>ML677380.1:17691109-17730611 GCA_007922305.1 Dermatemys mawii
ATAGATAGATAGATAGATAGATAGATAGATAGATAGATAGATAGATAGATATACAGAGAACATGAAAAGCTGGGGGTTGCCACACCAGCTCTAAAGGGACATGTCCTACATCAGGCTTTTGGCAAACACATCAAAGCTGCGTGGCCTTCGCTAGCACCTGAAATCAAGGCGAGCCCATCCCTGGTCACCTTCAGAGTGTGATGCAAGAAGAGTGAAGCTGGAGCACAGCCCTGTGTCCTGCAGCATCTCT
This sequence comes from Dermatemys mawii, assembly GCA_007922305.1. Classification (NCBI taxonomy): domain Eukaryota; kingdom Metazoa; phylum Chordata; order Testudines; family Dermatemydidae; genus Dermatemys; species Dermatemys mawii. Next base: position 17,691,360 of record ML677380.1, read on the forward strand.
TTGACGTGAGGCACCAGGGAGTGAGCAGATGCTGGAGGTCTGGCCTTATCAGCCATGCAGTGCATGAGCTGGGGAGTCTGGACTCAGCTGTCATGTGGCACCAGAGAAAGTGGCTGAATTGTTCAATGAGGTCTGTGTGCTGGGTGCTGGTTCCTTCAAAGCTCTCTGGTTAGGGCAATAGCCTAGGGCATGAGAGACTCAAGCTTCCTGCTCTGACCTTGGGCAAGTCCCTTAGCTTCTGTGGGTCTCAGTTCCCATGTTCCAGGATGCATAGCAGCCCTGCCCCTGTGGGGGTGAGGATAGATACACTAAGAATGGTGAGGGGTGCCCTATAAGTACATTGTGTAGACAGGCTATTTGACTATGGAAGGGCTGGACACCCCAGTACCAGCTGGGAAGTTCCCAGGATTTTCTGAGTCCTATTCACCCCTGACCTCGATGGTGTTTACACGATAGAATATCAGGGTTGGAAGGGACCTGAGGAGGTCATCTAGCCCAACCCCCTCAAAGCAGGACCAACCCCAACTAAATCATCCCAGTCAGGGATTTGTCAAGCCTGACCCTAAAAACCTCTAAGGAAGGAGATTTCACCACCTCTCTAGGGAACCCATTCCAGGGCTTCACCACCCTCCTAGGGAAAAAGTTTTTCCTAATATCCAACCTAAACCTTCCCCACTGCACCTTGAGACCATTACACCTTGTTCTGTCATCTGCTACCACTGAGAACAGTCTAGATCCATCCTCTTTGGAACCCCCTTTCAGGTAGTTGAAAGCAGCTATCAAACCCCCTCTAGCGAGGTGACGACTCACAAGTGCAGTGCCTCCTGCTGGCTGTCTGGGAATTAGCTCTTTTCCAGCCGGAGCACCCTCTGCAGGTGGGTGCCTCGCCTGTCGCTGGCCCCTCTGTCCTTCCCGGACCCCGGTGCCCTTTTACCTGAGGTGCTGCCCCCAGCAATACCCCTACACTCTCTCTGGGTCTCCCCTCCCCGGGGAACCCCCAACACTCTGTCCCACCTTGCCTCAATCCAGGGCTACTGCCAGTCAACAACAAGCCCCTGCTCTCTGGGGCAGACTGCAGTGTAAGAGCCACTCATCATAGGCAAGACGGGTCTGGACCTGCTACCTCTGCCTTCCTCTTGGCTGCCCCCTGCAGCCCAAGTACCTCTATGAGCCCTGCACAAGGCCTTGCAGCCTGGGGAGTTGCCAGGCCGGAGCTCCCCAGCTCCTCTGGCCTTTCCCCAGCCCTCCTCCACTCCAGGTATCCTTTTTCTCCCCAGAAGCTAGGTCCTTCTCTCCCCTCCACTGGAGAGAGACTGTTCTAGCTTCTGGCCCGCAGCCCTCTTATAAGGGCCAGTGGGCCCTGATTGGGCTGGCCACAGCTGTGGCTGCTTCCCCAATCAGACTTTCACAACTGCAGCCCTCTCCAGGACTGCTTTTCACCCCCTGTTCCTCAGGAGCTAGACAGCTGCCCCACTACACTCCCCCTCATTTTTCTCTTCTGCCTGCTAAATAATCCCAGTTCCCTCAGCCTCTCCTCATAAATCATGTGCTCCAGCCTCCTAATCATTTTTGTTGCCCTCTGCTGGACTCTCCATTTTTTCCACATCCTTTTTGTAGTGTGGGGCCCAAAACTCCAGTACTCCAGATGAGGTCTCACCAGTGCCGAATAGAGGGGAATTATCACATCCCTCGATCTGCTGGCAATGCCCCTATTTATACAGCCCAAAATGCTGTTAGCCTTCTTGGCAACAAGGGCACACTGTTGACTCATGTCCAGCTTCTCATCCAAGGAATCAAAGAATCTCAGGGTTGGAAGGGACCTCAGGAGGTTCTAGTCCAACCCCCTGCTCAAAGCAGGACCAATCCCCAACTAAATCAAATTAAAGGCTGCCTAGCCTAGCCTTTTGGTCCCTAGTCTGTAGCAGTGCATGACTCTGCACTTGTCCCTATTGAATCTCATCAGATTTCTTTTGGCCCAATCCTCTAATTTGTCTAGGTCCCTCTGTATCCTGTCCCTATCCCGCAGCGTATCTACCACTCCTCCCAGTTTAGTGTGATCTGCAAACTTGCTTTGGGTGCAGTCCATGCCATCATCCAGATCATTGATAAAGATATTGAATAAAACCAGCCCAAGGACCAACCCTTGGGGCACTCCGCTTGATACCGGCTGCCAACTAGACATGGAGTCATTGATCACGACCCGTTGAGCCCGACGATCCAGGCAGCTTTCTATCCACCTTACAGTCCATTCATCCTGCCCATACTTCCTTAACCTGCTGGCAAGAATACTGTGAGAAACCATATCAAATGCTTTGCTAAAGTCAAGGAATAGCACATCCACTGCTTTCCCCTCATCCACAGAGCCAGTTATCTCATGACAGAAGGCAATTAGGTCAGTCAGCCATGATTTGCCCTTGGTGAATCCATGCTGACTGGTCCTGATCACTTTCCTCCCCTTTAAGTGCTTCAGAATTGATTTCTTGAGGACCTGCTCCATGATTTTTCCAGGGACTGAGGTGAGGCTGACTGGCCTGTAGTTCCCCGGATTCTCCTTCTTCCCTTCGCAGCTCTGGCCTTGTCTCTGGCTGTGGTTTGAACTGTGTTCCCAGTGGTCTCAGCCTGGCATCACACCCTCCTGGGGGTTTTCAAGTAGATGCCAGGAAATTGTGGTCACTCTGCCCTTCCTACATGCGAGGGGAGCCCAGCTAGACAGGAGGGGAACTTTGGCTGCCGCTCTGGGTTCTAGGCTGTCAGGTCTGCTTGTTGGGGTGGTGGCTGAAGTTGAATGGATGGTTGGGAGGGCCCTGCTGAAAGCAGGGTCTGCGAACAGGCCAGATGAGGAGCAGAGTCAGAGGCCAAAGGTCGAAGCAGGGTCGGAGTCAGTCCAAGAGTCTGGGAATCAGGAGGCAACATCAGGTAGAGCACGGTCAAGACTGATGTAGGCTGGAAGAAAGTTTGGGCAGGAAAGGGCAGATCGAGGGTGGCTGGCAGCCTAGTGAGGCAGCAGGAGGGCTCTTCGCTGAGTGGGGCAGTTGCAGCTCTGTCTTGGAGGCTGAAATACCTGGGCCCTGGAGGCATCTGTCTTGGGCCTTGCCCAGGGACAGGCTGGTTCAGCAAGACTGAGGGTTGTCACTGCAGGCTGTGCTGGAGGGGTGCGTCTCTGTACCTCATGACACATTGTGGGAACAGGCACCCATCCACCCACATCTAATGGTCCTTCTCCTCAGCCTAAGGAGAGGAGCTACCAGACCCCGGCATTAGCTAAGCACGGTGGGACAACTAATAACAAAGGAGGAACAGGAGTGAGGCTCACAGGTTTGAAAGCAGGGAACCACAGGGGGCCACGAAGCCGAGAACCTCAGACAGTGCCCACTGTTCCTCGAAGGCATCCAGGGAGCCAGTGGATGTGGCCCAGAGAAGCTCTGCCTGGAGAGGTGAATTCAGGAGGGACCTGAAGTAGGCACTGCACCCGCCTGGAGCATGCATCAGGGGACATGAGGGGTGGAGAGCCTGGGGGGGTCCACCCAGTCCCTCCAGTTCTAGTCCAGGAGGTCTTGGATCCTGGTGGCACCTGCCAGGACCAACCTCTGGAGCACCTCCTTTCCTCCTCCCCCACCTCGAGCGTGCCGTGTCTCCATTCCTCCCCACCCTCAGCCTAACATCTGTTTGGCGGCACTTAGGACTTTCTGGTAGGGAGGAGGATGAGCAGAGATGCTGCGTGCTCAGGGGAGGAGGCAGAGAAGAGGCGGGATGAGGCGGGGACTTGGGGGAAGGGGTGGAATGGGGGCAAATTAAGGGACGTGCAGGGGTGGGAAGAGGCAGGGCAGGGGCGGGGCAGAGCACCCACCAGGCACAGAGAAAGTCATCACCTTTGCCTCCACCCGCACAGTGAGCTAAGGGTTGTGTAGCAGGGGCTCTGCAAGGAGATAGTCTTTCTCAGCAGCCATCGCCGAGACCAGCTTCCGGGTCTGGAGGAGGTCTTGGTGAAAACCAGCAGCTCAGAGAGCTCTCCTGCTGAGATGGAGGTAGAAGAGCTGCCGGTCGTATTGGAACTCCTGGGGCAGTGGAGGAAGGTGTGCGCTGGCGTGCTCCATGACAGACTATTTGCACCACAAAGGAATGTCTGCAGGACCTGGAGGCGGAAGACATGGACCTGACTGTGGAGAAGTGGGTGGTGGAAAGGAGATGCCCAGAGAAAGCAGCAGGTCCGTGCTCCACTGGATGGCCAGGAGCACAGATGTTTGCCACACACACCCCGCACGACCATCAGGCCAGAGGTCTTGAGCCAGCTGACCCGGGCAGAGCAGATGATCAGTCTGGTCTGGCTGCAGGTTTGCCTCACACCCTGGGGAAAGATGTGGGGGGAGGGAGGGGGATGGCATGGAAAAGGTAAGAGACAGCCTTAGTTTATATGCTCGTAAATGTTTTCATTCTTTTTGTCCATACTGTTTTTCCAGATGAAGTTCTTGGGTTTGATTCCAGCTTTCCCAGAGGTGCCGGCCTTAACAGCCTGCTCTGGGTTTACATGAGTGTCTCCAAGTTGCTGGCTGTCATTCGGTTCCCTGGAAGATGGGTTGGCTGCTTCATCAGCACACAGGCCCTTTAATGATTCTTCCCTTTCTCCTGCGTTGCCATTTAGCTCTCCATAGCCCATTTTCTTCTTCGGCGGGTCCTGGTGCTGCCGGCCCGTGGGCTTATGCTCGTGTTTCAGCAGCGGCTTGGGCGCGGCCTTGTGGCCTTGGGGCTGCCATCGGCTCACGCTCTCATGGGCCGAGTGTGCCTGGCGAGGAGCCCCCGGACAGTGCAGCGCGCAGCAGGGAGCCCCAGCCTCTTTCAATGGAGGAGCAGCCCGTCTCGCCCCAGCAGCACCACCCTCAACCACACCACCACCCGCAGCCGCCGTACCACCACCACCATTACTACTACTATAACCGCAACCACCACCTCCAGCAGAGCCCCTACCTGCAGCACGGCGCTGACGGCAGCCCCAAGGCTGCGCCCAAGCCGCTGCTAAAACACGAGCACAAGCCCATGGGCCGGCAGCACCAGGACCTGCTGGAATCAAACCCAAGAACTTCATCAGGAAAAAATAGTGTCAAAAAGAATGAAAACATTTATGAGAGTAAACTCCGAGAAAATCAGTCCTCAGACCAGCCAGGGGCAGTGTCTATTCCAAATGGCGTTAGTTCGTATTGTTCTCTCTGGGGAGCCCGGCTATAAATACCCCTGATGGCCAGCAGAGGGCAGCAGCTGTCCAGCCAAGGAGGACTGTGCCCCTGCAATTCCAGCTGAGGGACCATGCATCCTCCTGAAGACGGCCGGCAAGTGTGTGCAGAACCCTGCCGCATCTTCTGGTCACCCTTCAGCTCTGCATCCTCAGTGAAATTCGACAGCTGCCACGGCAGTGAGCACTGCCCCCAACTTCACAAATTCTGAGACAGCTCAAGGTTTCCAGCAAAACTCCATAGCAGACCTCATGGAAACCAGAGTCAGGACTGTCAGTCTGACTGGCAGACTGTGAAGAAGCAGGGCGTAACCCCCCAGCCGGTTGTGTTTTGTAATTAGATCTCACCAACCAAGTCACAAGTGTCCCCAAGCCCTATAACGGTTACAGACATTGGAAAGTCCTCAGCTTCCATCATTGGTTAGAATGCGCTCGTTAGTATAAGTTCATAGTCCAGAGACTGGAGCAGAAAAGAGGAAAAATGGAGGGGTTTCCACGACCTTTTCTATCTTCTGCCATGTGGAGGAAACCCATTATTTCAAACAAAGCCCTCAGCACACTAGTGGAAAATTACAGGTGGCAAGATAGTGTCTGGAGTCACCTGGGCAAGTCACATGTCCATGCATGAAGGTCTGGACACTGTAGAAGCCATTTTTTATACCTCAAACAGTGTCTGTGCAGGACAGTCTGTTCAGTGTAGATGGGCTGGGCCTATTTCCAAGGAGTTGCATGCTGCTCAGAAAAATGCTGCATGCTCAAGTATGTGCAGATTCTGGTGCACGGAGGAGACATGTGTTCCCAGAGTGAGTGCAGCAACACTCAGAAACACGCACTGTCTGAATTAATGGTACACAGGTAGGAATAAAATTAATAAGATATGGTTTTAGTCTCCCTGCAGCCACATGCACAAGCTATCCCAGGATGTCTCCAGTCATTCTCTCTAGTGAGTGTGATCCCCCAGAGTTTGAATCAGAACCACTTACCGAGGGTACTTATCTCGATACTTTAGATGACTGCTTCTTGGAGCAGCTGGTATAGGAACCCCCAAGGGGAGAGGCAACTCTTGATTTAGTCCTGAGTGGAGCACAAGAGCTGGTCCAAGAGGTAACAATAACAGGACCGCTTGGAAATAGTGATCATAATATAATAACATTTAACATTCCTGTGGTGGGAACAACACCTCAGCAGCCCAACACTATGGCATTTAATTTCAGGAAGGGGAGCTATGCAAAAATGAGGGGGTTAGTTAAATGGAAATTAATAGATAAAGTGACTAAAGTGAAATCCCTGCAAGCTGCATGGACACTTTTCAAAGACACCATAATAGAGGTCCAACTTAAATGTATACCCCAAATTAAAAAACAAAGTCAAAGAACTAAAAAAGAGCCACCGTGGCTTAAAACCCATGTAAAAGAAGCAGTGAGAGATAAAAAGGCATCTTTTAAAAAGTGGAAGTCAAATCCTACTGAGGTAACTAGAGAGGAGCATAAACACTGCCAAATTAAGTGTAAAAAAGTAATAAGAAAAGCCAAAATAGAGTTTGAAGAACAGCTAGCCAGAAACTCTAAAGGTAATAATAAAATGTTTTTTAAATACGTCAGAAGCAGGAAGCTTGCTAAACAACCAGTGGGGCCCCTGGATGATTGAGATACAAAAGGAGCACTTCAAGATGATAAAGTCATTGCGGAGAAACTAAATGAATTCTTTGCTTTGGTCTTCACGGCTGAGGATGCTAGGGAGATTCCCAAACCTGAGCCGTCTTTTGTAGGTGACAAATCTGAGGAATTGTCACAGATTGAAGTGTCGCTAGAGGAGGTTTTGGAACTAATCGATAAACTTAACTGTAACAAGTCACTGGGACCAGACAGCATTCATCCAAGAGTTCTGAAAGAACTCAAATGTGAAATTGCAGAACTATTAACTAGGGTTTGTAACCTGTCCTTTAAATTGGCTTCTGTACCCAATCACTGGAAGATAGCTCACATAACGCCAATATTTAAAAAGGGCTCTAGAGGTGATCCCGGCAATTACAGACCGGTAAGTCTAACGTCCATACCGGGCAAATGAGTTGAAACAATGGTAAAGAATACAATTGTCAGGCACATAGAAGAACATAAATTGTTGGGCAAAAGTCAACCTGGTTCCTGTAAAGGGAAATCATGTCTTACTAATCTATTAGAGTTCTTTGAAGGGGTCAACAAACATGTGGACAAGGGGGATCCAATGGACATAGTGTACTTAGATTTCTAGAAAGCCTTTGACAAGGTCCCTCACCAAAGGCTCTTACGTAAATTAAGTTGCCATGGGATAAGAGGGAAGAGCCTTTCGTGGATTGAGAACTGGTTAAAAGACAGGGAACAAAGGGTAGGAATAAATGGTAAATTTTCAGAATGGAGAGGGGTAACTAGTGGTGTTCCCCAAGGGCCAGTCCTAGGACCAGTCCTATTCAACTTATTCATCAATGATTTGGAGGAAGGGGTAAACAGTGAGGTGGCAAAGTTTCCAGATGATACTAAACTGCTCAAAATAGTTAAGACCCATAGTTAAGACTCATACAGTTAAATAGTTAAGACCCATACATATTGCAATAGTTAAGACCCATACACACTGCAAAGCCACTTTTGCCGATGGAATTCCTCAGTTTCAACGACATAATAAAACCATCTCGATGAGAGTCATAGTGCTTTTTATACAAAAGTTTTATTGCTAAAGGGCCAGTGTAGACACCGTGCTTGATTTTATTGCTGTAATTGACATCCAGAACATATCCCACAATGCCTATCCTGAGCACTCTGGTCAGCGGTTCCAGCTCCACTGCCTGGTAAACAAGCTTCCACCCTTCCCTTTTAAAGCCCTGGGAATATTGAAATTCCCCTTCCCGTTTGCCCTGCGTAGAGAGCTCACATTGCATCTTCTGAGCTGACCATGGTGGCTCCACGCAGCAAATGTTCTCTCGCTTGGACCAGTGCAGAGCTACTGGATCTGCTCAGTATTTGGGGACAGGAGGCTGTCCAGTCCCAGCTGCAATCCAGCTGTAGGAATTTCGATACCTACGATTTCATGCAGCTTGCCTGAAAAGGGCTATGACGGGGAAATGCTGCAGTGCAGAGCTGTAATAATCAAGTGTGGCGGGGGGGAGGGGATAGCTACCTTTGATGGACAGCCAGTTAGCTGTAAAATCCCTCCTGGTAGCTGCTCTTTACTTGCTTTACCTGTAAAGGGTTAAAAAGTCCCCCAAGTAAAGAAAAAAAAGTGAGCACCTGACCAAAAGAACCAATGGGAAGGTAGAACTTTCTAAAATTGGGAAAGAAACTTTCCCTTTGTCTGTTCTCTCTGGGCTGAAGGGTCAGAGCAGCTCTGCTATTAGCAGCTAAGCCAGGTATGATTATAAATCATCAGATCATGCCTAGAACTACTTCTCTGAACTTCAACGTGTAAGTAGATCAGACTGTTTAGCTAGATGGGATCAGGCTTATTTTTTGTATTTCTTATTGGCTTGTGGACTCTGGGCTAACCCCAGGCACATTTGTTTCCTTGTAACCTTTAAGCTGAACCTCGAGAAGGTCATTCTGGGTGCTTGATTTTTGGAATTGCTCTTTTAAAATCTAGCGAAAACCCGTGTTCCAGATGGATTTTCTTTCTTGTTGATTTAAATAAAATTTACCTTTTTAAAGAACAGGATTGGATGTTGGTCCTAGGAGGTTTGTGCACATTGTTTGGTTAGCTGGTAGCCACAGCTAATTTCCTTTGTTTTCTTTCTCATCTCTTCCCCAGGGGGATGGGGGTGGGTGGGGGTGAAAGGGCTTGAGGGCACCCCACAGGGAGGAGTTCCCAAGTGCTCCTTCCTGGGTTCAAAGTGGATTTTGTTGCATTTGGGTGGTGGCAGCATTTACCAAGCCAAGGTCAGAGAGAAGCTGTAACCTGGGGAGTTTAATACAAGCCTGGAGTGGCCAGGATTAATTTTGAAAATCCTCGCGGGTCCCACTTCTGCACTCAGAGTGACAGAGTTGGGATTCAGCCTTGACAAGAACAAAGGTGAAGAGGCTGAGGGAAGCAAGTACCGGAAGGCAAGGGAGGCAAACCATTGCTCTGGTGTTGCGCTCCAGGCCTGCTAGGTGGTGAACTCATCCCACTGCCAAGAGCACTGTGGATACTTCAGCCAGGCTGGAGCGGATGGAAACTAGACCTAACCCAGAGAAGGTCGTCGTCGATAAAGAGATGGAAGCAGAAGAAGATGTGGAGCCCATGCTGGGCAGCCCGGTGCTCCTTGCAGTCAGGAGCTGTTCTCCGCTCCGGAGGGGTCTAGCCAGTCTCGGCAGTTGCTCTCCAGTGAGCAAGAAGCAGGAGAGGAGACCCTTGGTAAGTGGTTTTGCTTTGCAAAGTGCAGAGGTGGTTTGAGGGCAGAGAAATGTAGAAGGCTGACTTTGTTTTTGTGTGCTGGGCATTCCCCTGTGCAGCCAAGTAGTACGGCAGGACAGGATGTTGATGCACTAAGATTTCAGGGGAATCCTCTAGAGATCTCGAGGAAATTTTCCTTGAGGTACTCGCCAATTCTCTGCCGAAGCTTCCTTGGCAGAGCTGCTTTGTGCTTTCCTCCACTGAAGGTCACTTTCCTGTCTCATTCTGCAACCACTTGGGCAGGGATCAAAGTGGCACACAGGCTAGCAGCATGGGGACTGGGGCAGAAGCTGTAAGCGTGTAGTAAACACAGCCTTGCACCTCGGCTTTCCCTCAGGTGTGAGATGTCTGCCACAATGACCCTCACTTGTGGGAAAGTTGAGAGTATTGCTCCCCATAATAAGTCCCCCAGGACCCTTTCACATTGCTTTTCTCCAGGGCACAAAGTCCCCCGCCCCTGGATACACTCACCGTGCTTGGGGTGTTCACTGGCATGTGTGCTTGTGAAGGGTCAGTGAGAAAGTGCTAGGTATGTTACCAGCTGTGTATTTTAAAGTAGTGTTTCAATGCTGTCCACGTACTGAACAACTGTAGCTCCCCTCCAGTTCACTGGCCCAGTATGAGGTTGTTCAAGATAGGGAAGCCTGCCTTGCGACTTTTACACAACGTTGAGAAACTGGGCCTGAGGCTCCTTTGTCTGCTCTGCATTGTGTGTCAGTGTGTTCACCGCAGCCCAGACCCACTCCGACAACCCTCCAGGAACAAGGCTATAGTCTGTAAAGAACATGGAACAGGATTATAGAGCAGCAGTGTCCTCTCTGCTTCCTGCCCCACGCTCCCAGCTCAGTTCCTGGCAGGAACCAGGACTTTCTCCCAACATGCCGCAGTTTGTAGTTCCCAGGGCCGCTGTTGAAGCACTGAACCTTGGGCTACACCCTTCCCCTGCTTATTGAAAGGGCGACCTTGTCCCTTTCCTTAGTCAAATTCTTTTTCAATGTTTCTAAGAGTTTCCTGCTGCACGTTGCCCCACAGCAGCGCTGGCCAAACCCCAGGTCTCTACTCCTCTTTCATCAGGCAGCCCACTGTTCCAAATTGAGCCAGACAGGTGTTGAGCACCGAGGAGCTGGTGAACTATCTCTGGGCAGCTCTCCAATCTGGACCCTGTCTCTCTGCCCTTCTCAATCCAGTTCGGCTCATTCAGACTCTCCTCATTTTGGTCAGTCTCCTCTGTGGTACCCATGATCTGGTCAGGCTCCTCCAGGCAGTGGCAGATTTACCGTGAAACAAACTGTGTGGTGACATGGGCCCCCCAAAGACGGGACCCCAAAATGCAGTACAAATCTGACAGATGACTGAATTTAATAAGTGTGGCAAGTTGCAAAGCGGTCCAGGATTTCTGCATTTTGTGAACTTATTCTGCAAACTCTTCTAAACCTGTTTTTTTGAGGTAGTCTAGCAAAGAATTTTGCTTCTCCCTTTTTTTGCTGTCTCAGCAATAGCATAACAGCAACTAAGGGAAATCGTCATTTGCCAATCAAAGTCCGTCTGTTTGGCCAATTATCCAACTGAACAAAAGCATCCTCCCCCGCACTTTGCAACCATGCCCGTGATTTGTCATTAGTATGTGTAAGCAAAGTCTGGATGAGCTCTCCCCTGACACTGCCCAACTTACTTGGGAGAGGGTCTTTTGCTCATGCTTTGTGTTTACGAGCCCTAGCTGCGGTGTTTCCCCAAATTAATGCTGAGTTACTTCCCTCCTTTTATTATAAGTTTTGCTACACTCAGACTCTGTGCTTGCGAGGGAGGAAGTATGGCCTCTTAGAGGTGCCCAGGGGTGGTGTGTAATTGTCCCAGGTTGCTGGCTGTGGGCTCGAGCTGGTTTTGTGACATATTGTTGAAAAGGAACCCCTCGGTACTGAACCTGACTCTTATTGCTGCTGGCTTCACCTGGCAGAAGGGTTACATATGCAGTGGGTCAAAATCCTGTTTTTACAGAGCCTGATAAAAACACAGGTGTGATGGTACTGTTCCTGGTGGGACACAACTGAGGGTGCCAAGTCAGGACAAATTGCTTCACACAGGGCAGCTATAGCCCTAGGCTGGGGTTTCTCCACCTCTAAGGCAAACCAAACCAGCCAAACAGAACAGACTTTGGTTTCGCCCCACTGGCTAGCCACAAGTCACACAAGCAATTCCCTTGGACACTCCAATTTCCCAGTATCACCACCAACAGCCACACGCTCTGGGGACAAATGGTTATGAAAACCAATACCCTAATAAAAGAAAAAGGGTCTCCCCATCCCAAAGGATCGGGCCCCAGTCCCAGGTCAGTATACAAATTAGATCTTACCCACAAAGCATGTTGTTGCCAATCCTTTAGAATCTAACATCTAAAGGTTTATTCATAAAAAGAAAAAGATATAGGTGAGGGTTAGAAATGGTTAAATGAAATCAATTATATGCAGTAATGGCAAAGTTCTTGGTTCAGGTTTGCACCAGTGGTAGAATAAACTGCAGGTTCAAATCAAAGTCTCTGGAATACATCCACAGCTGGGATGGGCCATCAATCCTTTGTTGTAGAGCTTCAGTTTGTAGCAAAATCCCTCCAGAGTTATGAAGCAAGAAAGAAGACTGACGATGACTGAAGACCAGATGGAGATCAGATATCAGCCTTTTATAGTCTTTCCAGGTGCAGGAATTCTCTTTGTCCTTTGCTGTGGAAACTTACTCTGGAGTTTGGAGTCACATGGGCAAATCCCTGCCCCCTTGCTAAGACACAGGATGTGTCTGTCTTTCCTTAATGGATCAATTGTGTAACCGATGGTCCTTAATGGGCCATCAAGCAAGGTAAGGAGAGCTAAAACCAAGTTGTCTAGAATGTTACCCAGCAGCATAACATAAATTTGAGATATAGAGACTAGAACCAAAATTCATAAATTCACGTACAAAAATGATACACACATACAGACAGCATAATCATAATCAGCAAACCATAACCTGGTCTTAGACACCTTATATGACCCCCTTTACACAAGATTTGAGGCAACTACAGGACCTTGGTTGCACCAATGATCTATATGATCCCAGATTATTTCAGTAACGTGACAATGGGATTAACTGTGTTCAACCTAATTGAGAGTTCCACTGCCCACCCTTCGCTAGGCCCCTGCTCTTTCAGACATTTTTAATCTGCCTAAAATCAAAGTCAGTTTTTTAGCAATAATGAAGTGACACTAAGAGTCTGGCAGTCAAAAAAGAAAAAAAATGAAGGAAAGACAAGAAGACGAAGCTAAGCAAAAAGACAGTTTGTCATCTTATTTTAAAAAGCTTGAGGTATTGAACAGTGGACATTCATCAAAAGTATGGGTGACGAAACATCTGAATTATCTGATCACTTGCCGAGTTGTGGGGATATCACAAAGTCTGCAAAAGTGGAACAAGTGGACTCTGAAGTGACAATGGAACTACAAAATATTGGTAATTTTGTCGAACTAAGGGAAAAAATCTTCTGAAGACATTGCATTATGGCCAAAATCTGTTTCATTGGCTATGATAGAATATTTCTTAGTAAATAAACCAAAAAACATAAGTAATATGGAAAAATTGAGAAAGGAGTATCAGGTTGCAGGATGAAAGCAATTTAGAGGTCTTCATGAGTCCAATTTTCTGAAGATTGAAAAAAAATGGGACCACAGAAATGAGAATTTGGTTGATTTTTTTTGGAAACCACTAAGGCAGTCTACTGTTATGATTGCAAATTATTCGCTGACTCTAGTAAAGGAAAATAAACATTCTTCCATGGGCACTCTAATTGGAGAAACATTGCAAGACATATTGCTGATCATGAAACTTCCCATACTCATATTAATGCTATGTGTAAGTTTGTTCAAATGTATAAATTATCTGGAAGAATGGATTGTGTTATCGGCTCAGTTTGAAAAGGAGTGTTTGTATTGGAGAAAAGTGCTGAGATGTGTTGTTGCCACGGTCAAACGTCTTCTTTGGGACTATCCCTAAGAGGACATGATGAGTCATCATTGTCAAATCAAAATGGAAATTTTTTAACCTGCCTTGAATATCTTAGTGAATTTGATGATTTTCTCAAAGAACACTTGAAAAATTATCAGTATTCTGGCTCTGGGAAGACCAACTTTTTAACACACCAAACCTACAATGAATTCATCACTATAATGGCAGAGTGGCTCAGAAACCAATTAACTGATGAATTAAAGGATGCCAAGTACTAGTGGTGTGAGGAGTGTCAGGAGCTGGGAATACTGGTACTGCACATAAAGGCCCCGGACCACACCATTGTCACCCCGACTGCCAGAATGATGCTGGAAAGGACCCTGAGAGACGCCATCTGCTGCCACTATGCCGAGAACCTTAAGCAGAAGCTGGACCAGGGCAAGGTGTTTGAGGTGTCCAGCAAGTGGGACGCCAGCAACCACTTCCTCCCTGGGGGCAGCTTCATGGGGTTCGCCAACTGGCGGTTCGTCCATCCAACTCAACTGCGTTCCCTTCAATGGAGCCATCCACCACAGCAACCGGGACAAGTGCTGCAGGAAATGTGGCTATGCCAATGAGACCTTGCCCCATGTCCCGTGTGGATGCAAACAGCACTCTGGAGTGGCGGCACTGCCACAACATAATCCAGAACTGGCTGGTGAAAGCCATCCTGCCATCCCTGGGGAAGAACACTGTCAACTCCACCATCCCCGAGACAGACAGCTGTTTGTGACCCGACATCGTCGTGACCGATGCAGACAAGATGAAGGTCTTCATAGTAGACGTCATGGTGCCATTTGAAAACCAGTCCCCGGCCTTCCAGGAGGCCTAAGAACGGAAGGCGTTGAAGTACAACCCGCTGGCCAACACCCTGAGAGCCCAGGGCTACGAGGTCCAGATCCACACCCTCGTCGTGGGAGCCCCGGGCGCGTGGGACCTCCACAATGAGCCAGTATTGAGAGCGTGCAGAGTCAGTTGATGCTACGCCGGGCTCATGTAACAGCTTTTAAATCTGTTCCATAATAGTCAATTCAACACCAGATGTGAGTCATGTAGACCAATTAACATTAATTTTAAGATATGTGACCGGCAATAGTGAAGTTGTAGAGTGATTTCTTTGTTTTTCCTGCTCAAATGCCACACTTTGAATGTCTAGTGATGACTGTTTTGGAAATCATTGCAAATGTAGGTTTGGACATCAAAAATTGTCCTGGGCAGAGCTTTGGTAACACCGCAAATATGGCAGGAAAATATTCAGGTCTACAGGCAAGACTGAACAATGCAAACTCCTCTGCTTTATTCATACCATTATTCAGCCATTCCTTAAATTTAATCTGCAATGCTGCAGCCAAATCTTGTGAGGCAGCCACACATTTTTTGACTTTGTTCAAAACGTGTATGCCTTTTTTTCAGTTTCCATGCATCGGTGGAGTACGCTACAATCACTCTTGGAGCAGGCAAAAGAAAAACATTTGACAGTCAAAAGAATTTGTGATACCAGGTGGCTTTGTGACAAGCTGTTTAGGCTTTGAAAATAAGTTATCATGATATAAAGAAAATCTTATTAGAACATAGCCCCATCAAATTCTGAAAAACCATGTGCAAAAACGGAAGCATAATCCTTAGCAGAAAAGTTTGAAAAGTATTATATTACTGTTTTTACTCTTTTGTAGAACAATTTACATCAAAGAATTAATCCGCAAATCACTGCAAAAAGTTGATACAAATTTATTGAATGCTGCATAATTGTTAGCCTCAGTTAAAAGTTTTGTCATGGAAGTTCAAAATGACTATAGCTCAGTGGAAGCAGAGGCACTAACATTAACAGAAGATACAGGTTCCTCTGATATATCTGATGAGAAGTGTAAAAAAAGCAGGAAGTTATTTTTTGATGAAACTAGAGACAATGAAATCAATTTTAAGGGAAAGAGAAGATCATCACTGAAACCATCAGTGTTATTTGGGACACAATAATAGTGCAATTGCAGAGTAGAGGTGAATCTCAAAGAAAACTTGATTTCTTTTGCATGTTTTTTTAGAGAAGTATGGAAGAAAATGCTAAAAGCCACAGTAAGAAATTAAGTGAATTCCACTGAGAGGACATAGACACAAATCTTTTTGAAGATGAAGTGAAACATTTCATTCATATTATCAAAAATGAGGAGATCTGTGCTTCAAGATCACCAGTTGATTTGTAGAGACTTGTATGTGGCGGTTTGCAGGCAACCTTTCCAAATGTAGAAACCATTCTGAAAATATTTCTAACAGTATCTGTCACAAACGCTTCTGGTGAACGTTCTTTTTCTGGATTGAAACAAGTGAAAATTATTTGTGAAATATGATGAATCAGGAACATTTGACAAGTTCGGCAATATCGACAGTTGAAAGTGCCTCTTTGCAAAATATTACTTACAATGACTTAATTATGATTTTGTAGAGAAAAAGTGTAGAAAAAAAGCTATCTGAATAGTTTTTGTTTCAGATAGAATAAGTTGCTTCAGAGGAAGTTAACGTTCATTTTTCCATTCATCAGTCATCTATACTTTTTATTTGGATACATGTTTCACGTTAGCGTGATGCAGTTATAAGTTTTCTTCAAGACCAGAAGTTTCTCAGACTGTGATTCGAGAACTCCATTCAGGTGGACTGAGGAAAGGTGATGAAGTTTTTTTGTAACGTGCTCTTATATAAACCACTTTACAATAGCTAACAGTAGAAACAGAATTTGGAAAGCTTATGAAGTGGTCCGCCAAGACCCTCAGCAATTTTCAAGTGGTCTGTGAAAAAAAGTTGGACTACAAAAACAATCAAGGGATCGCACTTTATTTTCATTGACTTCCTGTTACTTATAAGAGGAGGATGAAGGGAAAAAAAGACTGAAAAATGAGTGGAGGAGAGAGAATGTTCTTTTCCTTGGCTGGGTCCCACCGAAAATGAAGCTGCGCACGTTGCCCCACTAACTCTAAATCCGCCTCTGCCTCCAGGTCCGAGTACTGAGGGTCTGAGTCAAAAAGGTCTGGGTCTTGTGATTCAATACAATGTAGCACTGGGTCACCTTCATTGCACTGCCCGTCCCCCATGTCCCAGGTATCCCCTGTGTATGTCACCCCCTTGTGGTTTTCTTTCCCCCAGAGCAGCCTGGTCTATCTACAGAGCCCCCAAGAAGTTCCTTCCCTGCCCCTGTTTCCCTCAAGTCCCAGCTTGGCTCCCTCCATTTCTCATGTACCTCCTTGTCTGCTGGTTGATTGACTCCATCGATAGGTAGAAACACGCTTGGTGTAATTCGGTTACAGTGTATCACCTGTTCCCCTCCTCCTGATTCCGGCTGTACAGTATAGACAGGCAAGTCCCCTTGTCTTCTGATCACGATATAGGGAATTGATTGCCATCTGTCTTCCAGTTTTTGTCTCCCTTTCTTCTCCCTGGCTACTAGCATCCTGTCTCCAGGAGTCAGTGGAGCTTCTCATGTCTGGCGGTCATAGTACTATTTCTGGTGAAGTTTGGTGGCTTCGGATGCCTCTGCCGCCTGATGAGATGCTCTCTCTAAGCATTCCCTTAGCTGGGAGATGTACTCCTCCACAGCCAGCCCCTCATCTCGCCATTGGGGAAACCAGGGCCAGATCTACCTTCGGCTTGGGGTGCGGCCAAACATTAAGAAGAATGGGGAAATCCATTGGACTTATGCCGGTGCAGGTATAGGCGTAAGTCATGGGCTCAACATAGTCCTTCCAGTTCGCCTTTTGGTTCAGACACAGGGTTCCCAGCCTATCCATGAGTGTTTGGTTGAACCATTCAATAGTCCCATTCCCTTGAGGGTGATAAGACATGGTTCTGCTCATTGAAGTCCCCAACATTTTCCAGGATCAGGAGATTACTTTCAAAATTTCTCCCCTGGTCCGTATGTATCTTTTCAGGGATGCCATAATGGCAGATGAACTCTTTCCACATCACCTTGGCCACGGTAGATGCCCACTGGTCATGAGTAGGCATCTGAGCATAGCACGTGAAATGGTCAGTGACTACAAGGACATTCTCGATGCCTCCCCAGGATGGTTCCAGGGTGAGAAAATCGAGGCCCATCAGCTCCAGGGGCCTACTGATGTGGATCGAGGTAAGTGGAGCTCTGCCTTCAGAGACGCCTCTCTTTCTTAGGCAGCATCTTTCGCGAGAGAGGTCCTGCCCCTGGATGGTGGACTGCATGCCCTGCCAATAACCGCGAGATCCATCAATGCCCATGTGTCCCATGTCTGTGTGCAGAGCTTCAAACACTTCTCTCTAGAGTTCCTCGGGCAGCACCACCTGCAAGATCTGCCTCTCTCTCGAGATCGTTGTCCTTCTGTAAAGGATCCCCTCTATCTGCTGCAACCTCTTCCATTGATTCAGTAATGTCCCCACTGGTGTTTCTTCCTTCTGCCTCTCCTGGGCACTGGGCAGGTCCTTACTCAGGAAATTACTGCATCCTTTTTCTGCAGCCTCCTCAATTCTTCCTTCAGCAGGCCTGGGCTTAATTCTATGCCTGGCCTGTGGAGCTCTCTCCGTTGCATTCCTTTGGCATTCACTCTGGGTTGCTATGGAGGATGCATTGCATCCAGCATTCAGAATTGTTGGCACCTCCTCCCGGGGTCACCGAGACAGGCCATCAGCATTGGCATTCCTTCTACAGGCTGGTACTTTATGTTGAAGTTGAACTCTGCCAGCTTTGCCATCCATCTTTGACTAGTTGCATCCAATTTAGCAGCAGCAGTAATGTAGGTCAGTGGATTGTTCTCAGTCAGCACTGTGAATTAGCATCCTAGTAGATAGTCTCTCAATTTATCTGCAGCCACCCATTTAATGCCAAGAACTCCAGTTTATGGGCGGGGTATTTTTGTTCTGTGGGAGATAAGCCCCTGCTGGCATTAGCTGTGACCCTCTTCTTCCCTGACTGAACCCGAGCCAGTACAGCTCCTAGTCCCTCTGGGGAGGCATCTGTTTGGAGTATGAATCTGTCATCAGCATATCCCAGTATTGGTGCAGTAGTCAGCTTTGTCTTTAGCTCTGTGAAAGCCTGGCCACATTCTTCTGTTCAAACAAAACTGGGCATCTTAGCCTCTGATTTCTCCTTCTGGTTTGGGCTTCACCTGCGCTTAATCTGAATAACGGGGCTATCAGTTTGGAGTAGCCTTTGATGTATCTCCTGTAATAGCCAGTGAATCCAAGACACTGTAACACTTCCTTCTTGTTAGAAGGGGTCTTCCAATCCCTCACCTGCTGTATCTTATTTCGATCTGTTGCAATGCCTTGGGCAGACACTGTGTGCTCTTCTTGTTGCAAGTGACACTTCCTGGGCTTCAGCTGAGACTGTGTTGATGGAGTCTATCAAAAGCCATCTCCAGGCGCTGTAGATGGGCCTCAAAAGTATGGGAGGACACTATGACATTATCAAGGTAATTCAGTACTGCTGAGAAGTTTAAGTCCCACAATACATGTATCATTAGCTCCTGGAAGGTAGCCAGGGCATTCTGTAGACTGAAGGGCATCCCGACTACATTCAAACAGCCCCATAAGGGTGATGAATGTGGTTTCAGATTTATTTTATTCTGCCATTTCCATCTGCCACTATCCTGAGGGTGGAGTAATATCTGGCTCCTCCTAGGGCATCCAGGGCTTCTTTGATATGGGCCAGGGGAAATGCATTTTGAATGGTTTTAACTTTTGACTGTCTGTAGTCAATACACACTCGCATAGAACCATCTTTCTTCCATGCCACCACCATGGGTGAAGCATAAGGGCTTTGACTCGGTCTGATTGCTCCCGTCTCTACCATCCACTGCAAGTGCCTACAGACCTCCTGGTATTGTGCGGGAGGTATTGTCCAATACAGTTGCCTCACAGGAATAGTATCAATCTGGGGTATCTCATGCTTGATTGTGGAAGTGCAGCCCAAGTCGAGATCATTTTGAGAGAATACAACTGCATTCCGCCTCAGCAACTCTTCCAGTATCTTCAGTTGAGCTGGGTCCTGCACAGTTACCTGACTCAGATCCACCTCTGGCACAGCAGTATCAGCCTGTGCCACTTCCTTCAGTGCTCGTCCTGGAGAGTATTTTACATTGCTGCTCATGCTAGACATGCTGGAGACTACTGAAGCTATAGCTAGATGCTGGTTCCTCTTTATTACAGCTGTTGTTTGTCCTACATTTTGCAGATAAATATAAGCCTTCCCATATTCAACATCTGTTCTGCCTTCCTCCACCCTCAGGTCTTCTGGAAGGTGAGTCTTAGAATCAGGTTCTACCAGAATAGTGTATAGTTCCCATCCTGCACCACAGGGGGCCTTCACAGTACCCTTCTTCCTTCTCCCTCTCTTACCAAGATGGGCCACTGGCCAGTGTATCTCAAGAATGGCCTCTCTTGGCCAGAGACCACTTGCATGTAGGCTGCATACCAGACTGATGACTTGCCTTTCAGGAAGGCTGGGAATTAGTTCCACCACTGGTTAGCTAAATCCTGTGAACTGGTATGGATGACATTTGTCCCTAACAACATGGGTACTCCCTAGTGGTACTTTGTCCCAGGCACCACAAAGTCAGGGACTCCTTTGTTGGTTCGGCAAAGAAAAGATAAATCTAACTTGATTGCTCCTTGATGGGAGACTCCTTGGACACCGTCTCCCTCTATTAGGACATCTACAGGCATGGGATGCAACTTGCCCAGGGTAGGGTGGTTTCTCCAGAAATCCTCTGTGATGGATGTGTTGTGACCTAAGACTCCGAATCAATTAGAGCCTTGCACAGGATACCATTCACTTCCATAATTTCCTCGTTCAAGAGCCCCACCAGGCCGCGATGCCAGGTTGCAATTGGTACAGTACACTGGGAAGTTGTGCACACTGATGCCACTGGGGGACTTCTCACCAGCTCTATGCCCTTCACCTGGCCCTCAATGTCAGTCTTTAGCAGTTTAAAGAAGAGGGAGCCTCGACTTGCCCTGGCCCCATGGGGTAGGGCTGAGGAGGTTGATGGTAGCCCCGGGCTATGTAGCCTTTTTGTCCACAATAGTGGCATAGGAAATGATCTCTGGCACCATGAACACTAACATCAGGGGTACCTTGAACATTTCCCCATCTATAATTTTGGGGTGTCATCCTAGTGCCTCCAGTTGTCCCATCCTCTCACGGCTCTATGTCTGGAGGACAGTCAGTTCTTGGACTAGCCCAGTTATGGCCTTTGCTGCCTCCAGCATCTGGGGTGCTGCTGGGTTGGAGGCACCTCAGGAGCAGCCTGCACAGCCCCACTGGGCAGGGCAGCTTGCTGCATGTTTATCCTCTGGGCTGGCGTATGCATTCTACCTTCTGTGCCAGCTGACGCAGGTCTCCTTCCAGCTGTTGGAATGTCATGTAGCGAGGCTGCGTAGGTGCCAGCCTGTCCCACACTTCTCACTGCCAGGTGCCCGGCATGAACTGCTGTGTCAACGTACAGTCCCGATCAGGGGAAGGATGGTCCTACTTCTCTACTACTCGCAGTAGGGCCTCTAACCCAATGGCACGGGATGAGGCTGTC
The DNA here is from genome assembly GCA_007922305.1 of Dermatemys mawii. Classification (NCBI taxonomy): domain Eukaryota; kingdom Metazoa; phylum Chordata; order Testudines; family Dermatemydidae; genus Dermatemys; species Dermatemys mawii. The sequence continues at coordinate 17,712,531 of ML677380.1, forward strand.
TCAGAAGAGTCTTCCATGGGGTCCACTGATAAATGGTAGGCCCTGTACTCTGCTCTAAGCTCTTCAATAGCTCGGACTGGAAACGGCTCCTGAGGCGGCAGGTTAAGAACTAATTTACGCCTCCCCCCAGGCATTCAAAGGCTCAAGAACGTCAGTGGCTGCTAGCAGATCCTGTATAGCATTTATCCTGTCCCCTGTGACTACCTTGCAATGTGCACCACCACTGAACACAGGAACCTCATGGATTTGGTCTGTGCATTACCGTGTTCCTCCCCAAGATTTCCCCCCGATACTTCCACCCTGAGTAGCATGAGTCTCCCAGCTACAACACCCACTGGGAGTCTCTATTTTCACCGGCACCAAACCATGGTCAGGCCAACCCCCTGGGGCTCCAAACTGAATCCATGCTGTCCTGGTTCTCTTCTGGGGCAGCTTCCCTACTGTGTGCAAAAAATGAAACTTCCCCATCCGAGTCACGGTACCAATAACTAAAAAGATGTAGCCCCCTCTCCAGTTCACTGGCCCAGTATGAGGTTGTTCAAGATAGGGAAGCCTGCCTTGCGACTTTTACACAACGTTGAGAAACTGGGCCTGAGGCTCCTTTGTCTGCTCTGCATTGTGTGTCAGTGTGTTCACCACAGCCCAGACCCACTCCGACAACCCTCCAGGAACAAGGCTATAGTCTGTAAAGAACATGGAACAAGATTATAGAGCAGCAGTGTCCTCTCTGCTTCCTGCCCCACGCTCCCAGCTCAGTCAGCGCTGAAACCTGCACAGGGGGAGCGGGGCAGAGGGAACATCCTGGCAAGAACCAGGACATTCTCCCAACATGCCGCAGGTTGTAATCCACAACTTGTAGTTCCCAGAGCTGCTGTTGAAGCACATTGGACCTTGGGCTACACCATGGGTAAGCAACCTGTGCCAATGGTGGCACATGAGCTGATTTTCAGTGGCACTCACACTGCCCGGGTCCTGGCCCCTGGTCTGGGGGGTTCTTCATTTTAAAATGAGGCTTCTTAAACATTTTTAAAACCTTATTTACTTACATACAACAATAGTTTATATATTAAAGACTTATAGAAAGAGGCCTTCTGAAAACATTGAAAGTGAAACCTTAAATTAGAGTGAATAAATTAAGACTCAGCACACCACTTCTGAAAGGTTGCCGACCCCTGGGCTACACCATCATGCTTCTGTTTAGTGTTATTTGTGCTTCTGCAGATATGCAAAAAAGATACCCCCCACGCACCAGCTGGATAAGAAAGCATCCAAGACGGAGCAAGGAAGATATGTTCTGGGAGGTGCTGCAGTACTCAGAGAATGTCTACACTGACCTGTAGCGAGTGTCGCTTTAGCAGGTCCAGAGAAGACACACTAAATCAATGGGAGAGCACTCTTACCGGGAGATGCTCTCCTGTCGACACAGCTCAGTGTAGACACAATGGTAAGTAGATCTAACTGTGTAAGTTGGATTGATTTAGTGTAGACCAGCTCTCAGATACAGAAAAGATGGAACACAAGCTGTGGAGGGAAAGCGACGAGCAGGAAATAAAAGAAACAGAGGCATACACTAGGGAGCCAGTGGAGAGCTGATAAAAGCTTTGGAGCGGCAAACCGACGTGCCGCAGTCCGTCGTAACGCTCCAGACTAGCAGGTGCACGGCTGCTGGCATCCCCTCTCCTTTTTAAGTCCACGTGCAGAATGAATTCTGTTCTGTGCACCGATATGCAGGTGACGTCAGACACAGCAAGTTCATACTGGTGCACATAACAAAATTCATGGGGTGGGGGTGGGGCCGAGAGGTTCAGAGTGTGGGAGGGGGCTCAGGGCTGGGACAGAGGGTTGGGTTGTGGGGGGATGAGGGCTCTGGGGTAGGGCGGGGATGAGGGGTTTGGGGTGTGGGAGGGGGCTCAGGGCTGGGACAGAGGGTTGGGGTGTGAAGGGATGAGGGCTCTGGGGTAGGGCGAGGAATGAGTGGTTTGGGGTGAACTGTCCCTACTGCGATGGAGGCAGGGAGCCCCACCCAGAAGAGGGGAAGGGACAAGCCCCTATGAGAGGCCAACTGGGGAAGTGGTAAATAACCAAGAGTTCGTTGATTCAGAGCGATCTGGGTCATTTGGTAAACTGAGTGCAAGCAAACAATATACATTTTAATATGGCTAAATATAAATGTCTACCTCTGAGAACAGAGTGTGTGTCATACTTACACGAGGAAGGATTTTATCCTAGGAAGCAGTGACTCTGAAATACATTTGGCGGATGTGATTGCAGAGCCATCAGCCATTATCTTTGAAAACTCATGGTGATTGGGGAAAGTCCCAGGTGACTGGAGAAAGGCTAATGTAGAGTCCATCTTTAGAAAAGGGAAGAAGGAGAATTCAGGGAACTACAGACCAGTCATCTTCACCTTAGTACCTAGAAAAATCATAGAACAAGTCCTCAAGAAATCCATTTTGAAGCATGTTGAGGAGAGGAAGGTGATCAGGAACAGTCGGCATGGATTCAGTAAGGACAAGTCATGCCTGACCAACCTAATTGCCTTCTGTGGCTCTGTGGATGAGGGGAAAAGTGGTGGATGTGATTTTCCTTGACTTTAGCAAAGCTTTTGATACGGTCTCCCATAGTATTCTTGCCAGCAAGTTAAAGAAGTATGGGCTGGAGGAGTGGACCATAAGGTGGATAGAAAGCTGGCAAATCGTCGGGCTCAATGGGTCGTGATCAATGACTTCTTGTCTAGTTGGCAGCCGGTATCAAGCAGAGGACCCCAGGGATTGGTCCCGGGGCCGGTTCTGTTCAACATCTTCATTAATGATCTGATGATGGGAAGGCTTGCACCCTCATCAAGTTCGTGGATGACACTAAGATGGGTGGAGAGGTAGATACATGGAGGCTGGGAGAGGGTCCAGAGTGACCTAGACAAATTGCAGGATTGAATAAAAAAAATCTGCATTTAGGATGGAAGAATCCCATGCACTGCTACAGACTGGCTAAGCAGCAGTTCTGCAGAAAAACACCTGGGGATTACAGTAGACGAGAAGCTGGATATGAGTCAGCAGTGTGCCCTTGTTGCCTAGAAGGCTAATGGCATATTGAGCTGCATTAGTAGGAGTGCTGTCGAGGGAAGCGATTATTCCCCTCTGTTCAATACTGGTGAGGAACATTTGGAAGTATTGCCTCCAGTTTTGGGCCTTCCACTACAGAAGGGATGTGGATCAATTGGAGAGAATCCAGGGGAGGGCAACAAACATGATTACGGGGTGTGTGGCACAAGACTTACGAGGAGAGGTGGAGGGAACTGGGCTTATTTAATCTCCGGAAGAGAAGAGTGAGGTGGGATTTGATAGCAGCTTTCAACTACCTGAAGGGAGATTCCAAAGAGGGTGGATCTAGACTGTTTTCTGTGGTGGCAGATGACAGAACAAGGCATAATGGCCTCAAATTGCAGTGGGGGAGGTCTAGATTGGATATTAGAAAAAACTATTTCACTAGATGGGTGGTGAAGCACTGGAATGGGTTACTTAGGGAGGTGGTGGAATCTCCTTCCTTAGAGACTGACATGAAAAAGCCCTGGCTGGGATGATTTAGTTGGGGTTGGTCCTGCTTTCAGTAGGGGTTTGGATTAGATACCTCCTGAGGTCCCTTCCAACCCTGATATTCTATGAGTCTATGATTTTAGGATTTGGGGGGTTGTGGTGGATAATCAGCTGACTATGAGCTCCCAGTGTGATACTAAGAATCAGAGAGGTAGCCCTGTTAGTCTGGATTTGCAGAAGCGACAAAGAGTCCTGTGGCACCTTAAAGACTAACAAAAGTATTGAAGCATAAGATTTCGTGGGCTAATTCCCACTTCGTTGGATGCCAGTGTGATACTGCGGCCAAAAGAGCTAATGTGATCCTGGGATGCATAAACGGGGTGATCTGGAATAGGAATGAAGAGATTATTTTACCTCTTTAATTGGCACTGGTGTGACTGCTGCTGGAATCCTGTGGCTGGTTCTGGTGCCCACAATTCAAGAAGGATGTTGATAAAGTGGGGAGAGTTCAGAGAAGAGCCACGAGAATGATTAAAGGAGTAGAAAACTTGTCATATAGTGATAGACTCAAAGAGCTCAATCTATTTAGTTTAAAAAGAGAAGGTTAAGGGGTGATTGATTACAGTCTGTCCGTACCTATGTGGGGAAGAAATATTTAATTAACTATTGGAACAATTCACTAAGGGTCATGGTGCAGACTTCAAAAACAGACTTCAAAGAGAAACTGTGGAACTATAATTCATTTGCAAATTTAACACCATTAATTTGGGCTTGAATAGGGACTGGGAATGGCTTTCTCACTACAAAAGCAAGTTTCCCTCTCTTGGTATTGACACCACCTCATCAATTATTGGGAGTGGACCACATCCATCCTGATCGAATTGGCCCTGTCAACACTGGGTCTCCACTTGTAAAGTAACTCTCTTCTCTTCATGTGCCTGTATACTATGCCTACATCTGTAATTTTCACTCCAGGCATCTGATGAAGTGGGTTTTTTACTCACAAAAGCTTATGCCCAAATAAATCTGTTAGTCTTTAAGGTGCTTTAAGGACTCTTCATTGTTTCCCCAAGATAATGGCCTCCCGAGACAGCAATGATGTGAGATAATGCCTTGGCAAATAATGCATTTTAAAAATCTTGGCCTGTTAGGAAATGTATATTTATGTAAAAAAGACGATAGAGACTTGTGGCACCTTAGAGACTAACCAGTTTATTTCAGTATAAGCTTTCATGGGCTATAGAATCCGATAAAGTGGGATAAACGGGTACAGACTAACACGGCTGCTAATCTTAAACCTATATTTATGTAAGTTTCCTAGCCACAAATCTAGCATTCTGGAATGAAGTCACTAAAACATAGTCCAACAAACAAATGCTCTGGCCGCTGTTGTTCGTCATGCCACTGTTTACTCCCTTGCTCCGTCCTCTGTGACCATACTACCCCATCACCTTCTTCTGCCACCTGCCACTTTGACCTCTGTGAGTCAGTCTCTTGAGGTTCCACCCAGCTCTCAGGGATTTCTGCTCTCAGTGGGGGAACCTCACTGCTAGTGCGGGCTGGGCTGGGCTGTCCCTTTCACAGAAACACTGTCCCACAGCTGGTCTAAGCACTTAGATCTGATTGTCCCTGGTTTCAGCTCTAGTGGTCACTTAACAAACCAAAGGATTCTCTTTGGAGCCTAATCAGCTCTGTTTCTAAAGAGAAGAGAGGGGCAGGTCAAATAGTGCCTGTGACCCTTTGGCAAAGCCCACATCACCAAGCAAAACATATGCACACCTGCACCTCCCCTGCTCTCTTTGCTAGAATACGGATGGTATCCAAACTCCTGCTAAGAGAGTGCAGGGCAGTGGAGGGTGATCAGTGCTTAATCTGTCCTGAAACAAGAGCTGAAGCTCAAGCAGGTGGGTTATTTTCATCACTGATGTGGCAAGCCCAGAGCTCCCAGGGCTCTGAACAGCCCAGCCTAGAGGTGCCGAGGTTCAGCCCTGGCGAGCCCTAAGCACAAAGGGGGGCACTGACATTCAGGCAAGCTAAGCACGGCTCTGCTGCCCTTTACTCACGTGATAAGTACAAGGACATTTCATGAGCCCCACATTCAAAGCGAATCATAACCAACACCAGCCAAAGTGGATCTCTGGGGCAGCACAGCCCTGCCAGCTGGATCCCTAGGCGGAGTAGGTGTGTGCATGTAAATACAGCCTGGTCCTGAAGCCTGTCCACCCGCCCGGCTCATCGGCTCATCACTAACTGCCCGGGAAGCTCCTGCAGATCTTGCTACAAATCAGACTTGGAAATGATTAACTAGGCCAGTACAGCCGGAACAATGCGGGATTGTCCCGCTGGGCTTTGTTCGCACGCGGTCCCACTATCTGATCCCATCCTGGGAACGCCTGTAGAAGGCTCCACTGGCAGCCCTGCTAACGGGGGGTGGGCTGGGGAAGTCCCCCAGGCCCTGTTGCAGGACGCGGGATGTCTGCCCCCTTGGAGCGCGCCCCGCCAGGCCCAGCAGGGGGCAGCAGTGCGCGCTCCGTCCTTGGCGGTGCGGCTCCCGCAGGCAGGGCGGGGGAGGAGCGGAGCCGCCGGTCTCTCCCCGGGTTTAAAGAGCCGGCCGGGACTCCCCGCTCCAGTGCACGCCGGGGTGCGCCGGGCGGAGACTCCCCGGAGCCGGGCCGGAGTTGGCGCGTTCGGCAGCGCCGCCGTGTGAACGCTGCAGGTAGGAGCCCGGCCCGCGGCTCTGGCCGCTCGGCTGGGGGGCTGGGGGTGATTAAGAGCCGAGAGCCCCCCCGCTCCCCATCAGCTGTTCGCTCCGCTCGGGGCCCCGAGAGCCGAACTTCCGACGGGCTTTGCTACCCGGGAATCCGTCCGTTGAGTCACTGGCCGGCGGGGATCGACCCTGGTCCCGGGCTCTCCCCCGGCCGCCTTGGCTGGGACCGAGCGAGCACGAGGGGGGCGCGGTGGGGCCGCAGCAGGACGGGGTCGGGGTCTGCCCTGGAAAGGCTCGAGACTCGCAGTTGGCATCGCCCGTGTGTGGGGATCCCCCCCGCGGCCGGAGCGGGGAATCCGGCAGCTACAAACGAGTCGCTACTGACCGGTCCGGGGGGACCAGGGACGCCGGAGGCTCGCGGCCGTGAGCGGTGCCCGTGGTGTTTGGAAGCCCGCGCCCGGCACCGCTCCGCGGCAGAGCCAGGGGGTTAGTGGAAGGGCGATTCCCAGCCTGTCTGGACACGGCTCTGGGCAGCCCCCCTTCGCCTGGAGAAGAGGTTGGCGATGAAGTTGGGTTGATTCGCAGTTAGTCCCGCTCTGGCTGCTGGAGCTGCTGGAATGTGCCCCCCCCCCCCATGGGTTCACATGCCAGCCAGTGGGTTTGCAAGGAGCTGGGTGGTCCCCAGGCTTGAAGTGGGCTCCCAGAAGTGCTGGGGCTGCCACTGAATCATGACAAGATTTAAAAGATGGTAAAATAGCCCCCCAGAATTGGGGCCGATGCTCCAAGGACTCCCCCCCCCCGGGGGGGAGAGGATGCCAGGGTGCAGAAGGGAACGACCAAGGCTGGGGACTGGTGGTGCTGTGCCAGCCTCTCACCAGTAACTGCTGCCCCATAGAGCTCTCTCTCTATCTGGGGTGGAGGCAGGTTGGTGACCCAGTCCCTGCAGAGATGGGTTGGAGGTGTCTGGCCATTGGGGATGACAGGGACTGGTCTCCTCAGATGCCTGTTGGAAAGGTTCCAGTCCAGTCAGAAGGCTGTGTGGGTGAGGCCCAGGTAGGAGAGATCTCTGGGAACCCCACTATGGCCAGATCTATCCGGGCTCTGGGCACAGCAGGATATGGACCAGGGAAATGAGGCCCTAAGAAGAGCAGGGGTACTTCCTGCCCATGGGTACTTCCTGCCCTTAGAACCCCGGGCCTTGTTCTTTGAGGCCAGGTTCCCATGTTGGTGTCTTGGGACCACTCTGCTCTGCATGGGCCAGGCCCAGCACCGTGCAGTGTGGGGGACCTGTGTGTGGGGGGGATAGACACCCTCCTAGGCAGCTGGGGTGAGGTCCCTTTATGCGCAAGGTTCTCCTTCCTCACTCTGCAGATGACTCCTAGGCAGTTCCTCTACGGAGAATCCCAGCCGGAGCCCTCCCAGACAGTGATTTAAAGCCACAGCCTGGAGCCCAGGATGCCAAGGGACTAATCCCCCCCCCCCCCCGCCATCCGCTAAAGCCTCCTGAATGATCCAGGGGTCTCTCGCGGCAGCCAGTCCTGCTTCCAGCAGCCATGGCCATAAGCCAGCTCTTGCGTTCCCACCACTCATGGCTGGCTCTTACTGGCTGACTTTTGGCAGGTTTCTGTGCCAGCTGGTCAGTGCCGTGAGCTGCATGTGTGATGGGTCATGTGGGTTTGAATGCTCTTTACAGAAGCACACGATTTTCCAAGGAGCTTGCCCCATTGCATGCTGCGCTCTGGGGGATCGGACTGTCTCCCCCAGAGGAAGCTGCTGGCTTTTGGAAAGCTGGCATTTCTGGAGGAGATCTGCTCCCCACCGGCTGGATTGTGACCTTGCTCATGCCAGTGCAACTCACTGTTGACAGTAGAGTTCTCCTTGACTTGCTCCAGTGGAAGAGAGCTCAGACTCTGGCTCTTGAGACAAGGTTTGTTCCCTGGCACTGCCCGGGTTTCCCAGTTTGGCAGCATACAGTGTGTTCTCCTATTGATTGTGTTGTCGTATTGTGCACGGCCCTGTATGAACATCGAGGAAGAAAAGGTGCCTGCACTGAAGAACTTCCAGTACAAGTTGTTAATGTTGGCAGTGTCCTTCCCAGCCCCCAACCAGGGATGTGCAGGCCACATGCCTTTCTGCACCCCTTTACCTGGAAAGGTGCTTTTGGGCTGTCAGGCTGTGGGGGTAGGAGGCCTGATTCTGATCTTGCCCTGCTGGGAGTCCATTGACTTCAGTGGGCTGAATTCTGACTAGCACTGCTCTCAGCAGCAGCAGAACTGCCCGTCTCTAACGGTTCCCACCAGGGCCCCAGCTACAGAAGGCAGTGCACCATGCATCCTCTCACTCCTGCATTGGCTTGGGGATGGCTGGGTTGTTTCATCTGGCCTGGGGGTTTGAGGGGGGGCCTCTCTGAATTGGCCTTTGTGGGCAGTTAATTTAACGTGAGGCCGCACTGAATCTCTGTTCGCGGCACTAGACGCCACAGTGACATGTGCATTTCTAAAAAATCAATGAATGGAATCAAATTCCATTTTAAGAGCGGAGGTGGGAGGAGCTTGTTTCTGAAAATGCCCTAACCTGACTTGACCCCCATATATTTGTTTCTGAGATTCTGCCCTTCAGCCAGTCTAAGTGTAAGTTAGAGCCACCTGGAGAACAGGAGGCTGCTATGCCTGTCCGCACTGTGGCAGACAGGAGCTGATCCAAAGTGGGTCCAGGGGATCTCTGCCCTCATCAGCAGTTCTGCAGCTGGGTGCTCAGATTGTCTAGTGTGGGATACAGCCGCTGCTGCAGGATGAGTCAGTAAAAGCTTCTCCATTCCAGTGCTGGGTGGGCCCCATGCTTGTCCGTTGATGAGGCTGAGGCAAGGGTGGAGTGGGTGGAAGGTTTTTGTGCAGCCACAAGTGATGCAGAGGATACCCTGATCTGGAGGACACTGGGACTTCAAGAGGTGTTAGTTTGTCTCCTGAAATTCCCCATGCAGCTGCCATGGAAATGGCGGTATTCAGTTGCTTTCTAAATTGCTGCACAGTGTACTGCATGCGGTTAAACTGTGGCCATGTTCTGAACCAGAGGTGATTGTGTTTCAGTGCTGGACAGTGATCTACATGTAGCCAAACCTCTGGGATGAAAAGTGCTAGTGCAAAGAGAAGCAACAGTCCAGAGGCCTCAGTATGGAGGGAGGGACAATTTTATCTCTAAGAAGAGACTGTTCTGTTTCTGTCCTTGTTATATTGCCTATGAGGGCTGGAGCAGTTACAATAATCCTTTATAACTTGGTGTTTCTCTAGCAATCAGCAAAAAGCAGAAACCCTGCTAGGAAGGTGCCAACTTCCTGCTGCCCATGGCATCCCCAAACACCACTGGCATGTTGTATTCATGCCTTGGGAACATGTCAGCTTCAGGAAGAGCTGCGTTATCCCATGCAGTGTAGTTAGGATCCAGTTTTCCAATCTAGGTGCTTTGGATGCACACACTGCTTTAAACTGAGTGGCAAATGCGGGCTTTTTCAATGCCCTAAAGCCTGCATCATACGAGTTGCTCAAAAGGAAATAAAGAGCCTTCTCCTGCCAGAAAAGTTTTCCGTTTCCTTGGTGGAGCTGTGCTGCTGTAGCATGTGTGGTGGAGATGCTCTAGCTCAGAGGTGGGCAAACTTTTTGACCTGAGGCTCCACATCGGGGTTGCAAAATTGTATGGTGGGGTGGGTAGGGAAGGCTGTGCCTCCCCAAACAGTCTGGCCCTGCCCCCTATCCGACCCCCTCCCACTTCCTGACCCTGACTGCCCCCCTTCAGAACCATAGATCCAGCCAACCTCCCCTGCTCTTTGTCCCCTGACCCTCTCCTCCAGAGACCTCCTGCCCCAACCACCCCCAGCTAAGCCCCCCTGCTCCTTGTCCCCTAACTGCCCCCTCCTGAGACCGTGTGCCCCAACCACCCCCCTTGGGATCCCACCCCCTGCTCCACTCCCTGTCTCCTGACTGCCCCGACCCCTATCCATCTCCCTGCCTGCTCACAGACCCCCCAGGACTCCCACGCCTATCCAACTCCCCCTGTTTCCCCATTCCCTGACCACCTCCCCTAGAACCTCTGTCCCATCCAGCTGCTCCCTGCCCCTTATCCAACCCTCTGGCTGCCATCTCCTTACCATGCTGCTCAGAGTAGCATGTCTGGCAGCTGTGCTGAGCCAGACATGCTGCCCTGCAGGAGCCCCCCCGCTCCCCCCGAGCATTGTCCGTGCAGCGGCGTGACTCTAGGGGAGGAGGGAGGCAGGAGAAGGGCCAGGGGTAGCCTCTCCAGGCAGGAGCTCAGGGACTGGGCACAATGGTTCTGTGGGCCGAATGTGGCCCGTGGGCATAGTTTGTCCCCCTCTGCTCTAGCTCACGGGAGAGAGCTCTCCTATCTGCTTAACTGGTGCCTCTGCAAGAGGCAGTAGCTATGCTGGCAGGAGAAGCTTTTCTGCTGACGTAGTGCTGTCCACACTGGCAGCCAGGGGCTTGGCTATACTTCAGATGTGGAGCACTTTGGGTTAAACTAGGGTTACCATATTTCAAGAATCAAAAAAGAGGACATGGGGGGGGGGGCCAGGAGCCGCACCCTGCCTCTATCCACTTCCTGCCCCCTTCAAAACCCCAACCCCTCCCCCCTGCTCCTTGTCCCCGGAGTGCCCACTTCTGGGACCCCTGCCCCTAACTGCCTCCCAGGACAGCCCCCCATACCTAAGCCTCCCTGCTCCTTTTCCCCTGACTGCCCCCTCCTGAGACCCCCCAACCCTAACTGCCCCCCTTGGACCCTACTACCCCCTACCTGTCCCCTGACTGCCTTGATCCTTATCCACCCCCAGACAGACCCCCCCCAGGACTCCCATGCCTATTCAACCACTCCCGCCCCCTAACAGGCCTTCCCCAAATCCCTGACCCACCCCTCGCTCCCTGATGCCCCCCCCCCCGGGACTTCCCTACCAGGCCACTCAGATGCTGGCTACATGTGGAGGCAAACAAACAAACACCTTGTGATGCTCCGAGAGCACATAGCCCCTCCCCGGCAGAGTGCTCAGGCTGGGGGGAGGAAGGGGGAGCGAGGGAGGTCTCTTGGTGCTGGAGGTCAATGGGAGCGGCTCAGTGCTGCCCGGGTGTCCAATCACATGCTGCATGAGCGGGAGGGGGAAAAATCCCAGACCTTTTAACCAATTCATCCCGGATGGCTATTTAAAGATGGGAAAAGCCGGACGTGTCCAGGGAAATATGGACGGATGGTAACCCTCATTAAACCAGCCTTCGGAGAGCGCACCAGGGAAAGCGCTCCAGTCTGTCCACCCGGACAGCTACAAGCGCACTGGCTTGGCCACATTCACGGCATTTGAAGCGGCATTGGGAGCAGTGCATTATGGGCAGCTATCCCACAGAGCACCTCTTCCCATTCTGTGGCTTATGGGAAGGGGGTGTGGGGTGTGGGGCATTCTGGATCCTGTCCCAACGCCCTGTGATGCATCGCTTCGCATCCCAGCAATCCCTGTACTTCCGACCACATTTGGCGCCATCTTTCAACGGTTTCTGTGCGGTGCTCTCTGTCTTCCTTTTCGGTCCGCGGGAATGGAGCCCGAACTGCCGACGAGTCTCGCCAGCACGTCTCGTTTGGCAGTCGAGTTATTCCTTAAGATCCAAACTGACGGTGAGGTGTCCGACAGTGATGTTGATTCTCATAACATAGACAACATGAGATTGCTTCTGGCATTCACAGACATGCTCACCACTGTGGAACGCTGCTTCTGGGCTTGGGAAACAAACACTGAGCGGTGGGATCACATCTTCATGCAAGTCTGGGATGATGAGCAGTGGCTGCAGAACTTTCAGATAAGAGGAGGCACTTTCTTGGGACTGTTTAAGGGGCTCGTCCCAACCCTGCGGCAAGAACACCAGATTGAGAGCTGCCCTGATGGTGGAGAAGTGGGTGGCTATTGCAATCTGGAAGCTGGCAACTCCAGACAGCTACCGATCGGTCGCTAACCAGTTTGGAGTGGGAAAGTCGACCGTTGGAATTGTGTTGATGCAAGTTTGCAGGGCCATTAATCGCATCCTGCTCAGAAGAACTGTGACTCTGGGTAACGTGCATGACACTGTGGCTGGCTTTGCACAAATGGGTTTCCCTAACTGCGGAGGGGCGACAGATGAGATGCATATTCCTATTCTGGCACCAGACCACCTAGCTTCTGAATACATTAATCAGAAGGGGTATTTCTCTGTGGTTCTCCAGGCGCTTGCGGATCACCGTGGGCATTTCATTGACATTAACACAGGCTGGCCCAGAAGGGTGCATGATGCACGCATCTTCCAGAACACTGGCCTCTTCAAGAAGCTGCAAGCTTTTTTCCCAGACCAGAGGATCACCGTAGGGGAAGTTGAAATGCCCGTTGTGATCCTTGGCGACCTCGCTTACCCTTTAATGCCGTGGCTCATGAAACCCTACACAGGGAGCCTGGACTGCAACCAGGAATGGTTCAACTGCAGGCTGAGCTGGTGCAGAATGACTGGAGTGTGCTTTTGGCCATTTGAAGGGCTGCTGGTGCTCTCTTTATGGAAAGCTAGACTTGGCTGAAGACAACATCCCCATGGTTATATCCACGTGCTGTACCCCCCCATAATATTTGTGACGGGAAGGGTGAAAGCTTCACTGAGGCCTGGGCCTCAGAGGTTCGACACCTGGAGGCTGAATTCACACAGCCAGCGAGCAGGGCTATTAGAAGGGCCCAATATGGGGCTGCAAGGATTGGGGATGCCTTGAGGGAGCAATCTGAGGCTGAAAGCCAACAGTAATGTCTGGTGCCCTGCAAGGGAGTTAAGTGCAGTGTACCAAACACAGCCACTGACTTGCAGTGCTTCTTGCTTTCCTGGGCTAAGGTAGATTTTGCTTTATGCTCTAATAAAATATGTTTTGAAAGAAAAAAACAAACAAAACCCCAAAGTAACACAGATTGGGTGGGGACTGGATTCGACTCTGGAATCCTGGCTGGAGCGCTGTGCATTGAGTGCTGCACTTTGGGATGGCTATAAAGCATGTGGGGGAGGAGGAGGGGGGAGGGTTGAGTGCAGTGGATAAAGGTCGTAGTTTTCATTGGTGGGTGGTGAAGTTATGGGTGTAGGAGGCAGCTGGGGGTGGTAAGAACCTGGATAGGGTGGGGAAAGTGGGTTGGAGGAGACATTGGGGCACAAGGGAAAGAGCTCTGGGATAAAGGCTGCAGGGGGTGGGCAAACACAGCAGCGCTCTGCTCGCATGGCGATGAGCTCCTGGATAGAGCCTGTTTGGCGCTCCATTAAGCTAATCAGCCGTTCCGTGCTTTGCTGCCGGCGATCCTCATTCTTCTGCCGGATCCTCCTTTTGCTCTCCCTCCATTTCTGTGCCTTTTGATTCTCTTCCACAGACATGCTGCACCACTTTGTGCAGCATGTCTTCTTTGCTTTTTATGTGGCCTCCTCCTGAGTCTTCTCAGTCTGTCGGCCGGTGAGAAGACTGACGACTGAGATCTCAAGGTTGCACCTATAGAGGCAAAATGAAACATTTAACAGAGGCAGCATTGTACACACCAGAAAGAGCAATGATTCCCCCACACTTAAGGAGGCAATCACAGTCCATATGAAACCATACTTTGCCTGTCCCAAAGTGAATGCACGTAACCCATGGGAGCCCCAGAAAAGGTGAATAAGCACAGGGTCCAGGGGGACTGATTTGTTTCGTGGCTGTACTGTCCTCTGGGTTTCTGAGAGCCAACAGCTGCAGGGAGCACCTACGCTGTCCCAACATTTTTGCACAGGAGTTTATTCTGGAAGATATCTTGCTGCTGCGGGTGACCGGGGAAGAAAGGGAGGGTCTTCTACTACAATGCGGCTTCCGCCCAGGCCCATATGCAGCTTGCCTGTGTGCAGCAATGGTCCCCCTACCTTTTGTGGCAGAGTGACACAGACATGTTAGCCAGACTGGGACAAGAACCGTGCTGGCGCTCCCAGCCACATTCTGGCTGAGACTTTTGAAGAAATCACTGAGGCCGATTACCGCGATGTGATAGACCACATGCATGCCTAGATGCAGAATAGCACATTCGTGCAGCCCTTACTGTCCTCGCCCAAAGACCTCTCACCTAAAAACTTTCTTCCCGAAAAAAAGCCGCTTACCAGGAACCTCCTCTGTTTGTCCTTCCTGAAGCACCGGACAGCTGGCTGCCTTCCTCCTGGGTCAAGAAGAGCTCCTGGCTGCATGCCTTCAGGGATTCCGGGGATTCCTCAGCACCCTTGGTCGTGCTTTCCTCCTCCTCCTCCCTCCACCCTCTTGCTGTGCTGGGCTCGGAAGTGTTGATGGTGGTCATTGGGGGGTATCCCACCTCCACTCCAAGTATCACGTCCAGCTCTTTATAGAATTTGCAGGTCGCGGGGGCAGCACTGGAGCGTCTGCCTCGCGGGCTTTGTGGTAGGCATTCTGCAGCTCCTTTACTTTAACCTGACACTGCACTGTGTCCTGGTCATGGCCCCTTTCCATCATGGCCCTTGATATCTGGCCCAAGGTATCGTAATTCCTATGGGTGGAGCGCAGCTGGGACTGCTCAGCTTCCTCCCCTCAAACACTGATGAGGTCCAGCACCTCGCCATTGCTCCATACTGGGGATCGCCTGGCTCATGGAGACTGGGTCACCTGGAAAGATTTGCTGAGAGCACTGCATGCCTGGCTGAGCAAACAGAAAGGGGATTTTCAAAATTCCCAGGGAATGTAAAGGGCGGGTCTGACGGTTGCTTACCTGAGGCCAGGGCAGCAGAGTTCAAAAGTGATGACCAGAGTGGCTAGAACAGGCATTGTGGGACAGTCTGGAGGCCAGTCGGAGTGCATTAGGTGTCCACAGTGGCGCCGTGGCGCTCCAGTGAGAGTGCAACAAACGTTATTCCTCTCAGGGAGGTGGAGTACCAGGAGTGCTCCAGCCGCAGAGTCCGAGCACTCTACGTGCCTTGCCAGTGTGGATGGGGAGTAAGGTAGAGCGCTCCTGCTGACTTTATTGCACTATAAAGTGCTAATGTAGCCAAGCCCTAGGTTTGTGTAACTCGTGTCACTAAAGGGGGTGGATTATTCACATCCTAAGTGTTGCAAGTTCTACCGCAGTAACCTGAAGAGTACTGCAGGTCTTAGTGAATCATCCCTGCTGAGAGTCAGCCGGGCAGGGACATGGAAGCCCAGTTCCTTGGGTTGAGCATGAGGAGCCCTTGGTTTGGTGCTGGCTCCCCACTCCTGGGGTCTGCACCCCCAGTCTGCGAGGCAGGAAGGGAAGGGAGGAAAGCCGCCCTCCTGCTGAGACAAGAACAGGACAGACACTGCCCCGGAGTTTTGTAAGGAAAAAATAAAGCGTCTTGGCAATGTCAGAGTTTGTGCAATGCTACATAGCCCTGGGCATCAGCTACTGGGGTCTCTTTTAGTAGCTAGTTACATATGCTGACATCTCTGCTATAAAGTGCTCCTGTAGCATAGTTTCTTGACTAAATCTCTGTTCAAGCATTAGCAGGGCAAGATGAGCATCTGCATTCAAATCCGCTAGCTAGGGAACGTGTGTGCAGATGAGTGCTGCACGTGCTCTTGGGTGTAGGTTTTGCGGTGTTTTTTTGGCCTTCAGAACAGTGCTTAGGATCTGCACCCTCTCACTGCCCCCTGTGCTGGGGTAGTCACTCTGGGGCGAGTCCAGGCACACGTACTGGTGTCCGTCTAGCTCAGAGGTGGGCAAACTACGGTCCGCAGGCCACATCCGGCCCGCAGGACCTTCCTGCTCTGCCCCCGCAAGCGCCTCCTCTGCTATTCCCCCTCCCCCGCAGCCTCAGTGCACCGCGCCACCGGAGCAATGTTCTGGGTGGCGGGGCAGCGCAGCTGCAGAGCCGCAGCCTGACCCAGTGCTCTGCGCTGCACGGTGCGCGGCTGCCTGTCCTGGTGCAGCCGCAGCCAGCCACCAGTGCTCCAGGCAGGGAGTAAGGGGGCTGGATAGGGGGCAGGGGTGTGGATAAAGGTCGGGGCAGTCAGAGGGTGGGGAACAGGGGGATTGAATGGGGGCAGGGATCCCCAGGGTGTAGTCAGGAATGAGAAGGGGGTTGGATGGAGCAGCGGGAGGACAGTTGGTGGGGGAGGGGGTTCCTGGGGCAGTCAGGGGACAGGGAGAAGGGGTGGTTGGATGGGGCAGGGGTTCTGGGAGGGACTGTCAGGAAGGAGAGGAGTTAGGGGTGGTCAGGGGACAGAGACTGGGTGGGGTGGATGGAGAAGGGGTTCCAGGAGGGGTTGTCAGAAAGGAGAGGAGTTGGATGGGGTGGCAGAGGATAGTTGGGGGGGGGGGGGGTTCAGGGGACAGGGACCCATGGGGTGGATGGGGCAGGGGTCCCGGGGGGGCTGTCAGGAAGGAGAGGTGGGTTTGGATGGGGCAGGAGTCCTGGGGGGCTCTCTGGGGTAGGTGACCAGACAGCAAGTGTGAAAAAATTGGGATGGGGTGGGGGGCAATAGGAGCCTATGTATAAAAAAAAGACCCAACAATCGGGACTGTCCCTATAAAATCAGGACATCTGGTCACCCTATTCAGGGGGTGAGAAGCAGAGGGGGGGTGGATAGGGGGCGGGGGCTATGCCACACCAGGCTGTTTGGGGAGGCACAGTCTTCCCTAACCGGCCCTCCATATTATTTCAGAAACCCAGTGCGGCCTTTGAGCCAAAAAGTTTGCCCACCCCTGGTCTAGCTCCTAGGGATGCCCACGTTTCCTAGGGTGTCTAATCACCACTGCATGGGCTGTGCTCCAGGCTGGGATGGGGGCACTGGAGACAGCACCACTCCTCCCTAGAGAGTCCCTGCAGGAGACGCATTGGCGGGGCAGTGGGGGATGCTTGTCTTGGCTGCTGGGCTGCAGGTGCTGAGGGGAGGAAGCTGTTTAGCCTCCCCTGTTAATCAGCTTCTCTTTGCCTGCCTTGGAGGCTATCCCCAGGCCAGGACAAGTGTGCAGCACTGCCTAGGTTATTTCTTGTTGTAGGCAGCGGCTGTGGAGATGGCTCGGTGGAGCACACTCCCGGTGTGAGTGGACAAAGCGGGGCTCTGTGGATTGCGCGCTGGGGCCGAGGGAGGGTTTTGCCGGTGAATCCGCAGCGATACTCCCTGATTGCTCAAGCAACAGGAAACTCTTCAGCATTAGCAACAGCCTCTGGTGCAATCTCCGCCAAGCTGTCCCACTGGGTCAGCACAATGGTAGGCGATGCCGGAACTCCCCAAAGCCCTGGCCTCTGAGCTGGGCTGCGTGTCTCTGAGTAGGGAGGGAGGAACAGGTGTGACACTTGGCTGCCCTAGCTTCCTGCCATGGCATCCCTCCTGTGAAGGAATGGGGTTTGCTGTGTGCTGAGGTGTCCTGAGCACATGGGGGTTTTCTGAGTAATTTGTCACTGAGCTTTGGGGACAGTGACCGGGCTGAGTATGATGGAATGGGAGTTGCTAGGACCATTGTGAGCAGAGCTGAATTGTGGAGCAGCCCTGCTGAGAGACCCTTGGGTGGTATTTGTGGTGGCCCTGAACTTGTCCCCGGTGAGTGTGTCCCTGTCCATACAGCCTGCACCCCAGTGCTTTCTGTGCCACAACTCTTCCATGTTTCCAATCCCCCTCTGGCACAGGGTCAGAGCAGAGGCAGGGCAGAAATTGCCCTAGAAGGGAGGGGACATAGTGGAAGTTGTGGGGTGGGATTGGGGTTGGCCAAGGAAGGGCTTCTCCATAGTGTTTTGCAACCCTAAAGGCCACTGCAACAGGAGTACAAGTTACCATGGCCCGCGCCAGGGGCCACCATGGCCCGCGCCAGGGGCCACC
>ML677380.1:17730621-17753303 GCA_007922305.1 Dermatemys mawii
ACCATGGCCCGCGCCAGGGGCCACCATGGCCCGCGCCAGGGGCCACCATGGCCCGCAAATAAGGAAGAAACAAATTGCCCTGTACCTGGGCTTGTGTAGGGCTCTGTGCCCCAACTCAGGAGGAATCCCCCTGCCTAAGCACATGTCCTGGAGATTGCCAGAACAGTGGGGGAGGGCAGGGGATGTTGGCGTTACTGTTGTAATGGCAATAGGTCAGAGCCATGCAACGATCCATTTGTCAGTAATGCAAGGGCCTGAAATGTGGGGCGTGATGCAGCGGCAGCACAGTGGTAAGAGCCCTGGTGCCATCTGCAGCTGTGGGAGAATTTCAGAGACGCCTGCCTGTGGGCAGAGGCCTGGGTATTAAAGAGAAGTCTCCATGGCCTAGCCCTTCACTTGGCATTTGTTGAGGCTGCCGCCTGGGATTTGTGAAGGTCTCCTCTTGGAAGGAAATTAACCTCTACACGTGAAGGCTGGGAGTGGAATGTCACCCAAATCATTATTACAAGTGCGTCAGGTAACTGCTGACCTTCTGGTGAAGGCAGTAATGCCATGTGGGCACAGGCTGTAAAAGACACACTGCTCCAGTCACCTTGAAAGGTAGAACATTGACTGATAGTTGCTCTCCACTCTCTCCCTGGCGATGGTTACAGTAATACCGGACACTGCTAGAACAGGAAAGGATTGGAGAGAGCATGTTTCTCAAGTTTACATAAAGACTCTCTCTCTCTTCCATGCAGTTAGTCCGTGTCCTCTGTGGGGCTTTGTCGAAACACAAGAGCTGCATGACTCTGGTGTGGCTCTGCTGTGTTGCTTTACTTGTGCCAACAGCCTGTGAACTTTGTATTTAG
The DNA here is from genome assembly GCA_007922305.1 of Dermatemys mawii. Lineage (NCBI taxonomy): Eukaryota > Metazoa > Chordata > Testudines > Dermatemydidae > Dermatemys > Dermatemys mawii. The sequence continues at coordinate 17,731,473 of ML677380.1, forward strand.
ACAAAAGCCCCACAGAGGCCACTGACTACAAAGGAAAGTGTGAAACTGACTCTACAAAAATCACCCCCCCCCCCCCGACCCCTGCCCAATGAGTCATATGGTCCACAAGCAGATTCTGTACTCAGGCCTTGACTGGATGGGATTCCCACTGCGGGAGGGATGGGATTGGGAACCACAGGCTTGGACAGAGGTTCTGGGGCAGCAGAACTGCCCAAGCATTGAAAGACTGCAAGTCCCCTCATTTGCCCCCTACCCCCAAATGAGATTCTCTTAAATCATGAGGTGGTTACTGTGAGCAGGGGGACTCTTCTTATGGAGCTTCTGGTTTCTGAGCCCTTAGGGAGGCATGTTTTCAAGCTTTTCTTGGTCACCATGAAAACTGGAAACTTGAGAGAGCGGGGAGCCTCACATCTGCTGCTTGGTGGCCTGTGGGTAAGGACCCTAGCGCCAAGAGTCGTGGGTTCAGCTACCAGGGAACCCCTGGAGGTGGAAGGGGTAATTATAAGACCTTTAATTTTGGATGAAATTCTCTGGCCTGTGTGTGTAGGTCAGACTAGGTGGGCAGGGCAGCACATGCTTTAAAGCAAAACAGGATTTAACCCACAGTCTTTGCTATGCAAACAAGTGTGGGCTCAAAGAACATGCCTGAGGGTTCTGAGTATGGCTGGTAAGGGGGTGTGGGCAAAAACACACCCCAGAATGATGGGTAGACCTACAGAGTAGAGAGAACCATAATGGTCCCATTATGAATCTGTCTACATTACGAGGTTTGTGTTTTTTCTGTCCTGCTCCTGTACACACTTGCGCTAACTCTCCTCAAGCTAGCGTGAATGTAAACAGCACAGCTGCGGTAGCATGCAGTGTTGTACTTGGCATGGCTAACCCCTGCCTCTGCTGCCACTACGCATGCGACTGCAGCTGCCTTTCACATTAGCATGAGTATAATTAGCGTGTCGTGTGATCCTGAGAATCGCATCCTTAGCTCTTAGTGCACATGTAGCCTGTGACTCCAGTGTTGTAATCTTAAGGAAAACGCCCCAAATTGTGAGAGTTGGCAAACAGCGGACACTGGGAGCTACTTGAAATGCCTTTTGGTTTTAAAATGGCCAGATTTCAAGCTGCTTTTGCTTTATTTCTGCTCACAGAGCCCTGGGGCCACTTCTTCAGAAGAGTTCAGCACTCAACATGGGTTGCAGACCTGGCCCCAGGAGTTATAGGGCCCCAGGTTCCTTTGACCGCTTGGTTCATTGTTGCGTTGACTCCGTCAACACTGGCCACTGTCTTGCTGTTTAAAAACAATTGCAGCTGATCTGGGTGCGGTTCCCTGGCAGCAGGTCAGATTAGATGATCCCAGCTGACCTTGAATCCAACCGCATGAAGCATATGGGGAGAGGGTTGAGTTTTGAGGGCATGGGCTGCTGGGGTCTGGGACTCCCTCCATCCTTTTCAGTTTCTTCCAATAAGGCCATGGTTACACTTACAGGTTTATAGTGGAATTGGTTATAGCTGTCCTCATATACAGCTATAGGGATAGTGCTATAGCGTGTCCACACTGACACCCGCTAGTGGTATAGCGTGGCCACATTTGTGGCACTTCAGGTGGCATTGGGAGCAGCACATTAGGGCAGGTATCCCAGCATTCAGCTGGGTGCAGCGTGCTTTTCAAATGAGCAGGGTGAGGGGGGACGTGTTGTGTGTACGCAGAGGGAGAGAGCAAGTGGTTTTTCTGTCCTTCTGAGAGCCTGTCAGCGCGTGTCCATTCACAGAGAAGACTAGTGGGCTTTTTCACACAGGCTCCCTCCTTAAACATTTGCATTGCTTATCTGCTGAGTTAAGAGAGAAACTCTGAAAAGGTACTTCCGCATTCCTCCAGCCAAGTTCAAAAGAAAGGGAAGAGACGTCAATTGCCTTAAATGGCTCCAGGCATCTCAAGAGATCACTTGTAGCGCAATGGGTGTCCACATTCTCGCCGTAGCGCTACAGCGGGAGCGCTACAGCCCTTATTCCCCGTGCGGAGGTGGATTACCAGGAGCGCTATAACTCCAAGGTTATAGCGCTCTACGTGCCTCGCCAGTGTGGACGGGTAGGAGGTTATAGCGCTCCTGGCGGCTTTATAGCGCTATAAAGTGCCAGTGTAACCAGGGCCTAAGTTTCCTCTACCTGTCAGTCTTGCAGGCAGTGACGGAGCATCAGACCAAGACTGTGAGGAGGTGACACTCTCCATGCGTATCCTCACAATCCAATCTGAACACCAACAGCCTGCCTCACCCTAACCCCATCCCCTCCAAAATTCCTGCTGAGCTCAGTGCCACAGCTGCTCTTTCCCTGAGGAAGGATCTAGGGAAATGTGTGGGGCCAGCTGAGGGCCTGGGATGTGACAGCCCCAGACAGCTCCATGTTTTGAGCTCACTTTCCATCGGCATAAAAAAAGATCTCCCTGTTTTTGGAAATGAGAAGGCTCCTAGTTAAATCTCTTTTACAGGTTCTCATCAACTGTCAGGCACAGATCCACTAAATGTTCACTACAAAAGGGTTTTTTTTTTTTTTTCTCCTGCTGATAATGGCTCATCCAAATTAAACAGCCTCTTGGAATTGGTATGGTAATGCACAACTTTTTTTTTGCTTTCTGTGTATATCAGTGCATCTTTCTTCTGTGTGTTCCATTCTATGCATTCCATGAAGTGGGCTATAGCCCACGAAAGCTTAGGCTGAAATAAACTGGTTAATCTCTAAGGTGCCACAAGTATTCCTCATTTTATTTACTGCTGTAGGGAGACACACCCATGAAGAATACTTAATGATTCCCAGAACTTACTGCTAGCCCAGAAGTTTGGAGTGCTGGGTGACTAGCACAGAGAGGATTCTGAGGTGGCAGAGGTTAGCTTAGGCGGAGCTGAAAAGGAAGCTATTATCTAATTAGCAGTTTCAATGGAAGTGTGTGTACTCTCCTCACAGTGCATTAGACTTCCTCTTAGCTGATCTAAGAATTCCTTTAACCCTGTTAAAGGGAACATTTACATGTCACCTCAGGTCAAATTCATTAGAAGATGCTCATCTGCCTGATGTGGCTCTCTGAGCACACCCAGTCTTTTTGCCAGTCACTTATCCACTTACTTTTCTCAGGAACTTTGCTGGGCCCTTCTTCCTGGAAGGGGAGTTTGCATGTTTCCTGGAGGCCATATTAACATGCAGGAATTAAATTCATGACCACATACATGCACTGAATATAACTTCAGATTATCACACCAGCATGTCCAAAGATGGCCTAGTGATGGTGCTCTTTATTAAGGGGGAAACTCCCAGTTTACAAGAACCCCGCCCGCACTTAATTGATAAACCTATAACAATGTCCTAGTCTTCCTCTCCTCTATTCACCTCCCTACTTTCCCCTCCTCCTGAAGGCTGTGGGTGAAGATCCGGAGTGCCCCAAGCTAGACCAGGGTACTGTAGGGAGTTGCTGAGCTTGTAGCTCTTCCTCCCAGGAGTCCCAGAAGTTCTCCCAGGGACATTCTGGCCAAAAAGAGAGAAATTCTGTGCACAATATTTTAAAAGTAGGCAAATTTTATTTGTCAAAATAACACTACATCATCAGGTCAGTTTCGATTATTTTGATGACTTATTTCAAAATACCCATAAGAAAGTAGGCCTGTAACAGTTCAGACAAACACAAATTCCCCAAAGCGTAGAGTTAAAGAACCTCATGTGATAACCCAATTCCTGTTTCTCTGCCCCCTTCCCCGCTCCAGAGCCTGGGGAGGGCAGATACCCACAACCTCCTCTCCCCTCCAAGCGCAGTCACATGTCCCCCTCAAGGCAATACACCTGAATCCCTTCCCCACAAAGGCTAGCCTAGTCCATGGTGCCATGATCTTCTGAAACTCATGTCTGGGCTTAGCTTTTTTTGCTAAGGGAAGAATGGAACTCTTTCTCCCAGGACCACTATGGCTATAAGAACAGCCTTACTGGGTCAGAGCAATGGTCTGCCCAGCCCAACATCCTGTCTTTGGACGATGCCAGGTGCTTCAGAGGGAATGAACAGAACGGGCAATTTTAAGTGATCCATCCCCTGTTGCCCAGTCCCAGCTTCTGGCAAAGAGAAGTAAGGGACACCCAACCATGGGGTTCCATCCAGTGTCCCGCTAATTTTTCCCACCCATGTGCGGAATGAATTTTGTTATATGCACCAATATGAAGATGGTGCATGACAATAGCCTTCATATCCGTGCACGTAACAAAGTTCATGTGGTGAGGATGGAGCTGGGGCGAAGGGGTTCAGAGTCTTGTGGGAGGGGGCTTAGGGCTGGGCAGAGGGTTGCAGTGCAGGGGTGTGGGGTTGGGGATCAGGGATTTGGGGTGCTCGGGCTACAGCAGGGAGAGAGGACTCCCCCCAGCGCGCTCTCTCTCTCTCTCTCCCCATAGCAGCAGGACCTGGGCTGTCGGGGAGAGGTGCCTCTCCCTGCTATGGCAACTCTGGGGCTGGGACTTCAGGATAGGTGCTCTGCTGCGGCTGGGGGCGGATCTCCAGGCAGTTTCTTTGAGCATCTGTGTGGTGCTAAATAGGCTGCTGTGTGACCACGTGGCTGTGCAGCTTCCAGGGAACGTAAGTTGCATCCCTGACCATCTTGGCTAATAGCTATTGATGGACCTGTCCTTCATGAACTTCTCTTATTCTTGTTTGAACCCAGTTGTACTTTTGGCCATTTCAACATCCCATGAAATAAGGTCAACAGTGTGACACTGTTCTTTGAAGAAGTGCTTCCTTGTGCTTGTTTCAAATCTGCTGCCAATTAATTTCATTGGGGTACCCCTGGTTCTTGTGTTATGGGAAGGAGTAAACAACAACACTTTCTCTACACCAGTCAAGATTTATAGACCTCTCTCATATCCCTACTTTGTCTCTTTTCCAAGCTGAACAGTCAGTCTCTTTAATCTCTCTTCACATGTTCCAAACCCCTAATAATTTTTGTTGTCCTTTTCTATACTTTTTCCAGTTCTAATATCTTTTTTTGAGATGGGGCAACCAAATCTGCATGGAGTAGACAAGGTGTGGGTGTACCCTGGGTTTAAATAGTGGCATTATGATATTTTTCTGTCTTGCCTATCACTTTCCTAATAGTTCCCAATATTCTGTTTGCTTTTTTGATTGTCACTGCACATTGGACGGATGTCTTCTGAGAACTTGGAGTCATTGTGAATAGATCTTTAAGTGTTAAAAGCTAACTTAGACCCCATGATGTGGTATGTATAGTAGGGATTGTTTCTCCAGTGTGCATTACTCTGCAGTAAGGGACTGTCGCTGCCTGCCCTGCTACTCTAGATGCCTTCAATGCTCTGCTTTTGTGGCTCACCCCGCTGACACCAACAGCCCACATACAAGCATGCATGTCCCACCCTGCTTCCGCCAGCCTTTGTTACATTTTGAAGAGTGACCCCAACACCCTCCCAGTCCCAGATTCCCCCAAAACCATCTGTCTTGTGACCATCTGCTGAGGTTCCCAGAAGTGCGAGTTACTGGGTTACCCTCCTCTGCCAATGAGAGCTTTGCTAATGGGAAGCTGTGTGGCAACTCCCAGGCATGCCAGCTTGTCTGTCTGGCCAGCCACTTCAGCAGCACTCTGCGAATCCACACCTTGCCTTGGAGGCAACAAGTCATGACCCTGAGCTCCCTAGGTAAGTCTCTCCCTGCAGCGTCCGCTCCCAGAAGTCATAAGTTCACTGCGCCTTTAAAGAGACAGCAATACCGGCTCGTTAATGTAACTGGGGTTTGACAAACACTTATTTCAATCACAGCACTGAACTGGCATATAATTAAATTTAAAACAAGTGTATTAAACAAAGAGTCATAGGTGTATGTGATACCAAAGATAAGAAAACCATGACTTCAGCCTTGTTGCTTATGCTTCAAATTTAATCCAGACACACTCGGGTTTTTCTGCAGTTTCATACCGGAGCGCTGAGCAGTCATACTGTTCTCTTACATACAATGCAACTCCCCCACCTTTCCTGTCCTTCCTGAACAGTTTATATCCATCCCTGACAGTACCCCAGGCATGTGGTTTATCCCATCAATTCTCTGTTATTCCAATCACATCACAGTTCCTTGACTGTGCCAGGACTTCCAGTGCTCCCTGCTTGTTTCCCAGGCTTCTTGCATTTGTGTTTGGCACTTAAGAGAACTCCCTGACCATCCCGCTTGCTCAGTATGAGACAGGAGTCCTCCCCTCTTGCGCTCTCCTGGCTGTGCTTCCTTCTGGTATCTCACTTCCCCACTTACCTTGGGGCTTTGGTCTCCTTCCACCAGTGAACCTAGTTTAAAGCTCTCCTCACTAGGTTAGTCCGCCTGCTTGTGAAGATGCTCTTCCCTCTCTTCATTAGGCGGAGCATGTCTTTGCCTAGCAATTTTTCTTCTTGGAACACCATCCTGTGGTCAAAGAATCCAAAGCCTTCTCTCCGACACCACCTGCACAGCCATTTGTTTACTTCCATGATTAGATTGTCTCTACCTGGGCCTTTTCCTTCCATAGGGAGGATGGACGAGAACACCACTTGTGCCTCAAACTCCTTTATCCTTCTTCCCAGAGCCACGTAGTCTGCAGTGATCTGCTCCAGGTCATTCTTGGCAGTATCATTGGTGCCCACAGGGAGAAGCAGGAAGAGGTAGTGGTATGAGGGCTTAATGAGTCTTAGCAGTCTCTCCATCACATCATGAATCCTAGCTCCTGGTACCCATTATCATCTGTGGATACACTTCCTAGGTCTGGGGGCTGTCTCTTCCTGCTGGCAGCCAATGAGCCTGAATTGGCATGCAACTATTGGGTAAATGGGGCAGGTTATGGAGGAGGCTGTTTATTACTGGGGCAGTGTTTTTCCCCTGGGGGGAATTAGGTTCCGAAAAGCCTACGTGTCCAATTCTGTTAACAGAATTCCAACAGGGAATTTGGCCCCTGTGTATCCATGGACAGAACTGGATCCTGAACATGAATTTTGGTCCCAGAAGGGACCATTACGATGATCTGGCCTAACTTCCTGTATGACACAAGAGAATTTCACTAAATGATTCTGCAGCAAGCCCATAGCTTCTGGTCGAGCTAGCGCACAGCTTTTTAGAAAGAGACATCTGATCTTGATTTACAGACTTCAAGTGATGGAGAATTCACCCTGTCCTTAGGTAGGTTATCCCAATGGTTCATTGTCCTCCCTGCTAATCACGTGCACCTTATTTCTAGTCTGAATTTGTCTAGCTCCAGCTTGCAGCCACTGGATCTTGCTCTGCCTTTGCCTGCTAGATCAGATTTCTGATAGCAGAGGACTCAAATCCCTTTGTCGGTACTTTAGACTGTAATTGTCACCTCTTAACTTTCTCTGCAATAAGCTAGAGAGAGAGAGAGAGAGACGTGCTGGGGACGCTGGTTAGTTCTTCCCCCTGCTGCAGGTGGTTTTTGGAGGAGGCCGGGGTTGTGTAAGGCAATGGCTGTCCCCTGCCAAAATCTCCGTGCTACCTGGGGAGCAGTTTCTGAGCTCGGAAGACACCTCTGTCGCTGGCACCCCGCAGGCTAATCTGAGGGAATGGACTATTGCTGTTCTCCAGGCTTGTCTCCGATCTTCTCCCTCCCCAGAGGAGACAGGCCCCAGAGCTTGACAATGCGAAGAGAGTGGAGGGGATCCCGCCTCCCCGTGGTGCTGCTGCTCAGGAGCTGAAGGTCATTTTCATTCTGCTCTGTCCTGTCTCTCCATCCCGGGAGATTGCTGGGCTGGTAAAGGATATTGCTGGTTTGCCTGTCACCTCGTGCAGCTAGTCCTGTGAGCGCTGGGGTGTTTGCGCTGCGATTCCTCTTTCCGTGTAGTAAGATCCATTCTTATGTAGTGACTGGAGCCATGGGTTGTCTGTGAGAACTGAACCGTGACCCACGCGCAGGCCTCAGGAAGGAGGGCTGTGTTTTGGCAGAGGAGTGATGGTGCTGAGCACTGAGAGGCAGTTCAGTGCAGAGGAATCTGGACAGTGTCTCAGGAGACTTTGGTCTATCTCCAGATGACCTTGGGCAAGTCACTTCAACCTCTCTGCCTTGATTTTTCCTCTCCCACTCTTTGTCTGATCCATTTAGATGCAGGTTCCTTGGGGCAGGGGCTCTCTCACTAGGGCTCCTGGTCTTCACTAGGAAAGCCATGTGGTAAAACCCCTGTGCAGACAAGGCAGTTTCAACACACGTTAGCAAGATGACGTAGCCTCCAGGGCCCCCCTTAGTGTTTACCTCAACCTGCTACCACATGGGAAAAGTAAACTGCCATATCCTGACTAGGAATTTACTATGTGTGAACTACCATGTGGTACGACCGCACCTTTCTTCCTACATGTGGATGCATCTCCAGGGTCTGTCCAGCACCATGCACAATGGGGCTGTGATTCCTCGTGGTGCCACCAGGCTGCATTGTAATACAAATGGGAGCCCAGTCTGAGGTCGTAGAGTGTCTAAAGGGAGTGCCCTGACTGCATTGAGAGGGAATTTAGGAGATGTTGCACGACAGTAGGAGCTATATATTGTTTGAGAAGTGCCAGCATGTCTTAACTAACTTCAGCCTCCTCCCCCTGGAGGAAAAACTGTCCTGGGCTGAGTTAGTTGGACAGCAGAAAAATGTAGCCCTTCCAGCCTACCTGGGACAATCCAGTCCCTGAAGGATTTCACCCCAGGCTACAGCCTAGTCTGTCTCTTCTGAAAACTGTTCTGCGTGGGGGAAGCAGAGCGGGGACAAGGACTGGGATAGATGTCCTTTCTCCCTAGTGCAGCAGTGCAAGTCTTCTCTCTGTCTTCCATCCCCCAGAGTCCGCTACACAGGAACAGATCCTCTGCTGAGCACACAGGTCCCTGGTGTTGTCCTGAGCGATTGCCGGCAGCATCATGAAGGCTCTTCTCCTCGTCCTGCTGGCTGAAGTCTGTCTCCCCTCCCTTGTCCCAGGTAGGTAGATCCGTAGGGACTCGCGCCCAGGCGGTTCCTAAGGGGTGCGGGGCCTGGAACAAATCAGCCCCTGCCGGCTTGTGGGCCCTGCTCTGCATCCATGGCTGGGCAGGCAGCCGGGAGCCCTGGGGTGCTGCAGCACCCCCTGAACTCCGAGTTCCTGCACCTGTCTTACGGGACTGACTGTGACGGCCAATTGCACTGGCCCATGGGGCTCCCCAAAGCACAGGGCCCGGAGCAGTCTCCCCGATTTGCTGTACCCAGTGGATGGCTGTGCTCATGCCCAGGGGCATACAAGCTTTGTTTCATGTGGTTCGAAGAGTGTGTGCGCTAAGAAAGGCCGTAGGAGTTCTGATTCCCTCTGCCAAATGCTGAACATGCTCCAGCCACTCCTTAGAACTGCACCTGCTGGCTCCACATCAGGGCTTGCGCACTGCCATGCAGAGAACCCATCAGCCGCAGGTCCACAGAGCTCTTTGCCGGGGTCTTTGAGCAGGCGGACAGAACTCAGGATGGCTGGTGGACAGTTCAGCTCCGGTTGTCCCTCTGCTCCCCCGAGCCAATGGTGCAGCCTTGAAGGCTGGCGAGGAGACCGATTCGGAGGGCTGGTCTCGGTATAGATCCACAGTCAGATGGGCAAGGCTCCATCTCATGAGTCAGTTTGTGCGGTAACCCACGCAACCTGCCCATACGAGGGTGAAAGATGTCGTCATTTTAACACGTTAGCTAATCTTACGGTTGAGAGGGCAATGTGTATTTTAACTTCCATTAGCTGCTCAAGAACTCTGGCCTCCCCTCTTAAAACATGATAGTTAGCACCCTTTACCTGGTGTGTCTGCACAGGTCTGATGTCAGCCCCATCCATGTCTGTCTATCGAAAGCACATTATAGAATCCTAGAATCTCAGGGTTGGAAGGGATCTCAGGAGGTTCTAGTCCAACCCCCTGCTCAAAGCAGGATCAATCCCCAACTAAATCATCCCAGCCAGGGCTTTGTCAAGCCTGACCTTAAAAACCTCTAAGGAAAAAGATTCCACCACCTCCCTAGGGAACCCATTCCAGGGCTTCACCACCTTCCTAGGGAAAAAGTTTTTTCCTACTGTCCAACCTAAACCTCCCCCACTACAACTTAAGACCATCACTCCTTGTTCTGTCATCTGCTACCACTGAGAACAGTCTAGATCCATCCTCTTTGGAACCCCCTTTCAGATAGTTGAAACCAGCTATCAAATCCCCCCTCAGTCTTCTCTTCTCCAAACTAAATAATTGCAAACTAAATAATTCGTCTCTTCTGCAAACTAAACAATTCCAGTTCCCTCAGCCTCTCCTCCTCCTCATGTGTCCTCTTCCCCCAATCATTTTCATTGCCCTCCGCTGAACTCTTTCCAATTTGTCCACATCTTTTATGTAGTTGGGAGCCCAAAATTGGACACAATACTGCAGATGTAGCCTTAACAGTTTCGAATAGGGGAATAATCACTTCTCTTGATTTGCCAGTAATGCTCCTACTAATGCAGCCCAAAATGCCCTTAGCTTTCTTGGCAACAAGGACACACTGTTGACTCATATCTAGCTTCTTGTCCACTGTAACCCCTAGGTCCTTTTCTGCAGAACTGCTGCTTAGCCAGTCGGTCCTCAACCTGTAGCAATGCATGGGATTCTTCCGTCCTATGTGCAGGGCTCTGCTCTTATCCTTGTTGAACCTTCTTTTGGCCCAATCCTCCAATTTGTCTAGGTCACTCTGGACCCTATCCCTAACCTCCAGTATAACTGCCTCTTCCCCCAGTTTAGTGTTATCTTTGAACTTGCTGAGGGTGCAATTCATCTCATCCTCCAGATTGTTAATGAAGATGTTGAGCAAAACTGGCCCCAGGACCGACCCTTGGGGCACTGCGCTTGATATCAGCTGCCAACTAGACATGGAGCCATTGATCACTACCTGTCAAGCCTGACGATCCAGCCAACTTTCTGTCCACCTTATGGTCCATTCATCAAGTCCATACTTCTTTAACTTGCTGGCAAGAATACTGTGGGAGACTGTATCAAATGCTTTGCTAAAGTCAAGAAATAGCACATCCACTGCTTTCCCCTCATCCACAGAGTCAGTTATCTCATCATAGAAGATAGTCAGGTTGGACATGCATGACTTGCCCTTGGTGAATATGGATTGTTGACTGTTCCTGATCACTTTCCTCTCCTCTTCCAAGTACTTCAAAACGGATTCCTTGAGGACCTTCTCCATGATTTTTCCAGGGATTGAGTTGAGACTGACCAGTCTGTAGTTCCCCGGATTCTCCTCCTTCCCTTTTCTAAACATGGGCACTGTATTTGCTTTTCTCCAGTCACCCAGGACCTCCCCCGATTTTACCAGGAGTTTTCAAAGATAATGGCCAATTGCTCTGCAGTCACATCAGCCCCCTCCCTCAGCACCCTCGGATGTGGCACATCCGGCCCATGGACTTCTGCATGTCCAGCTTTTCTAAATAGTCCTGAACCTGTTCTTTCACCCCAGAGGGCTGCTCACCATCTCTCTATACTGTGCTGCCCAGTGCAGCATTCTGGGATGAAGACCGAGGCAAAAAAATCACTGAGTATTTCAACTTTTTCCACATCATCTGTCACTAGGTTGCCTCCCCCATTGAGTAAGGGGCCCACACTTTCCCTGACCACCACCTTTTTGCTAACGTACCTGTAGAAACCCTTCTTGTTACCTTTCACATCCTGGGCTAGCTGCAACTCCAACTGTGCTTTGGCCTTCCTGATTACACCCCTGCATGCCTGATCAATAATTATTCTTATACTCCTCCCTAGTCATCTGTCCAAGTTTCCAGTTCTTGTAAACTTCCTTTTTGAGGGAGTCAGTCTGCTTCCCTGAAGTCCAGGGTCTGTATTCTGCTGCTTTTCTTTCTTCCCTGTGTCAGGATCCTGAACTCGACCATCTCATGGTCACTGCTGCCCAGATTCCCATCCAGTTCTAATTCCCCTACCAATTCCTCCTGTTTGTGAGCAGCAGGTCAAGAGGAGCACGGCCCCTAGTTGGTTCCTCCAGCACTTGCACCAGGAAATTGTCCCCAGTCCTCTCCAAAAACTTCCTGGATTGTCTGTGCACCGCTGTGTTGCTCTCCCAGCAGATGTCAGGGTGATTGAAGTCCCCATGAGAACTAGGGCCTGTGATCTGGAAACTTTGCTTAGCTGTCCGAAGAAAGCCTCTTCTACCTCCTCCTCCTGGTCCGGTGCTCATGTCTTGTCCCTGTAATGGAGACTCCTGAGGGGCAGGGCAGGGCCCTCACTCCTCGGACAGAAGGGTAACTAAGGCGTGGTGAGGCTAAGGGATTTGTCTACACTGTGAAAGAAGACCAGCAGCAGCAAGACTCAGAGCGAGGCAGATTGCCCCAGGCCCATGCTACACGTAGCAATACAGATGTTCCCACATGGGCTCAGAGACCCACCCTGCACTCAACGTTTCTGAGCCCAAGTGAGAATGTCCACTAGAGCCGGTTCCAGCCCACTGGGGGGCTGTAAGCAGGAATGTTTTAAAGCCCCCATATTAAATCAGGCACACTCTTATAATACAAAGTGAATAGGGGCAATTGCTTACTCTGCCTCTGCCTAGCGCTGGCTCTGATGTCCACACTGCTGTTTTTAGCGCCCTTGCACAAGCACTGGTTTGCAGAGGCTCTGAGACTTGAAGCCACGTGTCTCTCTTGCAGCGTCCATACGCCCTAAGCAACGTGCACAGGAAGTCTGAAAGAGAAGGGAATGGAAATCAGGTTTTCAAAAGCCCCCTGGTGCACCCTTTCTACTGGGCCATTGTTCCTTAGGGCGACATCTTCACCATACTCCTCTGGGAAGCCGCTAAGCACTAAAGGTGTAGCAAAGGCTGAGCAGCACCTAAAGAAGAGAGACGTCTTGTACAGTAGGACAGAAACAGAATAAACTCCTTTGTCAGCGGGGAAGAGAGGATCCTGAGGAATAGAGGAGAAAACACTTGGACTCTTCTGTGATTGCATCTGAACTCACTTCCCAGGGCATGTTTGTCTGAAGGTTAGCTGGGGCAGAGGATCAGAGCCCCTGCCAGAAGCATGTGTGAGAATTCAGACCCCAGTGCTTGGGGGTTCAGGCCCATTTCATGGCTCTGGGATTGGATCCTGGCTTGGGAGAGGCCAACCGAAATCAATGGCGGCGATTAAGAGGAAAGTGTTGCCTGCAAGAGACTCGCTCTGTGGATCAGGGGCTTGTAAAAGGAGAGAACGCAGGCTAGAGAAATGGCGACAGTCCTTGTTTCTGGGCGGGGACGCTGGAACAATTCTTATAGTGGAAGCCATTGAACAAAACTGTAAAGCATTTGGTTGCTATTGTTACTTCAAGCTGGGAGTGCGGCCGCAACCCTGCAGCTCCCCTACCTTGGGGTGGAGCCCAGCATGGGGAATGGGGGTGGTGTTGCTTGGCCTGGTGTGCTAAGGGGTCACACTACAAAGGGTGCTGCCCTCTGATCCACAAGGGACCCATATCCGTGAATTACAAGCAGAGGCAGCCCCAGTCTGAGACTCCCCTGGCTCTGGGCATTCAGTGTCCAGTCTCGCATGGCAGCAAAGAACTTGGATCCAGACACTCCATAATCTTTGGCGTGAGTAAGATCTGGATTGAAATCCTGTGGCTTGAGTCCCTCTCTGGTTGGGAGCTGATAGTCCGAGCCAGCTAGGGCTCTCTACTCGCCCATGCTGGGAGTGTGACCAGGCCCGCCAACAGCAATTCCGGGGCAGAACAGTCAGCGGGCCCCCAGGCACACACAAGCCGCGCCTGTGCAGATGGGATCCACCTGCCTTCTGGGTGGTGCCACGCCTGTGCTGGCTGGTGCCCAGCGAGCTGCTGGCTGCGCTGCTGGGCACGCTCTTCCGGCATGGCCGGGGCTTTCACACGCCCGCCCAGTCGGGCTATCAACTGTTTAATCACGCAAACCCAGAGAAGGGTGCGGGCCCTGGGAGGGAGTTTGGGTGTGGGAGGAGGTGAGGGGTGCAGGCTCTGGGAGAGGGTGTGGGTATGGGCTCTAGACTGGGGTAGAGGTTTGGGGTGCAGGAGGGGCCAGGGGGTCAGCGCTTACCTTGGGTAGCTCCTGAAAGTGACCAGCCCACCCCTCTGGCAGCAACAGCTCCTAGGCCCAGGAGGTGTCTGTGCACCACTGCCCGCAGGCACCATCCCCGCAGCTCCCATTGGCTGCAGTTCCTGGCCAGTGGGAGCTGTGGAGTCGGTGCTCAGAGCAGGGGCAGCGTGCAGATCCCATGGTGTGCAGTTACCTCAACCTATGGTCCATGGACTATGGCTAAAGGGTCCACAAAAGTCTTAAACCGAAAACTGACAGTATCTATAGCTGATTTCTGTTCAGACAATCCATTTCCAAAGGGATCCTCACCTCCATTTGAAATTTGTAGGGGTCTGCAAATGAAAAAAGGTTGAGAACCACTGTTTTAAATAATTGGTGAGCCCTCTAGTGGTCCCACTGAATTTCTGTTTTCAAAGCTGCCAGAAAGCAATTGGCTTTATCCTGCCTTTTGAATTCAGGGTTAAACAGGGATTTGGCTGTTTCGAGACTCAGCCAGAAAAATCAGAGGCAATTCCTTGCTGAAAACTGAAGTGGGGGGTATGAACTGCACAGACTGATCCATTTTGGATCCTCCCTCATTTTGTCTGAGACAAGTTGACAGATGCCTAGTGCGCCCAATAGGGATGGGGTTTAGGGAGAGTGAGTAATTTGGCTGTAAAGTGTACTCCACCGGGGGGCTTCAGCTCGGAACTGCCAGCCAGCAGGCAGTTCTGAGCCGATATAACTTCAAGTCCTGGAGCTCGAGGTCGAGGAGCTTGTGCCATTTGAGTCCAGGGAGGAGTTTGGAGCTGTAGTAGAAGAATGCAGGGCGGTGGCATGGACCTCTTTACGGGGCTCACTGGACGCTGCAGAGTCGGCGGCATGCACCTTGTCCTCAGGTATTGCCATGAGGTGCACCTCTTCTTTGGAAGCCTCGGGCCTTCCGCCAAGGGGCAGGCCTGTTCGCGGAGCAGGTTGACTCTTGTCTGCATAGCCTAAAGCCTTCAAGGGTGACTATGAAATCCTTGGATATGCACACCTGTCACGTTACTAAAATTATCTGGAATCATATAGATCATTGGTGCAACTAAGGTCCTGTAGGGGCACCAAATCTTAGGTAAAGGGGGTCATATAAGGTGTCTACGACCAGGTCATGGTCTGCTGATTATGATGATGCTATCTGTATGTGTGTATCTTGTTTGTAGCTAGAGTTATGAAGATTGGCTGTATAGTGTCTGTATTTCAAACTTATGCTTGCTTTTGGGTGAAATCCCAGACAAAGTTACTGTTGGCCTGGCCTTCCTGATGGCCCATCATGTTCCAATCAAGCTAACAATGAACTTTGTAGATGCCTGTCCACACCCGAGCTTCCCCAGGAATGTGGCCGGGCTGCTGAGGTGCTGAATCTTGAAGAGTCATGTAACTGGACCACATGGCTCTGAAACTCCATTTTACAACTGGACTCTGCATAGCAAGAAGGAGGCGGTCTCCACCCACAAGAGGAAGTCTATATAAACCTGGGAGAAAGATCTCCATTTTGTCTTCAGTCTGTGACAAAGAGTCTTTGTCACTTCTGCAATTCCAGACTAACACGGCTACCCCTCTGATTCCTGTCTTCAGTCTGTCATTCTTACTCTGGAGGAAGTCTGGCCAAAGGATTGATGACTGAGCCCTGGAGGGGCTGTATTCCAGAGACTTTGATTTGAACCTGCAGTTTATTCTACAACTGATGCGAGAGATTTGCCATTGCTGCATGTATTTGATTTCCTTTAACCATTTCTAACCCTCACCTATATCGTTTTCTTTGTATAATAAACCTTTAGATTTTAGATTCTAAAGGATTGGCAACAGCGTGATTTGGGGTAAGATCTGATTTATAGATTGACCTGGGTCTGGGGCCTGATTCTTTGGAATTGGAGAGAACCGTTTTCTTTATTTGAGGTGTTGGTTTTCATAACCATTTGTCCCCGGGACAGGTGGCTGCTGGTGGTGATACTGGGAAGCTGGAGTGTCTAAGGGAATTGCTTGTGTGACTTGTGGCTAGCCAGTGGGGCGAAACCAAAGTCTGTTCTGTTTGGCTGGTTTGGTTTGCCTTTAGGGTGGAGAAACCCCAGCTTTGGGCTCTAGTTACCCTTTTGGAAGCAATTTGTCCTGATCTGACACTCTCAGTGGGTCACACCAGGAACAGCACCATCACAACACCCTGGCAACCCACGGAAACGCTTCAAGCCCAACAGCAGCAGCAATGCTCCTACCCTCCTCGGCTGAGGCAGGACTTGTACAGATGCAGGGGCAGGAACAGCGGAAGGAAGCCTTCGACCCCCCCTTCCGCACAAGGCCAGGGCCCAGCCAAACTGTCATCGGGTTCTAAGCAGGCCTTTTGAAGGAATGCCCGAGCACAGTGCACCAGACTCCTCCCCGGATCCTTCCCACACTTTTTTGAATCGTTTTATCCCACTTCTACCTTTCCTGGTCCCCAATAACCTCGGACCGCTGGGTCCTCTGTACGGTGGAAGTGGGATATTCTCTCCAGTTCTGCTCCTACCCTCCCTCCCACCCCCGCTTCCCCATCCCTCTTCAGGGACCCTTCTCATGAGCAACTCCTTATCCAGGAGGTGCAGGCACTCCTTGCTGTGGGAGCGATGGAGGAAATTCCTCAGGAGCTAAGGGACAAGGGATTCTACTCGCAATACTTCCTAATCTCCAAGGCCAACAGGGGGTCTCAGACCCATCCTAGACCTTCATCGGCTCAACAAATTCATGGTGAAGTGGAAGTTCCTCTTAGTCTCCCTGGGCACCATTATTCCTTCCCTGGATCCGGGAGACTGGTATGCTGCCCTCTACATGAAGAACATGTAATTCCATATAGCGATTCGTCCCACACACCTACGCTTCGTGGTAAACCACGACAGTATCAATTCACGGTCCTTCCATTCAGCCTCTCAACAGCCTCCCGAGTGTTTACGAAGTGCAGGTTGGTTGTGGCTGCTTTCCTCCATCGACAGCAGGTGCAGATATACCCCTACCTCAATGACTGACTGCTCAGGGGCCGCACTAAGGCACAGGTGCAGTCCCAACTCCGCTTGGTCGAGCAGCTGGGTCTCCTCCTCAACCCTGGGTCCGACTCAGAGAATAGAATTCATGGGGGAGGTGTTACTCGGTCCAGGTGTGGGCCCTTCTACCGGAGTCCCGATTCTGAGCCATCACAGATCTCATTCAAAGCCTCCAGCAATTCCCAGCCGCAACAACAAGGGGGTGCCTGAGTCTCCTTGGCCACATGGCTTCTTGCACTTACATGACCCAGCATGCCAGGCTCCGGCTCAGATGGTTGCAGACGTGGCTCGCCTTGGCCTACTGCCCAGGGCGTAACAGCTTGAATTCAGTGGTCGTGGTGACAGGGCAGGTCCTCGCATCCCTTCGCAGGTGGCTCAACCCCCAAGCAGTGTGTGGACAAGTCCCCTTCCGCAACCCTCAGCCTTCCTTGTTCCTGGTTATGGATGCGTCAGCTATGGGGGATGGGGGGGCACATCTGGGAGACCTCCAGACACAGGGCCTGTGGTCACAGGATGAGCTCTCCCTCCATATCAACGTTAGGGAGCTGAGGGCGATGCTCCTTGCTTGTCCAGACCTTCCTGCCTACAAGGGCAGTGCATAACTGTTCTAATGGACAACACCACCACTATCTTTTACATCTACAAGCAAAAGGGAGCCCGTTCATCCACACTGTGCCAGGAGGCCCTTTGGCTGTGGGAGTTCTGCATAGTCCACTCCATTCGCCTGGAAGCATCCTTCCTACCAGGAGTTCAGAAAACGCTGGGGGACCGCCTCAGCAGGTCCTTCCACACTCACAAGTGGTCCATCTGGCCGGACGTCATACACCTAGTTTTCCAAAGGTGAAAACTAGGTGTATGAGTGGCCATGAAGGTGCCACTCCAGGGGCCTCCACAGCCAACCCGCCAGGTGTTGCTAGGGGAAAAACTTTCCAACTACGGTGTACGCAGCGAGCACACAGCTAAGTGGAATGGACATGAGCAACACATCTCTAAGAACAACAGTTACGAGAAGTGAGTAACAGTTTGTTTCTGGCTCTGCCTGATTTACTCCGTGACCATGGGCAAATTCCTTTGGTCAGACTTTCAAAAGAGCCCACTAATTTGGGGTACATGAGGATCTGATTTTTTTTTTTATTGCAGAAGTTCGAGTGTCATGGTTCAGAGCTACCACCCATGTAGTCCCTCTCTATAGTCCCACCCAATCTGTCCACCCTGTCTCTCCTGGCTGTTACCTCTTGGGCTGTGGTTAGTGCACCTCTCCAATGGAAGGCTTCTCCGTCCAGCTGTGTGCACTGGGAGTTAGGTCGGCTCGGTGGGGTGGATCTGTTAGACTTGGAGCGATGTTTGAGTGGACCTAACTCTGTATTGTGTAGACCTGGCCCATCTCTCCAGCCACCGTGCGCTCACCCTGCTGTGACTCTGTTTTCAGAGAAGGAGAAGAATCCACAGTACTGGAGAAATCAAGCTCAGCAGACACTGAAAAATGCCCTGAAGCTGCAGCACCTCAACACCAATGTGGCCAAGAACATCATCTTATTTCTCGGAGATGGTGAGTGCTTTTCTCCATTGCCTGAGTCGCGTGCAGTCCCAGTGTCTCAGGAAGGGGGTTGGGTCAGTTTGGATTGGGAGCTGGAAATTAGGGATGTGGGGGGAGGGAGGGGTGTGATCTTGTCATCAAACGTTCTTGTGAGATTTCCCATAATTCCTCTGGTTGCTGGTTCATAAATCCCAGTGGATTCTGCCAGAGTCCTCCACTGGGGAACTCCACTGGCTGGGACTGCCCTGGTCTGTGGCCCAGATCCCCAACGGGAGCTAAGAGCCTAAACACGTAGAGCAGGAGTGGGTAAACCACGGCCCATGGGCTGGATCCGGCCCCCCAGGGCTTTGGACTGCCCCCCCCACATGGCGCCATGAGCCCCGCACCCTCCTGGGAGTGGCCGGCACCATGTCCCTCGCCTCCAGGCACCGCCCCTCACAGCTCCCATTGGCTGGGAACGGGGAGCCGTGGACAATGGGAGCTTTGGGGGAAGTACCTGGAGGTGCAGCAAGGACAGCGTGCAGAGCCCTGTGGGACCCTGCCCACGCACAGGGGCTGCAGGGATGTTGCTCCAGCCGCTTCCCCAGGTGGTGCGGGGCTAGGGCAGGCAGGAAGGGAGCCTGCCCTGGCCCCGGTGTGTGCTGCTGCTACCCCAGAGCCGCTTTAGGTAAGTGGCGCTGGGCAGAGCCTGCACCCCGCCTGCACCCCGCATCCCAACCCCTTGCTCTGAGCCCCTGCCACACCCTGCACCTCAACCCCCTGCCCAGAACCCTGCTACACTCCACAGCCCTCCTGCACCTCAATCCCCTGCCCTGAGCTCCCTGCTGGACCTCACACCCCTCCCCGCACCCCAATCCCCCTCCCTGAGCCCCATCGTACACCCCTCCTTTGCCCTAATCCCTTGCCCTGAGCCCCTTCCTGCACACCACACCCCGCACTCCCTCCCTCACCCCAACTGCCTGCCCCAGCCCTGCATGCAGTTTCCCCACCCAGATGTCATCCTCAGGCCAAAATCTTTGCCCACCCTTGCCTTAGGGGATCTGGGCCTCTCCCCCTAACAATACCCACTGTGGCGAACACTGGCTTCCTGGGGGTAACTGTGTCGGTAGGGTGGAGGAGGAGCAGTAGTGTGTCCTCTGTCGGGCTGGAGTAAGGAAGCTGGAGATGGCAGCTCCCCCTCCTTTGCTTAAAGCAGAATGGGGTCCCCCTTCCCCACCTCCCTAGGTAAGGACCATTGAACTGTGTGTCATAGACCCTAGACACAAATCATTTGGCTTAATCACAGGGGCCTATGCTTGTAGCCCAGCTATAATTGCAGAGCAGTGAGTGGCTGTGGAGTATAGCACAGCGATAACTGTGCTGATGTTGCTCTCACTGTGACATCGTACCAAACATTCATCACCAGTGGAAGGCATGATGTCGTCAGAGTAAGCTCCCATTGGCTGACCTGACCCCCTTGAAAGCCACATTTCCCGAATAGATGCTTTCCCAGGCATCACGTGGACGCTTTGCGTCCCCGCGCTCCTCCGAGTTCAGTGACCCGGGTTGAGTCAGGGTTGGTTCTGCTTTGAGCAGGGGGTTGGACTAGGCGCCTTCCTGAGGTCTCTTCCAACCCTGCTATTCTATGAGTCAAGCTGCCAGCTGACGTTGGAGAGGAGAGGTTGATTCCAGAGATGCTGGGAACCACTGGGTTCCCAAACGCCAACCCTGTTACCACCAACAGCAGGGCTGGGGTGCCAAGTTTATCTAACCTTTGAATTAGCTGCCATGCAATTAGACAGCCCGGGAAAGCCTGGCTCAGAAGGGCCCAGTGCCAGCATGCCATGTCCCAGGCACTGCCCGGGACAGCTGGTCCCATTTAGACCCACGCTTGGGAACATTCTTCTGCGGTTTCCATGTAAAATATGTGGGGTTGTTGATAATCCTGGGTTGTGCTTTGATTCCTGGGACTCTCTCTGGATTAGGTCTCTCACTCCCCACCCCCACGCGCCCCTCCCACTTTGAGCTGCAGACAGCTGTTCTGAGAGGCTCTAGTTATCAAGCAGCAATTTTTCACTACTTCACCCAACCTCAAACAAGAAGATAATCAAATGAAGCAAAGACCCTTGGCGCAGGGGCAGATGCTCAACAAAGCCAGGAATGCCAGTGCAGGTTGTGGGGAGAGAGAGAGAATGGAAGGAGTGAAAGCAACACAGGGGGATGATGCTCTGAATAAACCTTTGAATGTTCACCGGTCACTATTGCTGACCTTGCACCAGCAGTAGCGTCTGGTCACCTCTCAGAACATGTACTCTGGAGCCTGCTCCTGGGGCAGAGCTTCTAAAATATGGACCAGTCGTGCTCTGTCCACAGGCGCTATTTCTACAGCACGGTACCTGGTTGAGTGCCCCTGAACACATCTGTCCCTGATGAGCAGGTTTTTAAAGCTCTCCAGGTTCTCTGCCCTCATCCCCAGGTTGTGTATGTTGCTTTTGTGCTGTTTCACTGGCTTAAGTTGGTGCGAGGGATCACTGAACTTCAAGATTTTGTGTCCCAGAGCCTTTCACAAACATTGCACACATACCAGTAACTGCAGTGCAAATGACTATGTGGTTGGAAAATGGTAACATGTATTCTGCCAAAAATGAAGAAGCAAAATAATATACATTTTAATGGAAAAACTGATTTTATTCTGGCTTTTGAAAAACAATGTAGAGAGAGAAAAACAAAAAGTATGAAAAAAATTCCTTTTTAAAAAAGACTTTTTCATCTCAGACATTTTTACAATTTAACAATCCTACTCAACATATATAGCCTTTTTCTAATAAACAAAACAAGAAAGAAATATCAAAATGTCACGTTTGGTCCATAATTGCACAGTAAAGGGTACAATTTTCAAATGCACCTAAATCCCCATTTTCAGAAATGATTTGGTCCCAGATTTCTATTGACTTTCTATGAGACTCCGGCTCCTACGTTAAGTAGATGCTTTTGAAAAAGTTACCATAAGTCACTGTAATGTGCTAGACCCCAGGCCTTTACTGGCTCCATCTCTCTGAGCATCATGGAAGTTAGTGGGCATCCGTGGTGCAACTTGCAGATTCAGAGCTCGTGGTTATAAAAGAAATACCAGCTATAAAAATGTCACTGAGCTACCAAAAGAATGAAGGTGAATGCAGGAACAGATATTACAAGAGCACCCGTTTGATATTACAAGAGGTGATATTACAA
>ML677380.1:17753313-17772775 GCA_007922305.1 Dermatemys mawii
GTTTGATATTACAAGAGCACCCGTTGCAGATAAAAGATAGGAGGGCAAACAGCCACAAAAGGGTGTGTCTACACAGCCTGCCTCTGAGCCTGGGTCAACAGGCTTGTGCTTGTGCTACCACATTAGAAATAGCTGTGTAGATGTTGCGGCTTGGTGGAGCTCATGCTCTGAAGTCTAAAGACGGGGGAGGTCTACACAGCTCTTTTTAGCCCCATAGCACAAGCTCTAGTCTGTGGTGTGGTCTTGGAGGCTCGCTGCTGGCTGGTGCCACTGGCTGTGTAGATGTACCCATGGTTACAGAACAGGTCAATGACAGAGCCAGGAATAGAATCCCACATGCCTGATTCCTAATGCAATGCCTTGTCTCCTAGACCAGGACTAGGTCCCCTTGCCTGCCAGAACAATAGATGAGAGCAGCTCCCTTGCTCTCCTTAGTCCTATGACTGGTTCTCTGAGAGAATGTCCCAGTGCGCAGATTTCCAGCAACTGCTTTAAACTGAGAGGTGGCCACTGCAGAAAGCCAGCATCCATCTTCTGTGCTTCCTCACACTGAAGGAAGGGTCTTCTATCAGTGTTGTCTGAACCCACTCAGGAAGAGAGAAAGCACCTAATTCCCCAACGTTTTTGATGAACTGGAATCATATATTGGCAAGGGTGAAATGGTTTTGCATAGACTGCTTAATTTGCTGTGTATCACAGCCGTGGGTCGGAACAATGGGCCTTAGCCCAGGACTTCTCTCAGGGGAATAGAAATAGGATGCAGAGCAAAATAAACGATATTATGCAATGTTCTATTTTAATCCAGCAGTTAAAGGGTTAATTGTGTCATGAGCATGGTTAATTATAATGTCATGTGCTGTTTTCCTCTTGGGGCCAGGGGAGCCAAGTTCAGACAAAAAAAGAGGAATCCTTGTTGCAACTAATGTTCTAGTCTGCACCTGATCTGGAGACAGCTGTGTGGAGAAGCTGCTGGCGAGCGCGTTGGACTGGCTTTTCTGATCCCCTGCAATGCCTTGCAATAGCCGTTAAGGAACTCGGAGAGTGAGAGCGCTTTGCAATTCTTCAGCGTTGGACACAGGTCACTGCTCCATGTGATTCATTCTTGCTTTTTCCAACTGTTTGCTGCAGGCATGGGAGTCTCCACAGTCACAGCAGCTCGTATCCTCAAGGGGCAGCAGCAGCAGAACACGAAGGGGGAAGAATCCCTGCTGGAAATGGACAAATTTCCTTATGTGGCTTTGTCCAAGGTGAGCCCAGTTATTTTTGCCTGCCTGGCTACCCCTGGGGTGGGAGCAGGAGCTACAAGCTGGTTGGGGTGAGGCAACGCGTGTGGCTGAGGATCTACAGGGAAGTGCTGTGCTCTGGATTTCATAGCCGGGGCCAGGCTGGGGCATTGAGATGTGTCTGCGTTCGGGGCACTGTGATGCTGCTCAGCTTGTGGGGGAAGGGTAGAGGAATGAGTGTGGCCCAGCTGTTTAAAGGAATGTACAGTGTTTCTGTGCTTAGCCTTGTAACACCTAACTGATTTAGGAGCCTAAATCCCAAAGGGAGCCTAAGTCAGCTAGGCCTTGCAATGCTGAGCGTAGCAATACCTAAAGGCCTTTAAAAAGCTGTGCCCAAGGAGGGGGGAGGGAGGAGCGGCAAGGATTGTGCTTTGTCCCTGTCTCTTGCACCTTCAACTTGTTGTTGTGTTTCTTCCTGGGCTATGGGGGAAAGTTTTTTCCTCAAGCACCTGCTCCCCACCCCCATCCTCTCGCCACACACCCTGCCTAGTATCAGAGCCCGTCTTCTTTGGGCATCAGTGGCATTTCCCTGCTTGCTCAGTGAAAGCAGCTCAGTTTGTTTCAGCCTGGTTGCAGAAAGAGGTGACTGTGGATAAAGCATCTGTCATGGCCATGGAACTGTCCCTTTTCTCCAGGGAGCTGGTCGTTTTGGGTTGCCCGCAGGGCATTTGCCACCAGTCCTTCCCTCCCACTTCAAATTACTTCTCTCGGGGTCTGGGGACTCCTCTGTCCTTGGCTCTCACCAGCTCCCCTGCAGGAGGGTGGGGGGAGAAGGTGGGAGACTCCCACATCTTTGTGGGCGTGCTGACGAGACTGCCCCTTAGTTGACACCCGAAGCAGAATCAATGTCAGTGACCCCGATGCCATCTCTCCCGCAGGTATTGGCGAGTGATGTAAGTCAAGCCAGCAGCAAATAGGCCACTGGCAAAGGCAAAGATCTGTGCCAGCTGGCTGACACACACACACCCAGGGCAACTCCTCTCGGCCAGGGAGGCGTCTCTTGAAGAAATTCAGTTTCCATTTGTTTGGGTTCATTCAAGTGATTGCAGTTGCTTAGGGATTGATGCCAGAATGTGCACAGGTGTCTTGGCTCCCAGAGATTTATGGCGAGAGTGCGGAGGTGCTGGGCCAGCCTCGATGGCTGTTGGAAGTTTGACATTGGAAAGGGCTCTGGGTCAAGGGCAGGTTTTCAAGGTGTGGGAAAGCAGATTCCTGGGAAACCTCGGACTGCACTCTGGTCACAACATCGACTTTTAAACCCACCCCGAGACTCCCGGTGTGTGTGCGGGTGAATGTCTGAGGGGTTCAGCATAGGGTTGCATTCAGACTTGCACATACCCACGTAGCTCTGATTTAAAATAACGGAGGATGTCCAAGCTGCCTCCCGCACTGGGGTGTTCAGTTTGCATTAATTATGTTGTGGATGGGACCTTGAGCATCAGATCCCTTAGGAAAATCAGCCTAAACACGGAGTTAATTTCCCTGGTTTTTGTAACTGAGCTGCTCTCCACCAAGCAAAGCCAAGAGAGCTCAACCCATTGCCCGCTTCCATTCTCGGAGCCTGTGGAGCGGGGTCTGTGGTGGTCAGTGGTCACATAGAGCTGTGGGAGTGTACAAGAGATCTGCTTTATCCCAAGTTTGGTTCCAACCGTCTGTGCATAACATGAGCTTCCTGGCATCCCACCCAGGCTGTCTGGGAGACTCAGCCCTTGAAGGCACCGTCCCTAATACCACAGGCCCAGGGCCTCATTCGCAGAGTGTCAGCTCTTAGGGCAAAACACTGCAGAGATGAGCTGCTCTTAGAAATGCCACCTCATTTCTCTCACATGGCTTTTCCCTGGAAACAAGTCCCTGGCATTTGGGTTGGAAAAGGGATCCTGGCACCTGCACTTGCAGGGCTGTGCTTTTCATCCAGCCTGTCTGCTGGCCTGTGGCTGGCCGTGGGTGGATGGCCTGGCACTGAGACACCTGCTGTTGCCTCCCTGCTCTGAACTGAAGCCCTGATTCAATCCTCGCTTGTGTCAAAAGTGCATCTCACCACATCTCACTCACCCTCACCCAGAATGCAGGGTGAGGCCAGCCAGCTGTTTGCCATATGGCAGGGAGGTGAGGGGGGCCCCACTTCGGAGGAAAACGTGCAAAAAAGAAAATGTTTTTTTAATTTTAATTGAATAGGATCAAATATGTGTTGCCCAGTGTCCTGGCCCGGTGCCAGGCTAAACATGTTCTGGACTGAGTTTAAAATATGCATGGAGCTGAAAGACAGGGATTGTGGGCACTGGTGTGGGCACAAGTGTCCACGCAGGGGAATGGGGATTGTGGGCAGCCGAGCGATAGCATGAGGTGTAGAGGTCCCGCTGTGCCTGCTCCCTCTTCTGCTGTGGGAGTTGAGCCTGGAGGCACTGACACACCCCCAGCGGCCCTTGAGGCAATCTCTTGGCTCAGCCTGGTGAGGGGGAGGCCATCGGTGCGGGGAGAGGATGGGGGTCAGACCAGTGCAGGCAGGTGAAAGGGTTGAGCACATGGGCATCTCCCAAAGTTGCCCCTGCACATTTCAGAGGTTGGCAGCTGGCGTGATTTCCTGGCACCCCACCAAGGGCAACGGGAATCTTGGTGCCTACTCGGCAGGGTTGGCCGGGGCCCACAGGGAAGCTGGGGCGCCTGGCTAGTCAGGGTTTGTGTCTGAAGCACCAGTTAAATGCCCCGAAGCTGGCTGTGAGTGAGGGGTGAGGAGTAAGAACTGGGCGAGAATCACAAGGCAGAGAGAAGGAGACCGCTCGGCCTCGTTGGGAATGGGAGCATCTCTCTGGAACGGGACTTCAGCGTCTGTGACTGTCCCTCTGGCAGGGCAGTCTCCTTGCAACCCTTGAGTTGCCATGGGGCAGAATCCAGACCTGGCATGCGTGGAGGTGTCTCTGGGCCCAGTCCAGCAGCGTGGCCTGTAGCGGTGAAAGTTATATACGTGGTGCGTGGAGCAAAGTAGTGAAAGTTGTACCAATTTGTGCACAAAACCAGTGTAATTTACACGCTGAGAGGATAGATGGGAGGGCATTAAAGAAAAGCAATACCCAAGAGAATGCTAGACAGAGCAACCCACTTCTTTCCTTATCTCAGCCCCGCTCATTAGCGTGTCCACCCACGGTGCAGGAGAGATTCCACTCCTTTTTCATACCCACTGAATGCCAGCTGCATGGAGTGTCTGCTTTCCCATGCCCATCCCGAGTGCCTTGCCACACAGAGACCTCGCCATGGAATCTGGGCTTGACGCCTGCCCGAAGGCAGCCGGTGTTGTGATCTGGTCTTTGCCTGGAGACTGGAATCCAGCTCCTAGTCATAGAACACACCAGCCTCCTGAAGCCTGTATGCATTCATTGCCTTTCTCCTAACTCACCCAGCTCCTTTCCCCCTAGGCCATCAGCAGACCAGTCCATGGTACGTGCACTTGGGAGGTTTGGGGCTCTGTTTCCTCCATGTCTGTTCTGGGGAGGAAAGGCAAGGGGCCGAGGCCATGGGATGGAGGCTGCTGACACTGGTCTTGTTCATTCAACCCTTCTGTTCATCTTTGCAGACCTACAACACCAATGCCCAGGTGCCAGACAGTGCAGGTACCGCCACTGCTTATCTTTGCGGGGTGAAGGCCAACGAGGGGACGGTGGGTGTGAGCGCTGCCGTGACCCGCGCTCAGTGCAATACCACAGCGGGCAATGAGGTCACGTCGATTCTCAAGTGGGCGAAGGAAGCAGGTGAGAAAGTGGGCAGGCTGTAAAGCGTCATGTGTGATACAGACCAGCTCTTTGTGGGCTGGGCCCAGCGGCCAGAGTGGAAGGTGGACAGGACAGGGGCATGGCCAGGACAAGTTGATTCATTTAATAGAGTCTTTGTTTCCAACAATCCTGTCCCTTAGAGTAGGACCCCCTGGGTGTGCTCCCCTTCCAAAGGAGGGCTGGAGAAAAACCATCCCCGACCACGGAAACAATGACTTGCCAAGGCCACCTGAACCAAAGCAAGGTGAAGTTTCATCCTAAACTAATGGACAGTGTCCCCTTCCATGTATCCGTTGAAAAGAAATACCTGGGGTATTTTCTCCAGTGAAATCCCCATCTCCTGTCTGTTCCTGGCATCACCTACAGTGCCCCTTTTAAGGCTGTGTCTGGAAAACATGTCTCTCCAACATGAGGGAGCAGGGGGAAAATGATTGGCAGAGGACGCACTGCATGACTGCATCCCAGAATGCTTTGTGTGGTGCTCGCTCCTACGCAGGTGTCAATATAGCATGAACAACAAGGAGTCCAGCTGCACCTTAAAGACTAACAGATTTATTTGGGCATAAGCTTTCCTGGGTAAATACAGCATGGTTATACTCAGCGATCGGGATC
This sequence comes from Dermatemys mawii, assembly GCA_007922305.1. Classification (NCBI taxonomy): domain Eukaryota; kingdom Metazoa; phylum Chordata; order Testudines; family Dermatemydidae; genus Dermatemys; species Dermatemys mawii. The sequence goes on from ML677380.1 coordinate 17,758,973, forward strand.
AGGCCCTCTATATTTCTAACCATCAAACCGCAAATCACACTCCCCGCTCACTCATCCAACTGTTAACCCCTTCTCTCTTGCTGCAGGCAAGTCTGTGGGCATCGTCACCACCACACGGGTAAACCACGCCACTCCCAGTGCTGCCTACGCCCACTCTGCTAACAGGGACTGGTATTCGGATAACGAAATGCCTGTGGAGGCTATTCAGCAGGGCTGCAAAGATATCGCCCAGCAGCTCTTTGACAACATCCCAGACATTGAGGTATAGTGAGGAGAAAAGCAGAGCTGGTAGATGAATAGCATTATATTCCTGGGAATGGGGAGGAATGACATGGGGGGAGGGGGTTGAGGGGGGGCTGGATATAATATGGTGAGAGCTGGCATCAGTGGGAGCTGGCATTGATTAGGCCATGAATTTGTAACATGGGTAGAATGTGTTCTGTAACCCCATGGCTGGGCCACATAGAAGGAAACAACCTGCTGCTGCTGCCAGTTAATGGAGTTCCTCCTTTAGCACAAGAGGTAGAAGTACATTCTGCAGTGCTGGAGGTTGTGGGTTCACACCCTGCTGCATAACCATGAGGGGCGGTTAGAAAATTCTGTTGCCTGGACCACTTTCAAATTGGACTGGACAAAAGACAGTTATTGGGGGATGGATTAGGTAACTTCCTAGGCCTCTTGCCTCTCAGTGGGTGAACCCCTGCCTGCATTCAGCTCTGCTCGGGGTGTGGCTGACAGAGCTGAGGAGTCCTCAGCCAGCTCTGAGGGGAGGTGACCCAGCCATCTCTCCTGCTACTCCAAACCAAACCAGACCAGTGTGTATCAGATGCTGCCTGCTGTAGCATGTACATGGAGGCCAAAGGCTTGGACCACGCCCCCAAGCTGTGATACCCCTGGGCGCAGGGGTAGTCTAACCACCCACAGCCCTACCGTGTGCTAGCGTTCAGGAAGATGCTGAGAGGGAGCCCTGCCCTGCCCTGGCTGAGGTACCCTAGGCCGCCTGCTGTACCTGTCCAGCAGAGGGCAGGATTAGGCCTGTGGTTTTATGAAGGTTAGAAGGGTTGGATGGTCAGTTTGGATCAACACCCAGAAATGTGGCTACTTCTGCTAGGCTAGAGATGGCCTAGGAACAGGGGTTTCTCATGAAAGTCAGCATGGTGCAATAAGAAGGGGGGCCATCCTGGCAGGTAGCAAACTTTGGCTCTGCTCCCTGCTCTGCCACTGACTTGCTGAACTGGGGCAAGGACTATCAGTGAGGGTAATGCAGGATGTAGCCCATATAGTGTTGGAAAAGGACGGTGTCTCTTCTGTTCCCTGGCTTTTCCCAGCTGGATTTGTGCATTACTGTTGTCCTGAGCACTGGTGTAATATAATCACTGGCTGTCTCTCTCTCTTTCCAGAGAGAGAATAACAAACTATGGCAACTGAAAAACCCACCCCTGTGTACTTATATCTTGGCTTACTTTTACTTTGGCCCTTGGACAGTTCACTTAAATCTTCTGGTCTCTCAAGTCATCTCAGCATTGTGTACTTTGGAGCTGTGCAATATGTCAGAGCAAATTGTGTGTGTGTGTGTGTGTGTGTGTGCGCGCGGGAGGGGAACTTCAACCAACCAACCAACCAACCAACCAGCCGGTTGTCAGTTTTAGAACTAGGAGTTCTGGAACTTCCCAGACCCCTCTCAGAAAATGGTTTTACTTTCTACCATTGATTCCTGAGGAAGAGCAGAATTTATGAAAATATGGGATAAATTTGTAATCAAGTCAGATTAGTAGGAATAAAAGATGGTGGTACGCTAAGGCTCTGCCCATGTGAATCATGAAAATGAGACATGGCTTGCGGTAGATTGTGCACATACTTATGTTTGTTTGACAATAGCTGGGAATGGGCAACAGGGGATGGATCACTTGATGATTACCTCTCCTATTCAGACAGGACACTGGGCTAGATGGACCTTTGGTCTGACCCAGTATGGTCATTTTTATGTTCTTAATGTCTTATGATAGAAGACCTTGAGGAAGACCATGCCCCTTTCTGTGCCTCAGTTTCCCCACCTGTAAAATGAGGATAATGGCCATTTCCTAGCATGGCAAAATGCTTTGAGCCCTCTGCATGGCAAGTGCTGTATGTGACTGAGCTGCACTGCATTGATAGTCCTTGTCCCAGTTCAGCCCCTCCAATCCCAACGCCACCTGCAAAGGAGAGGCTCTGCAAAAATAAGAAGAAACACTGAAATTATTTGCAGTTCCCTGACCCTCCGTGGCTGGATTTGGACAAAGGTTTAAGTTGGCCTTTACCTCATCCAAACCAGTGTGCCTTGCCCTAATGGCATCGAAGAGCTTATCTACACAGCAGCGCAGTGTAGAATATGTGGCGGGGGGGCGGGGGAATTGTAGAGCACGCTAATGTGTCATGCTTTAACTTAACATGCTGGTGTGAACTGAAAGGTACCTAATGCGTGTCGATGTAGTCCCATTTCAAACAGCTGCCAGAGAGACAAGCCCTAAGAGACCAGGTGGATTTCGTGGCGTTCATAAAGCAGGCTGAAGAAGAGCCTGGCTGCGAAGGGATGTGTTCCAATCTGAGCAGGACTCCCTTGCCCCATTACCTTCCTCTGAAAGGGATTCGTTATTTGTATTGCGATAGTACCTAGACCCAGGATTCCAGTGCGGCAGAATAGAAGCTGTTAATATCTACACCTTGCTCTGGCTTTGGTGTCTCCCCTGTGGGGGTAGTTTGGAGGAGGGGCAGGGCTGGGGTGAGGAAATTGGGAGCAATATGGGAAAAGTACCACCTAAGTCTCCTCAACATGCCGTGAGCTCTACACTTCTTAGCCAAATGAGCTGTGTATCTCACTCTGTCGCACTGCGGTGTGCCACAATGGCTTAGGAAGCAGGAGGAGAGCAAAGGGAAGCCTGAGTAGGCCCCACAGTGATCCGAGGAGCGTTGACAATTAAAGGCTTTCAGATGAATAAAACGGGATCAACTGGCTTATCTGGGCTCTGAGAAAACTACCTGCATTGCAGACACTGATCTGCATCCTGGTGGAGCTCGCCCATCACACAGTTCCCCGGTCCCACCCTAAGCTGTGTGCTGGTTTTGCTCCACACAACTTGCCTTCGTCTGGCAGCAATATTGCTAGCAAGGTGGCATTCAGTGGGGCTGTGTCTTCACCCAGGGTGCCAGGCAGTTAGTGTGGCAGAAGGGGAGGATCCGACAGCCTAGGCAGAGGCAAATATTGCAAACTGAGCTCAATCAGGGACTGTGGAAAGTGAAAGGAGCTGGCTGAGAGCTCAACTCAACATGGTGCTGGGCACCATCCATCCCCAATGAACTTGGCATGTCTCAGGATCGAGCCCTAATGAAGTAGTCCCAGAGCATCAGCAGAACAAGGACGTACTTCCCTGAGCTTCCAACTTTGTTTCCATGTGGATAAATAGCTGGTGCCACTTTCCCAGCAAGCATTTGGGATCCACCAGCCTGTCTTGAGCTAATGGCTCCTTCCCTGATAGCAAAGGCGTGAAGTGATTGTGTGAACCTTTGGCAATGAAAATGGCAGGGACTGAGTGGGAAGAAAGGGAATGTTCTTGGGGATCTTCCGGCGACTGGCCGGCTCGGACAGCTTCTTTGTGATTCTTAAGAAAAAGCAGATGTTAATGCTGGTGCCTGGAGAGCTGGTGTGAGCTAGCTGGGTCCCCTCCTGAAAGCCTAAGAGGGGGTGGTTGGCCATCCAGGGGGGCACCTGGAGAGCCTGTGGGGGGGGGGGGGGTAGAATGCCGCCTCTGCATCCCCCCCCCAAAAAGGAACATTGGAAGCTAGGCGTGTGGGAGTACCCGCATGAGAAGGGCTGTTCTCAGCAGGGCTTATAGCTTGGATGTGTCCCATGATATGGGCCTTCATCTCTGTAAGCTCGGGTGCTGGTGTGGGGTATTTCAAGGTAAAGGGTGTCTGGGCCAGGGTCTGTAACCACAAGGGCCATCAAAGCAACTTAGAAACTTCATTACAACCTCTGATCTTGGGCATCCTCATCTGTGAGGATCACAAAGGCACTGGCTTTTCAGCAAGATGGCCGCCTCTGTCTCTGGGCTCAGCAAAATGGCTGCCTTTTTGTTTCAACTCCGAAGTGGTAGATTGGGGAACAAGGAGGAAGTCACAGCCTCCAGCTGGTGCCAATGCCAGGGGCCTATGTGACACTTTTATGTCTTTTGGAGGATTCACACTCTCAGTCCCATTGCTGGAACATCTCAGTGAGGAGACTGTCAGGAGTGGCTGGCTGGATTTGGCTGCTCAGAGGCTTCTGCTTCCAAATCAAGGTTTTGGGTCTCAAGTTCTTAGCACTGATCAGTCCCCTTTGTTGCCCTTGAGTACAGGGAGATGAGGGGATCTGGGCCTTAACATAGTGATCTAGGCCTCTGTCCTCTCCAGACTGGATTATTATGTACTAGGAACGCTCTCTTCACATTGATCTGACAAAGCCCTGGTCATAGGGTTAGGGGTCATGGGATCCATCTGTTCCCTCAAGTGCTTTCACAGGGAACAGAATTTGGCTCTAAATGCAAGACCTGTTCATGCAGAAGTAGGAGCTTCAATGCACAGCCTCTTCTGACAGTGGTGTGCTTCCACTGCAGGAGAAATAGTCCCCCAGCGCATACGAGGTGTAGAGGTATGCGTCAGGACTCCTAACTGAGGAGCACCTGTCTATAGGAAATTACAGAACAGCCCTTCGACAGAGAGTAAACAGGCTTGGGCAGAAGTTATAGTGGAACTAGATAACCTTCAAATCCAGCTAATCATTCATCTGCATTCCAGGCTCAAGGCAGGAGAAACCACGATAAACAGTGTGTAAAGCTTCTGTCAGCGAGCTCTTGTCAGAGAGCGCTCCTCTCACTAGGACATTGGTCCAGAGCAAAGAGTGGTCCCTGCTCGACCACTTTCATCACTTCCTTTGTGGGAAGTGTCCCATCCTAACAGTGGCTGGCTGAGCAAGTGAGACCTGAGTTACTGTGGCATGTCTGAAAAAGGCAGGGCCCATCTTTCTGTTCTGTGTTTGTACAGCCCCTAGCACAGGGGAATCCTGCTCCATGGGTGGGCTATTACACAAATAATTACTAAGGGGCATGCCTAGGTACTGCAGAAGCATGGCTCAGAGCACCTTTTCCAGGTGCCATGGGAAGCTTAGCTGTGTGTGTTGGAGACTCTTCATGTGAGCAGAGCTTTGAGAACCACCTTGTGCCATGAGAACTGCTCAGATACACTCCTGGTATCCAGCATTCTCCTCTACAACCGGCAGGTGGACTTCAGTGCTCGCTGCTCTGGATCTTTCTCTGAATTCTTTTAGTTGCTTTTCTGAGCCTGCTGGGTCCGGAGATCTGAACGCTGAAGGGAAAAAACCATTTACCAAACTGTTTTTGAACCCAAAGCCTGTCTTGTACTTTGGGTTTACCTGTGTTTACTCCAGGTATTTTCATCCAGGTTAATCTTTATTGCAGCTTGTCCCTGATTTTCATTGCTCTCCTTTATTGTAGATGAAGTCTCCATGAGGAAACACAGGGCCAATCTTGGCTGGTCCAGCCTGCACTGAACAAAACATACATGGCCAGATTCTCCATTGCTCTCAGTGAAGGGGGCAGTTCTCTGTGGTTTTCAGTGGGAGCTGAGTAACTTATTTAGGTTCCGAGATCAGAACTGGACTCTTCTGCAAATCTGGCCCAAAGTGGCTGCCAGTCTTTTCAGGCAACAGAAGCCTCAGACATAACGTAGACACAGAAAACAGATGTGTAATACTTACGTAGCTAAATCTACCTATGGTGGAGATTTGAATTCAGGCCAGAGGTTCAGGCTGGATCTAATTTTATCCTGAGTGGTGGTCTCAGTGTTACTAGGCATAAGAACTCTCTGCTCCACAGAGAATAACATGTTAGAAGCAGGAAATGAGCCCTCTGGAATGTGTAGTCTGATGTCCAGTAACATATGGACCCTGTGGATTTTGTGTCATGCTCCCATTAGCATTAGAGTGGAGTGGAAAACCTTGGCAGCTTGGATATGTCCCAGATTTTGTGGTCTGGGGTTGAATTAGTTTTCTTCTATAGCCATATAAATAAGAAGAAAACAAGGAAAGAAGAAGTGGGACCACTAAACACTGAGGATGGAGTGGAAGTTAAGGATAATCTAGGCATGGCCCAATATCTAAACAAATACTTTGCCTCAGTCTTTAATGAGACAAATGAGGAGCTGAGGGGTAATGGGAGGATGACAAATGGGAATGAGGATATGGAGGTAGATATTACTACATCTGAGGTAGAAGCCAAACTCATACATCTTTATGGGACTAAATTGGGGGCCCCAGATAATCTTCATCCAAGAATATGAAAGGAACTGGCTTATGAAATTGCAAGCCCATTAGCAAGAATTTTTAATGAATCTGTAAACTCAGCAATTCTCCAGTCATACGGTACAACCCCTGACGTAGTTCCTATTTTTAAGAAAGGGGGGAAAAGAATGTGATCCAGGTAACTACAGGCCTGTTAGTTTGACATCTGTAGTTTGCAAGGTCTTGGAAAAAATTCTGAAGGAGAAAGTAGTTAAGGATATTGAGGTCAATGGTAATTGGGACAAAATACAACATGGTTTTACAGAAGGTAAATCATGTCAAACCAACCTGATCTCCTCCTTTGAGAAAGTAACAGATTTTTTAGACAAAGGAAATGCAGTGGATCTAATTTACCTAGATTTCAATAAGGCATTTGATATGGTTTCACATGGGGAATTATAAGTTAAATTGGAAAAGATGGGGATCAATATGAAAATTGAAAAGTGGATAAGGAACTGGTTAAAGAGGAGTCTACAGGGGGTCATACTGAAAGGTGAACTGTCAGACTGGAGAGAGGTTACCAGTGGAGTTTTGGGAACAATCTTATTTAATTTTTTTATTACTGACCTCAGCACAAAAAGTGAGAGTTTGCTAATAAAGTTTGCAGATGACACAAAGCTGGGAGGTATTGCCAAAACAGAAGGACCGGGATATTGTAGAGGAAGATCTGGATGACCTTGTAAACTGGAATAATAGTAATAGGATGAAATTTAATAGTGAGTAGTATAAGGTCATACATTTAGGGATTAATAACAATAATTTTAGTTTTAAGCTGGGGACACATCAGTTGGAAGTAACAGGGGAGGCGAAGGACCTTGGAGTATTGGTTGACTACAGGATGACTATGAGCCGCCAATGTGATATGGTTTTGGGATGCAGCAGGTGAGGCATTTCCAGTAGATATAAGGAGGTGTTAGTACCATTATAAAAGGCACTGGCGAGACCTCATCTGGAATACTGTGTGCAGTTCTGGTCTCTGCAGAATGGAAAACCTGTCTTATGAAAGCAGACTCAAAGAGCTTGGCTTGTTTACCCTAACCAAAAGAAGGCTGAGGGGAGATACGATTGGTCTCTAAATATATCAGAGGGATAAATACCAGGGAGGGAGAGGAATTATTTAAGCTCAGTACCAATGTGAACACAGGAACAAATAGATATAAACTGGCCATCAGGAAGTTTAGACTTGAAATTAGAAGAAGGTTTCTAACCATCAGAGGAGTGAAGTTCTGGAACAGTCTTCCAAGGGGAGCAGTGAAGGCAAAAGACATATATGGCTTCAAAATTAAGCTTGATAAGTTTATGGAGAGGATGGACAGGGGGACAGCTCACTTGCTGGAGGATTCTCTGCAGCCTGAAGTCTTTAAACCATGATTGGAGGACTTCAATAGCTCAGACATAGGTGAGAGGTTTATTGCAGGAGTGAGTGGGTGAGATTCTGTGACCTGCGTTGTGCAGGAGGTCAGAGTAGATGATCATAATGGTCCCTTCCGACCTTAAAGTCTATTAAACCACTTTCCTGACAACTTGCAAAAGGCTGTAATTCTGGGCTGCCAGAAGACTGGGAGGAGAAGACGGAAAGAAATGTGAGTAATAAGTCATCTCCCAGGCTGAGCTTCAGATCGCAGCTGGCACTAGAAGTAAAGGGCCATGCTCTGGTACCCATTGATTCCCTGGTGCCACAGAACTAACTCTGCCACCACAGGGGTCTAGAGCCCACTGGTGTCGCCGCTCAATGTACTTTTTGCCGACAAGGCCACAAAGTAATTAAGTGTCTTATGGCCATGGAAAGAAAGGATGTGAAAATTACAAGGGAGGCATCAAGTCAGCTGGGGCAACTGTAGCGGAGCTGGTACCTGCCACAGAGGCACAGTCTCATTAATGCAGCCCTTGCAAAAACTGAAATAAAAATCAGTCCTTCTAGTTTCCACCCCCTGCCAGCACCAGGTTGTGGAATCCAGCAGAAATGTTTCCTGGTGCCAGTCCTGTAAATCAGTATCCCTCTTTGCTTCAAAATAACCACAGATCAAACAGCCAAGCCCGTTAGTGGTTTAACGGCCACGTGTTTTATTATTTTAACTCTGACCTGGGTGGGAAATAATTAGACAGGAGGGCAGCAGGCTTTCGTCCCTTAATATTTTTGTTGTTGATTTTGCAGCTTTACAGATCACCTTCTGAGAAGGGAAATCTGTGCCTGGGCTAAAAATAAAAAAGCAAATAAAATAAAAACACCTTCAAACCAAATGCTCATAGATACAAGTCAGTATTGGGCTCGGGGTCTGAGGCGCTAACCAGTCTGGCCCGTTCAGATCTAGGGCTCTGCTCTGGGCCCATAGAATCAGAGAATATCAGGGTTGGAAGAGACCTCAGGAGGTTCTAGTCCAACCCCCTGCTCAAAGAAGGACCAATCCCAACTAAATCATCCCAGCCAGGGCTTTGTCAAGCTGGGTCTTAAAAACCTCTAAGGAAGGAGATTCCACCACCTCCCTAGGTAACCCATTCCAGTGCTTCACCACCCTCCTAGGGAAAAAGTTTTTCCTAATATCCAACCTAAACCCTCATTCTCTGCAACTTGAGCCCATTGCTCCTTGTTCTGTCATCTGCTACCACTGAGAACAGTCTAGATCCATCCTCTTCTGAACCCCACTTCAGGTAGTTGAAGGCTGCTATCAAATCCCACCGCCTTTGTCTCTTCTGCAGACTAAATAACCCCAGTTCCCTCAACTTCTCCTCGTAAGTCATGTGCTCCAGCCCCCTGATCATTTTCCTTGCCCTCCGCTGGCCTCTCCAATTTGTCCACATCCCTTCCATAGCTGGGGGGGCAAAACTGCATGCAGTGCTCCAGATGTGGCCTCACCACTGCCGAATAGAGGGAAATAATCGCTTCCCTCGGTTTGCTGGCAATTCTCCTACTAATGCCAATTAATCAGTAAGTCCCAAGCCTGTGGCAGTGTATGGGATTCTTCCATCCTAATTGCAGGAGTCTGCACTTGTCTTTGTTGAGCCTCATCAGATATTTTTTTAGTCCAATCCTGCAATTTGTCTAGGTCACTCTGGACCCTCTCCCTACCCCTCAGCGTAGTGTCATCTGTGAACTTGTTGAGGTGCAATTCATCCCATCCTCCAGGTCATTAATGAAGATGTTGAACAAAACTGGCCCCTTGGGGCACTCCACTTTGATACCGGCTGCCAACTAGACATGGAGCCGTTGATCATGACCCATTGAACCTGATGCTCTCGGCAGCTTTCTGTCCACCTTACAGTCCATTCGTCCAGACCATCCTCCGTTAACTTGCTGGCAGAAATACTGTGGGAGACAGCACCTTGCTGAAGTCAAGGTATATCGCATCCACTGCTTTCCCCTCATCCACAGAGCCAGTTATCTCATCATAGAAGGCAATTAGGTTAGTCAGGCATGACTTGCCCTTGGTGAATCCATACTGACTGTTCCTGATCACCTTCCTCTCCTCCAAGTTCTTCAAAATGGATTCCTTGAGGACCTGCTCCATGGATTTTTCCTGGGACTGGGGTGGGACTGACTAGTCTGTAGTTCCCCGGATTTTCTTTCTTCCCTTTTTTAAAGATGGGCACTACATTAGCCTTTTTCCAATTGTCTGGCTCCTCCCCCAATCACAATGAGTTTTCAAAGATAATGGCCAGTGGTTCTGCAGTCACACCAGCCAACACCTTCAGCACCTTTGGATGCAGAGCATGCGGCCCTATGGACTTGTGCATGTCCAGCTTTTCTAAATAGTCTTAATCTGTTTTTTCACCATGGAAGCTGCTCACCTCTTCCCCTTACTGTGCTGCCCAGTGCAGCAGACTGGGAGCTTCCCTTGTCTGTGAAGACCAAGGCAAAAAAAGCATTGAGTACTTCAGCTTTTTCCGCATCATCTGTTACTAGGTTGCCTTCCGCATTTGGCACTCTTTCCTTGGTGTTCTTGTTGCTAACATACCTGTAGAAACCCTTCTTGTTCCCCTTCACATCCCTGGAAGGGTTGACCCCATCTCCAACATCAACAGGAGGGGCCTAATTCTGCTCTCAAGTCAGTATGAATCCCTTGATTTAGAGGAGACCTGCTGATAATCACCAGGAGCGAGAGGAGACTCCAGACCCTTGGCTCTGTGTAGATGCTGTTAGTATCTGTTGAGTACAGGGGAAGGACACCCTCCTCTGAGTCAGTCTGTCTGCTACATTTGGGAGGTGTGATTGCAGCATGTGTAGACTTGCAAGCTAGATCGAGTAACAACAGCAGTATAGCTGCAGCAGCGCAGGTACGAGCTGTTCAAAATCTACCAGGGTACCATGTGGGAGGCCACCCCATGTTGACCTCTGGGCTCTTGTGGCTTCACTGCTATTGTTTCCTGAGCTGGCTTTGATCTACTTGGTACCACTCAGCCAGTGCAGTGGAGCTGGCTCCTGTAGCAGGACTCCCCGCAGCGGTCCTGCATGGCCTCGCCCCACTTCAAGGCTCATGTCCCTTCTGCTCTGCTTGCAGGACTTGCTCAGCGCTAGCTAGGGTTGCCAACTGTCTAATACAAACCAAAATACCCTTGCCCTTACCTGAGGCCTCCGCTCTTGCTTCATCCCTTCTCTGAGATCCTGCCCCACTCACTCCATCTCCCCTCCCTCCATTGTTTGCTCTCCCCCACCCTCATTTAGTGTCACCAGTGTGGACGGGGTGTGGGCTCTGACCTGACCCTGGGGGGTGGGGCGGAGGGGTTTGGAGTGTGGAGGAGGGGGCTCTAGGCTGAGCCTGGGCACAGGCTGGCTGCTAGCTCTGGGAGGGAGTTTGGGTGCTGGAGGGCTGGGGCAGGGGGTTGGGGTGCAGGAGGGAGTGTGGGGTGAAGGCTCCAGCTGGGACGTGCTTACTATGGATGGCTCCCAGTCAGCAGTGCGGTGGGGCTAAGGCAGGCTCCCTGCCTGCCCTGGCCTCGCATCGCTCCTGGAAGCAGCTGGCACATCCCTGTGGCCCCTGGAGGAGGGGTGGGCAGGAGGCTCAGTGCACTGCCCACACCCACAAGTGCTGTCCCTGCAGCTCTCATTGGCTGTAGCTCCCAGCCAGTGGGAGCTGCAGAGTCGGCGGTGGGGACAATGCTTGGTGCTGGCTTCTCTCTCCCTCAGGGGCCGCAGGCGGAACGTGTCAGCCACTTCCCGGAGCAGCACAGGGCCAGGGCAGGCAGGGTGCCTGCCTCAGCCTCACTGCACTTCTGGCCTTGCAACACCTCAGATCTCCCAGTTTGACTGCAGTAGGTGCCGGGAGATAGGGCGCGATTCCAGGAGACTCCCGGCGAGCCCAGGAGGGTTGGTATCCCTAGCGCCTGCCTGGAGCTGTGGGGAGTATCTGCAGGGGGAGCTGGCTGGCAGTGGGGTGGAGGAGCCAGGGGGTGGCGTTGCAGCAATTCTGGGCAGACCAGGGAAGCTGTGGTAACTTTTCAGACTGGCCCCAGAGCTGCCAGGATGGTCTGGGGTCCTCTTGAGCCCGAGAACAGCTCCCAGTTCCCCTGGGCTCCACATCTAAGAGGCGCAGGACAGTTGTAGTTTGAATGCGTGAGCTGCTTTGGGTAAAAGCTACAGCTGCTGAGACTGCATCAGGATGTGAACATGTCAGCTGGCCTGGTTAAACCTAGTGTAGGCAGTTCCCTGAATCCTAGGACTAGTTCTGCCTCAATTTCCCTGCATTGGGAGTTGCAGCCAAGCATCAGAGGACAGAACTGAGCCCAGAGTTTATATAGTATTTGTTTTTCCCTTCCAGCCAAATCTCCAAGCCAGGGCCCCCTCCCCTGCCCAGGGAGTGTTAACTCCATTCTAGTTTGGAGAAAGGTTGGGGTGAGATTTGCCAAGCTGTCTAGGGGATTCAGACATGTGTGTCCTGTTAGTTTTAATGGAAAAGATGTCTAATCCCTTAGGCCAGTGGTGTTGTAGCTTCCAACCTGAGGGTGGACACAGGATTTCGAAAAGGTCAAGTGCTGATCAATTCCCCTAGGTTCAGTAGTGTTGTGCATTGTTCCCTTTAATTTTTGACAGGCCCTGTGCGCAAAATATGTCTTCTGTACAAATTTTTGTGCGCACGGTGTTTCGCTGTGTGCATACGGTTTAAGATCTATGTGTGTGCACACACCCACACAGCTTAGAGGGAACAATGGTTGCCAGGCATCCAGTTTTTGAAAAGGGACCCTGGTGGCTCCAGTCAGCACTGCTGATGGGCCATTAAAAGTCCAGTCAGCACTGCAGCAGGGTTTCGGCAGGCTCCCTGCCTTCTCTGACTCCACACGGCTCCTGGAATTGGCTGGCATCTCCATCCTACACCTAGATGCAGGGGCGGCCATGGGGGTATGGCACACTGCCCCCACCTTGAGCGCCAGCTCTGTAGCTGCCATTGACTGGGAACCATGGCCAATGGAAGCTGCGGGGGTGACACCTGCCAAGGGGGGCAGTGTGCAGAGCCACCTGGCCGTGCCTCCATCTAAGAGACGAGCAAGATGCTGGGAGCTTCCGGGAGCTGTCTGAAGTCAGAGCTGCCTGGAGCCCACACCCTGAATTCCTCCTGCACCCCAACCCCCTGCCACAGCCTTGAGCCTCTTCTCACACCTCAAATCCCTCCTAGATCCTGCACCCCCTCCTGCACTCTGAATCCCTTGGACAGACCCCCACCCTGGAGCACCTCGTGCACCCTAAACCGCTCATCCCGTCTAGCCCTCACCCCCTTCAGCACCCCAAACCCCTTCCCTAGTCTGGTGAAAATGAGTGAGTGAGCAAGGGTGAGCGGGGGCAGGAGTGTTCGGTTTTCTGCAATCAGAAAGCTGGTAACCCTACGGCTCAGACAGAGCCAGCCCCTCCCTTAACCTGCTGGCAGAGGAGCAGGCAACGGAGCAGCCAGAGCTCCCTCCTCCGCAGTGTGGCAGGCAGGCAGCAGGGAGCAGCTGCTGTCATAAAATATCAGGGCTGGAAGGGACCTCAGGAGGGTCTAGTCCAACCCCCTGCTCAAAGCAGGACCAGTCCCAACTAAATCATCCAACAGATTTTTGCCCAGATCCCTAAATGGCCCCTCAAGCATTGAGCTCACAACCCTGGGTTTAGCAGACCAATGCTCAAACCACTGAGCTACCCTCCCCCCAGGCTTAGGGCCTCACCAGGTGTTCCCAGCTAACATCAGAGCTGCTCCTGGGGGCTGTGAGGAATGACTCCCACCCCACCTTCCCGGCACCAGGGGGCGATTCACCGTTCCGTCTCCAGGTCACACTCTCCGTCAGGGCCGGCTCCGGGCACCAGCGAAGCAAGCAGGCGGCTTTCGGCAGCGGGGGCGGCGTGTCAGGCACTGTTAGGGCGGCACGCTCAGGTGACTTTTGGCGGCACGCCGGCAGCAGCTCAACGATCTTCCCTCTTCCGCGGACCTGCCGCCGAAGTGCCGCCGGAAGCCGCTCTTCCCTGGTTG
>ML677380.1:17773175-17824241 GCA_007922305.1 Dermatemys mawii
GCAGAGCAGGGGTGGGGAAGGAGTGGAGAGGGACGGGGCAGGAAGAGGTGGGTGGGGTGGGGTGGGGTGGGGTGGAGAAGGGGTCGAGTGGGGCCAGGGCCAGGAAGAGGTGGGGTTGGAGCAGAGCAGGGGTGGGGAAGGAGTGGAGAGGGACGGGGCAGGAAGAGGTGGGTGGGGTGGGGTGGGGTGGGGTGGAGAAGGGGTCGAGTGGGGCCAGGGCCAGGAAGAGGTGGGGTTGGGGTGGAGCAGGGGCGGGACGAGGTAGGGAAGGAGCGGGATGGGGGCAGGAAGAGGTGCGGTGGGGTGGGGCGGAGCAGGGGTGGGGGCCCTGGGGAAGAGCCGGAGCAAGGACTGGAGCAGCACACAGCTGCGCAGGGCACCAGGAAATGCCCTCTCCTCCCTGTGGGACCCATGGGGGGGGGGGGGGGGGGGGGGAACATGAACAGGCCACTGCAGTGATGTCCAGTGCATGCTATCCCCAGCCATGGCTGAGAGAGCAGCAATGGGGCTTTGTAGCTTGTGTTCGCTCAGGCCACCAGTGCTCTGTGTCCTTCTGCTACTTCTGCTGCCAATGGGTTTTTGCATGGAGTCCGGGAATAATTTCTAATAAACCCAGGCCTTGCAGCGATGGTACAGCCCTGTTTTACTCCTGTTTGCACTTACACCACCTAATACCTACATTCAGTCAGTCAAATACCAATAACTTAACACCCCCCCATCCATCCCACACTTTCCAACGCTGAATAACTATCAGTAAGGCACAGAGGCACAGCTGTGCTTTTGGGTTTATGCTACATGTTTTAATAGCTGCATAAAACATTTTGGCCAGTGATTAAACAATACAGTTTCTCAGTGAAAACCAAGAATTCACTCCTGCTTTTGCAGATAAACCGCTGGAGGCCTTTTCAAATGTATCCTACAGGGTTTCATTCTCTGCTCTTTGTGCTACAATGGTGGGCGGTAAATCCCATATGTCATTTCTAGACTAGTGGGAAATAGACTTCCGTATCAGAATCCAGGCCACAGCTGGCTGACACCTTGCAACAAGAATCTGCTGTGGTCACTGTAAGTGACCCGGGTGTCTTGTGAGCAATAGCCCAGAGGTCGTAATGAGTTGGATGCTCTGGGCCAGGCTACTCAGTTCATTAGCTAGTGCTGTTCTCTCCGCATTCACGTCAGGAACACATTGAGAACAAGAGTCATTCGGACCAGTCAGTCCAAATACTTAGATATTCAGAAGGCTAAAGTCTAAGCTTGTGATTCAACCTTCCCCACTAACGAGGACAATCCTGGGGCCTGCTTTCCTGTGGAAAAGCTAGGGTAGACAGGTCTGCTGATGATCCATTCCTCTAGTGATTATTTTTACAAGAATGGGGGAGAGAAAGAGACCAGCTGCCGTCACACCTTCACCGGCTACTCTGCGAACAGTGGTTTGGTGCATTTTCCTGTTCTGCCCACCTGCGTCCACTGGCTAAGCTGTGGACACCAGTCCATTACTAGTTCAACAGTTGCATCCAGGACTGTTAAGTCCCAAGGGCTGTAAAAGTCACATGACAGCAAATGGCATTTTAGCAGCTGCCTTCATCCTGATGACCCGTGGGTCTGAGGCACTCTGATTAGTGTACCACAGGCAGGAGGGCTGCTGTAAACTGATTATGGTGCTACACTGGTGTCTAGCCCGGTAACTAATTAAGCCCTACCCCCTCCATCCAGTGTCTGTTTAACCCTTTGGTTAACATGCTTGACCTCTGCAATACTCTGGTGCGGCTGAATGGAAACGGGGTTCTTCTTGTGCCCTGCTCTAGGTGATCATGGGAGGTGGCCGGAAATACATGTTCCCGAAGAACACCAGTGACGTGGAATACCAGAATGAAGACAAGTACAGGGGCACTCGTCTGGATGGCAAAAACCTCATCGAAGTCTGGCGGGATAAGAAACCTAAAGACAAGGTAAAGGGAAGGGAGGGAGATGTCTGGGGAGAGGATCAAGACCAGAGGGGCCGCAGGTTTAAAGGTTCTTTACTCAGGGATCTCTGGTTCAAGCTCATGTTAAAAGAGAGGGAAATAATGCTGCTGATGTAGCACTTCCCTCATTTGAAGCCCTGCACAGTCAGTAACTAACCTCCACAGCCCCTGCCAGGAATGGGGAGTGTTTGCAGTTCTGTCTGGCACCTTCCATCCAAGTGAGGAGCTGTGTCCTACAGACATCAACAGGGAGGCAAATAGGAAATTGAGTCTCACCCAGGATCATACAGAGAGTCTGAGATGGAGCCAGGATTACAGTTTGGGAGCTCCGGACCCACCGTTGTGGGTCCTTCAGATGAAAGGTGCTCTAAGACACCCAGAGCACTAATGAAAGAAAAGAAAGTCCCAGCGTTTCTCTTTAGAGCATGCAGTGGTGTTGTAGCTGTGTCGGTCCCAGAACACAGATGCTCTCTGAGTTACGTAATCCTGACGTACCCAAATCTGAGCTTACGGGAAAAGATCCATAAGCTAGAAACAGAAGGGTTTGGTGGGCTTTTTTGCACATAATGGTCAGAGATACGTTTCCAACTTACTCAAAATTCGAGTTACTCAAGGTGTAACAGAACACGTGCGTAAGTCAGGAGCATCTGTATTAGAGAGACAAGGTGGATGAGGTAATATCTTTTATTGGACCACCTTCTGTTTTATTCTTTTATTCTGGTTTGTTGGGCCAATAAGAGTTCTTCTTCGAGTGATTGCTCTTGTGTATTCCACAGTAGGTGTGCGTGCTCGCCACGTGCACTGGTGCTGGAAGTTTTTCCCCTAGCAGTACCCATAGGGGGAGTGCCCCAGCGACCCCTGGAGTGGCGCCTCCATGGCATGGTGTAAGGGGTGCCATGCGCTCCCCCCACCCTCAGTTCCTTCCTGCCGCCAGTGAAGGTGCTTTGGAACTGCTCTGGGCCAGCTTTGCTGGAGTTCTTCCCCAGAACTGCTTGTTCGTTCAGCGTTAGTACCTGTAGGTAGTTAGTTGTTCAGTTAGTTAGGGCACCTGGATCGGGGCATGCCTCGCGCCCAGGATTTTAAGTCGTGCGACACTTGCAGGCGATCTATGCCGAGGAGTGACCCGTATGCAGACTGTTTACGCTGTTTGGGAGAGATCCATCTCAGCGATCGTTGAAAGATTTGCAAGTCGTTCAAGCCCCGGACTAAGAGGGAAAGAGACATTCGGCTCAGGGCCATTCTGCTGGAGTCGGTGCTGACTCCAACTCTGGCACACCACTCCGCACCAGACATCACGGCGTCGGCGTGCAGAAACTTTCCAGCATCTTGGACCAGTCAGCACCTCTCCCTGTCCACGGGACATAAGAGGGCAAGAAAGACGCCTTCTTTGCAGCGGCACCGAGGTGTACCCGGGACAGAGGCTAGGCCCATGTCGAGCAGTCCTCGATCACCTCTGGCCCCAGGCCTCCGACTCGTGTTGAGTGGAGTAGCCTGGCTGCTTCAGACCAGGCTTCTGCAGATGTCTGGATGCCTTCCACACCAGAGGCCCTGAAGGCAGCCCGGGTTGTCATGTCCAGTCGCGCTCCAGGGGCAAGCCACCACTGGGCTCTCCGCAGTCACCCCCAGATCGGTACTGGTTGCAGTCCAGGGAACATTCCCGATGCCGTTTGCCACCCAGCGACCATTCAGGACAAAGTTGCCTTTGATTCCCACCAGACTGTCTGTTTGGGTGCCCTCGGGCCAGGACTCTTGGCACCGCTGCACATCTGGGAGTGCGTACTGATGGGACCGAGGCAGATGCTGACAAAAGTCCTCACCTTGGAGGGATCACCGCAGCCAGTCATGGCACAGGTATCGACTCCGTTCCCACTCAGAATCTCACTCCAAGACCCCGCCAAGGCACCACCTCTGCAGCCTTGGGCGTCGATCGCCAACGTCTCACCATTGCTGGCTCCGATGCGGGGACCAATCACGGAGTAGCTGCTACTGTCTGTACTGGTCTTCCACGTCGGAGGTCACGGTCCTGTGGGCGACGTCCTTCCCAGCACGGCTGCTCCTCCCAGTCCCGGGACAACAGCAGTCGTTCGGGATCTCGCTCATGGCTGGAGCCTCAGAGGCATCATCGACCTCCCTCTCCAGACCTCCGAGGTCGGTGAGACGTACATCCTCGGTGCGTCCCTGGAGACCGAGCAGGTGTTGGACCCTCTGGTGTCAACAGACATCCCAGAGCTCAGTACCGGCCTCATCACCCTCTCCGGAGGAGGCAATAGCGGCCCTACCCGCCTCTGTCCCACAGGAGAACTTTAGGGCCCACCCAGACCTTTTGAAGAGGGTGGCATCAAGCCTTCACCACCAGGCAGAGGAGGTGGAGGAACCCTCGGACTCCCTGTTCAATGTGCTGT
Source organism: Dermatemys mawii (assembly GCA_007922305.1). Taxonomy (NCBI): domain Eukaryota; kingdom Metazoa; phylum Chordata; order Testudines; family Dermatemydidae; genus Dermatemys; species Dermatemys mawii. The sequence continues at coordinate 17,777,542 of ML677380.1, forward strand.
CCTCCAGCACTGGGCAGGGTAGCATTCCCCCTCCATGAAGGGGTGGCAAAGATTTCACATGCCCTGTGACAAACTCTGGTCTCGTTGGCTCCGATCTCTAAGACAGCAGAACGCAAGTACTTTGTGCCCACCAAGGGGCACGAATACCTGTATACCCACCTGGCACCCAATTCCTTAGTGATTGAGTTGGTCAATCAGGGAACGAGGACCTTCCATGCTCCCACCCCCATCCCAGCTGATCAGATCTGAGCTGAGAATGTAGCCTCTAGTCTGAGAATAAATATCAGTGATGCTGCCAGTCTGGCTGTACCCCTCCCTTCTCCGTAGCACTCATCCTGCCCTCTCTGAGTGCTAGGTTTCTGACAAAGTGGGTATTCACCCACAAAAGCTTATGCTCCAATATGTCTGTCAGCCTATAAAGTGCCACAAGACTCTCTGTCAGGTTTCTTATTGCAGCTCCTGCTATTCCTTTGGGGTTCAGTTGTGCTCACCCTCTCACACTAATGCCTTTAATCACAAAAAATCCCCTCCACCACTGTTCTGTTGTTTGTGACTGTTGCCCTCCACCCCAGAGGTGGGTGCATTTCTGTGCTGCTCTCTGTAGCTGTGTGTCTATTATGTAATTTATACTGCAATAACACCAAGGGGCCAACCAGGTCAAGACCCCATTGTGCTGGGCATCATACAAACGTATAGAAAATGATAGTCCAGCCTTAAAGAGCTTACAGTAGCTGTCATTTGTGACATGCTTTGGGATTCAAGTTGCTATATGAATTTAAGATCCTTATGATGATGAACATTCATTGCACAATAAAATACATTTACTACACGATAAGTATATGTTAAAGAGGGCAAAGTTGCCTGATTTTCATGCCTGTGAAGTTGTCTGGGCAGATATCGATGCATATGTCTGGGATATATGGCAGATGTTCTCTGTGACAAATATATTCTCATATGACAAATACCGTATCAGGGAAATACCTATGTCTTCTAGATTCTAGGGACAGAAGGAGCCACTGTGATGGTCTAGTCTGCCTGCCTGCTTCGCAAAGTCCAGAAAAATTCTCCACGATAGTTCCTGTTTGAACTAGAACAGATCTTGTAGAACATCCAATCTTGATTTTAAAGTGGCCAGTTGTGGAGAAACCACCACCTTGGGAAATTGTTTCCAGTGGTTAATTCCCCTCCCTGATAAATGTATGTCTTATTTCCAATCCCTGTCTATGAGGAAGTATACGTAACAGCTGCTTTTCCATTGCTCTCCCCTAGAATGCCCAGTACGTCTGGAATCGCAGTGACCTGTTGTCCCTTGACCCGATGGAAGTGGACTTCCTCTTAGGTGAGTATCTGAGGCAAAGGTTGGAGGTGTGGGAGCTAAGTGAAAATCAATGAGTCGTGGGAGAGATTTACAAAGGTGTTTGGGCACCTGGCGATGCAGATAGGTGCCTAGTAGGATTTGTGAATGCTCCTCAGCAAGTTAAGTACCCAGCTGCCCGTGAACGTCAATGGGAGTTAGGCCCCTAGCTCCCTTAGGCACTATTGGTAAATCTCAGGTTGGGTGGCAAGGAGCCAAGTCCACCCTGCTCCTCCCTTGTTGCTAAATGGGAGGTATGGTCAGATGTCGGCTGTGTGTGCGCACGTTCTCTCTCTCTGTGTCTCTCAGCTCTGCGCAGATAGCGGAGATAGCAGACTTTGACTGAGCTGCCCACTAAATCCACAAACCCAGTTTTCAGTGAAGGAACTTGATCAGGTTTATTGCCAATGAAGCGCAGTGTTAATGCCCCAGCTCAATGGCACACTAACACATGTACGCTTGTGACAATGGACTGGCTCAGTGAATGGCGGGACTTTCCATTTTTCCCTTGGCCAGACCCCAACATCCTCTCAGTGGTACCTCTTTATACCCCAATACAAACAAGTTACGTATTGCCCCTCTGACATAGCTAGGTGCCACCTTTGACGTGTCTGAGCACCACCCTCTGATGATCACCCATTGCCTTGTACCTGTTGGTTCGATCAAAACGTCTCTATCCATCATCCTGTTATCCTGACCTTATCTTTACGATGGGTCAATGTGTTCCTGTTATCTTTTGGGGAATGTGTTTGTATCAAGGTCTTCTAGTACCTTTCTGGAAAGTAAATAAGACGATGGAGACTTGTGGCGCCTTAGAGACTAACCAGTTTATTTCAGCATAAGCTTTCGTGGGCTATAGCCCACTTCATCAGATACAGATTAACACAGGTGCTAATCTTAAACCTTTCTGGAAAGTGTTTGTGTATATATTCTTGTGCCTAGCACTACTTAGCAACGTGTGTTTCTGCAATATCAGCCCTGTTCTTGCCAAATTCTGTGAGCAGGGCCTCTTGTGTGTGCCTCTTGCTCACAACTTAACTTTAGCCCAGGCCTCAGACCTTGGACCAGGCCTCTGACACAAGGCTTCAAGTTTCAGACCCTTTTTCTACTAGAGGATACATGGGGGAGGGACTTGGGAGAAGGGAGGTGAGCTCATTATGAGGAAGGCCGAGAGCAACCACAAGAGGGAAGTATCCTCTGTTGCCAAGGACTGATGGACTGTAACCCATTGGGGTTTCTCTGCTTCTATCCTCTATGGTCCTTGCTTAGTGCAAGGAACTAAGATGAAGGATTCCCCCCACATTGGAAAAGACTGAAAACACCTGACCAGAAAGACTAAGTGTGCACTGAAGAATCATCTTACCTGATACCCATAAACCTAGCTGTTCCCATGTGCTGAGCCAGCCACTGAGGAAGGGAAAGGGGCATTTTGTGCCAGCCCTGGGTGGGTGGCTGGAGTCTGCCTTTCTTCTAGCCTGCTGGGTCAACAGCATACTTCTGGGGGCAGTGGCGGGAGATCACATCACCTTCACTGCTGCTCCCCATGCCAGTATCTGCACAGTAGCAGAAAGCAGCAGCATTGCTAGGAGGTGCTCATGTCCTATTAGCAACAAAGAGTCCTGTGGCACCTTATAGACTAACCGATGTATTAGACTAGAGCATAAGCTTTTGTAGGTGAATACCCACTTGGTCAGGTGCATCCGACGAAGGGGGTATTCATCCACGAAAGGTTAGGCTCTAATACATCTGTTAGTTTCTAAGGTGCCACAGGACTCTTTGTCGCTTTTGCAGATCCAGCTACGCCTCTGATACTGAATGTCCTATCAGAATACTGGCACTTCAGAGGTGACTTGGCTGCTATGTGGAGTGGCACCTGTGTTATGCCTTGTGACCCAGGCAACATCAAAACAGTTGTGTGTCACACCCCAGAAGTATAGGAAAGCAGAGCTTAGAGACATTGCATTATGCATCATAGGTACAGGGCTGCTGGCTAGCTGAGGATGAAGGGAGAGGAACAGAGAACAGAACCACACAGAGATTGGGTGCTGGAGTGAAGGTTTCTTTTGCAGGCAGGGGAGATTTTGATTTTTATAAAATGCAGGGAGCTGAAATGGCTGAGGTTTGTACAGGACCTTTCCCACTGCGTGTGTGTGTGTAGCTGCAGTTTGTACATCCAGCCATGAGTATTGAGGGCAAAATGTATCCGCAAGTCCGCAAAGGATGCTTGTGGCTAGAATTAGGCTCCTTTGTATGGCCATGGCATTCTGCCTCTTCCAGCCTGTGACCCATGCTCCATCAGAACATGCGGTTCTGACAAAAGGGAGGGGACTACTGCCTCCCTGAAATCTGGTGGAGGAGAACCTATGGACCTGGCCCACTTTCCAGCGGAATTTGGAGGGTGTTCTTCTGGCGATGGGCTCCTGTTATCCAAGGGAAGCACAGTGGGAAAGTGGCAGGGAGGGGGGATGGCCACTAGCTCTTGCCAAGTCAAGCAACCCCTTTGGGCTCCTTGGTTATACTACAGCTCACAACAGTGTGGGAAACACTTTTCAAATGCAGCTCCAGCCTCACAAACATCTGTGTCTGACGTGGTTACAGAGTGTGCTCAAAAACCAAGCCATGGAGTGCCTGGGCACGATGTTCTGGACCAGCGAGCATGGCTGCAAGAGTCCTTGTCCCCGCTTGCAGAGAACATGGCTACCAAAGGGTTAGCAGCCATGGCTTTGGAAACCAGTGGCTGGGGCTACAGATTTGCCACCGCATTTGTTATCAAGAATCGCAGGGGAGTGCCGGTCACTTCAGTCACAGTGCTGGGCTACTTACCAAAATGGAATTTACCAAACTGCTCCCTGATTTTTGCTAACAAATACCCTCTTCCTCACCGTGCTGAGGGGGCACTGACATACCACAGCAGCACCCTCCATGCTCACACTTACCCCACATCGGCGACACCTGCGTTCCGCGGGGCTGGGCCAAGCACCCTGCTCTTGGCATTGAACCTGGCGTGCAGGGCTGCAGGGCCCTCAGTTTGGCTTGTCTGACTGGCACTGCCCTCCTGAAACAATGGAGGCTGAGGTGGGCCAAACCTGGGAGGCACTACAGCCCAGAGTGCTCCAGGTCACAGTACCAGGGACACAGGAGCTGCTGCTGCGTGGTGAGGCATGAACAGAGGAAAATGTCTCAGATCATAGAATCATAAAATCATAGAATCCCAGAATCTCAGGGTTGGAAGTGACCTCGGGACGTTCTAGTCCAACCCCCTGCTCAAAGCAGGACCAACCCCAACTAAATCATCCCAGCCAGGGCATTGTCAAGCCTGATCTTAAAAACCTCTAAGGAAGGAGATTCCCCCACCTCCCTAGGGAACCCATTCCAGTGCTTCACCACCCTCCTAGGGAAAAAGTTTTTCCTAATATCCAACCTAAACCTCCCCCACTGCAACTTGAGACCATTACTCCTTGTTCTGTCATCTGGTACCACTTAGAACAATCTAGATCCATCCTCTTTGGAACCCCTTTTCAGGTAGTTGAAAGCAGCTATCAAATCCCTGCCTCATCCTTCTCTTCTGCAGACTAAACAATCCCAGTTCCTTCAGCCTCCCCTCCTAACTCCTGTGCTCCAGCCCCCTAATCATTTTTGTTGCCCTCCGCTGGACTCTTCCCAATTTTTTCTCATCCTTCTTGTAGTGTGGGGCCCAAAACTGGACCCAGTACTCCAGATGAGGCCTCACCAATGCAGAATAGAGGGGAATGATCATTTCCCTCAATCTGCTGGCAATGCCCCTACTTATACACCCAAAATGCTGTTAGACTTTTGGCAACAAAGGCACACTGTTAACTCATAACCAGCTTCTTGTCCACTGTAACCCCTGGGTCTTTTTCTTCAGAACTGCTGCCTAGCCATTCGGTCCCTAGTCTGTAGCAGTGCATGGGATTCTTCCGTCCTAGGTGCAGGACTCTGCACTTGTCCTTGTTGGATGTCATCAGATTTCTTTTGGCCCAATCCTCTAATTTATCTAGGTCCCTCTGTATCCTGTCCCTACCCTCCAGTGTATCTACCACTCCTCCCAGTTTAGTGTCATCTGCAAACTTGCTGAGGGGGCAGTCCACACCATTCTCCAGATCATTGATAAAGATATTGAATAAAACCAGCCCCAGGACTGACACTCTGCTTGATACTGGCTGCCAACTAGACATAGAGCCATTGATCACTACCCATTGAGTCCAACGATCCAGGCAGCTTTCTATCCACCTTATGGTCCATTCATCTAGCCCATACTTCTTTAAATTATGGGCAAGAATATTGTGGGAGACAGTATCAAAAGCTTTGCGAAAGTCAAGGAATAATACGTCCACTGCTTTCCCCTCGTCCACAGAGCCAGTTATCTCATCCTGGAAGGCAATGAGGTTAGTTAGGCATGATTTGCCCTTGGTGAATCCATGCTGACTGTTCCTGATCACCTTCCTCTCGTGTAAGTGCTTCAGAATTGATTCCTTGAGGACCTGCTCCATGATTTTTCCAGGGACTGAGGTGAGGCTGACTGGCCTATAGTTCCCCGGATCCTCCTCCTTCCCTTTTTTAAAGATGGGCACTACATTAGCCTTTTTCCAGTCATCCGGGACCTTCCCCGATCACCAGGAGTTTTCAAAGATAATGGCCAATGGCTCTGCAATCACCTCCGCCAACTCCTTTAGCACCCTCGGATGCAGCACATCCAGCCCCATAGACTTGTGCTCGTCCAGCTTTTCTAAATAGTCCTGAACCACTTCTTTCTCCACAGAGCGCTGGTCACCTCCTCCCCATGCTGTGCTGCCCAGTGCAGTAGTCTGGGAGCTGACCTAGTTCGTGAAGACAGAGGCCAAAAAAGCATTGAGTACATTTGCTCTTTCCACATCCTCTGTCACTAGATTACCTCCCTCATTCACTAAGGGGCCCACACTTTCCTTGACTTTCTTCTTGTTGCTAACATACCTGAAGAAACCCTTCTTGTTACACTTAACATCCCTTGCTAGCTGCAACTCTAAGTGTGATATGGCCTTCCTGATTTCACTCCTGCATGCCAGAGCAATATTGTATACTCCTCCCTGGTCATTTGTCCAATCTTCCACTTCTTGGAAGCTTCTTTTTTGTGTTTACAATCAGCACATATTTCACTGCCTGCCATATTTACTATTCTTTCTATACGTCGAGATGGTTTGTTCCTGCAACCTCAATAAGGATTCTTTAAAATAGAGCCAGCTCTCCTGGACTGCTTTCTCCCTCATGTTATTCTCCCAGAGGATCCTGCCCGTGGGTTCCCTGAGGAAGCTTCAGTCCCCGCACCTGGGGTTGTGTAGTAATTTTTGTTGTCAAAAGGGGGTTGCAGTGCAATGAACTTTGAGAACTTCTGTGCTACAAGGACACACTGAAAACGTATCTTAAGAAAACTGGTTTGGGTATTACCAGCTGGGAGGAGCAAGCCAACGGCACCATATCGTCCATCAGGCAGTGGCCCACTTCGAGGAGAGGCACTTAGCCCTTGAAGCTGAAAAGTGAGAATTTTCTCCCTGCCAGCAGCTGGCCTGCCACGAAATGTCTGTAGCCACTGCGGACGGATTTGTGGTTCCAGGATTGGACTCCTGAGTCTTCTCAGGACCCATAGTAAATCTGTGGTAGAGAAGATCCTCGAATTGAGGGATTGTCAATCAGTCATTACATCCATAGCAGGCTGCTGACCCATTCAGAGGAAATTCTACTCTGAACCCCGCGCCCGCTTCTTGGTTACATCCCCCGTCACACTACACAGCCCACATCCCGATGCATACTGCGGTATACACACATTATCTCATATATGCAGGGTGGTGCTGCCTAGTGAGCAAAGCAATGGACCAGGGGTCAGAGCGCCTGGCTACTCTGCCAGAGTGTGTCCAGCTCTCGATGGCAGAGAGAGTGGGAGGGTAGCAGAGCCCATGGGGGATCGTTATTCCAGGAAAAACTTTGGTGATCATGTTGGTACAGCGTTGCTTCCTCAGTTGGAATTGGTAGCACATGGATCTGAGGCCCTTGTGAAGATCAAAACATGGTGCATAGCTGACCTGTCCTCTCCTTTTGCAGGTCTTTTCGAGCCAATGGATCTGATGTATGAGCTAGACAGGAATACCCAGACAGACCCTTCGCTGAGGGAGATGGTGCAGGTGGCCATCAAAATCCTCCGGAAAAACCCACGAGGATTCTTCCTCCTGGTGGAAGGTGAGAGCCAGGGTCTCTAGACTGGGGACGTGCCCACCACTACCATTGCCCCATGAAGCTGAGCTTCCCATCCCAGCTTTTTAGGGCTGGGTGCACCCAGTGCTGAGGACACGGGCCTGTTACTGGAGGTCTGCTGTTGTCTTCTGACATGAATGTGCCTCTCTGAGAGGAGGACGAAACGGTTCTGGAGTCGAGTGACAGTGGGCAAAACCCACCTCTTGTGTACCCACCATTGCTTCATCAGTCAGGAAAGGAGCTGAGCACGTTCCCCAGGGAGTGGAAGGAAATTGCTTTGTGGGAAGAGCCTAGAATGCAGGCGATGGATCCCAGAGCCCACGGCTCCAAGGGAGAGGGAGACCCTGGACGTGGGTAAATACCAGCACTAGTCTGATACTGGCCCACAAACTCCTAGCTTAACTGCATTAGCCTCCCTTTCTAGCATCTGAGGTGCAGGTAATGGTGGCCCATGATTGGACCTTTCAGTCCAGGGAAGTTGCGTTCCTTTACTGGCCCTGAAGGGGAACGAAGGGAGGGCTTGTAGTAAGGAGTATTCACCACATCAGAACCAAGACTCCAGCTTAGCAGCTCCCCCGACCCTGAGGGCTCTAGGAGGTAGTACTTATCCTTGTGGTGTGGGTGTTTCTTCTTATAGCGAGTCTGCTGCGTGCCCTGGTGTCTCAGTCAGCACGTTCCTTGGGAAGCAGCAGGAGACGACTCGGTTGTGAACGTGATCCTAGAAGTGCCTTGACAGAAATGATAGAAATTTTCCTTGCTCTCCCCATCAGCTCCTTCCATCCGTTCTCCAAATAACAGCTCAGACATGCCTTGCTGCACTGAAAAGTGTGGTAAACATGGTTTGCACCTTCCAGTGTAGCACCCATCACAGGCCAGTATTGGGACAGGAGAGTGGATTGGTTCTGGCCTAGTGCAGTGGAGAGGCAGGATATTGGACTCCATAGACCTTTGGTCTGGTCCAAGATAACAGGAAGCAAGAGTGCAGGCAGGATGGACCAGTGCTGTGATCTGTTATTGGTGAGTCTCAGGTTTCTAGTCCAACCGGTTGTTCCCTTCTTCCTTTTCCCTTTCCAGGGGGCAGGATCGACCATGGTCACCATGAGGGGAAAGCCAAGCAAGCCCTGTATGAGACAGTGGAGATGGACAGAGCCATAGGCGAGGCTGGTGGCATAACCTCACTGGAGGACACGCTGACCGTAGTTACTGCCGACCACTCCCACGTCTTCACCTTTGGTGGATACACACCCCGCGGCAATCCCATTTTCGGTAAGGGTTTAACCCATTGGTTCCTCGCATAAGCTGAAGACCCGCCAGTCTCCAAATGGTAATGGTGCAGGTAATGGTGGCCCCCGCCAGTCTCCAAATGATGGCACCTGGCCAGTTACTGCTGAAGAACCGTTTGGCATCACTGCCTGGCAGGATTGTCAAAGCTTTGGCTGGGATGATTTAGTTGGGGATTGGTTCTGCTTTGAGCAGGGGGTTGGACTAGAACCACCTGAGGTCCCTTCCAACCCTGAGATTCTATGATTCTATGATGCCCCTTGAAACAGCAGAGATTGAAGTGCATCCAGTGTCAGAACCAGGGGAAAACCTTTGGCAGCTTTCCTAGCCTGTAAGGCCATTACAGTTTCTAGTGTGACTCTCGTGTAACTCCGGCCTGAGAACTCTGCTGGAGAGTCCTGCGTTGTATCTGGGCCCATGGCTTGCGGCTGACCAAGAGTGCGTCTGTTTAGAAAGGCACCAATCTCAATGTAAAGACTCCAAGTGATGGGAAAATTTACCACCTCCTAGTTAGTGGGGATGGATTTCTAATCACCTCATAATATCCAGCCCTTGGATCCCTGAGTCCATGGACTAGAACCAAACCCCAGTTCTGAACACCCTGAAACTCTCTGGGTTTGAGGCCTGGATTTCAGATGTACTGAAGCTCATCTCTACTGTGGGTCAGACTTGCACCATCTGCCCCAGGTCAAAACATAGCAGCTGTTTAGCTACCCTGGCAAAATGTCCTATTTCTCCCTTCTGATGAGGGAAGGGGAGTGATTAAAACCACTAACTGTTTGTCAGCTAATGAGTGCCCAGTCTGGGCCTGCCAGCACAGCGGCGAGTAGGGGCCTGACAACAGTCGGGATGAACTGGAGCGAGAGAGTAGAAAAACGAGGCTCTTTTGTTAAGAAAATAGAGACGATCCCCCCACCCTAAGGGTTCCACTTGCACACGAAATGAGTTCACACTCCAACTCTGGCCAAAGGTGCCGTGCAGTCAGTCAGGATCTCAGCTCCACGTCTCCAGAAGGCTCCACATCCCCACATCACAGCTGCACATCTCCAGCAGCATAGCCCCATGCTGGGGCATTGGCCTGACAATGCTCTGCTTGCTGCAACAACTTGGGGTGGTTTGGTTGGGTCCCCCATCCGAATGCTGGCTAGCCCTGACCCTGCTTAGCCAAGGAGAGCTGACGAGCCTCCAGTGCGGTGAAATGGCTGCATGGGCTGAGGAGGCTGGACCGTAAAAACATCAAACCGCTGACAGTCCTGGCCGCCTCCTGAGTTACCCCTGAAGACTGTCTGCAGTGATTATTTCTCATGCCTCTCTCCCTGTTCTCACTTAGGAACCTGAGCTTGATCTCTTTTGATGGGCATGTGATCAGCCCAGGGTAGCAGACCCAGCACTGCCTGACACTCCAGTCAGTGTCCTTGGCTAAAGAGAAGATCGGGGTGAGGGGCTGGGGGCAGATAAACTAGGGAATCCTGGAGATATGTCTCCCCAAAAGGAATACTCTATGGAAAGGGGAGGACTGGTGTATTGGAGTCAGGCGTGACATCTTCTGCAGAGAAGCGATGGCCACCATTCGTCAGGCTAACCATGCTCCTCCCCCGCAGGTCTAGCGCCCATGCACAGCGATGTGGATAAACTGCCCTTCACTTCCATCCTGTATGGAAACGGCCCTGGGTTCAAAATCGTAGCCGGAGAGAGGGAGAATGTGTCAGCCGTGGATTATGGTGAGTTTTGGGGGGATGGCAAGATGGCGATGGGCAGGGGGCACATGGCAGGGACCAGCTAATGCCACTGGGTTAATGTAAAATGCATTGCTTGTCCCAGTCTAATTCTCAGTGAGCAAGAGTCTATGTCCCAGACCCACTGCCACTAACAGGGCCACCACATTGGTGCACTCAGCAGAGAGGCCAAGGTCTGAGTGGGCCATGGAGACTGAACTCCCCGGCCCCCACCTCAAAGATGGCTTATCACGTCAGGATGGAAGATGGGAGGGGGGCCTTCCTCAGTGGATAGTGGGTGCCAATCGTCAGCCTGGTGGTCTCTGAATCCCTAGTCTCTTACAGTCGTTTGTTCTCTCTCTGCAGCTCATGCCAACTACCAGGCCCAGTCGGCTGTGCCCCTGCGCCAGGAGACCCATGGGGGTGAGGACGTGGCGATCTTTGCCAAGGGCCCCATGGCCCACCTCCTGCATGGAGTCCACGAGCAGAACTACATCCCACACGTCATGGCCTATGCTGCCTGCATTGGCCAGAACACAGACCACTGCCGTTCGGGGGCCCACCACAACACAGTGGGACCTCTGCCCTTCCTCTCCACCCTTACCTCCATCCTCCTCCTCAAATTCTTGTTTTAAGGTCTTGCCCTGAACCATCTCACTTCCTTCAGTCACAGACCAGGACTCCCCAGCTGTCTCAATTAGAGATCTTGACCCCATTCAGAGACAGATCTTGAAACCTGTCTCGTCATATGATACAGGCTCTTCAGATTTTAACCACGTTGGACATAATACCAAAGCTTCCTATGTCTCTGGCCTATGGACCCACGTTGCCCCCAAACCAGGGCAGCTGGCCTATGGCCATGAACCACTATTCAAGATCATTAGGGGTGAAGAACCAAATGAGCAGCTCAGTTGCTGTTGGCACTGCTAGACGTCCATGGTGGAGATGCCCTGGATTCCAAGTTGGCTTCAAGAGCTGGAAATGTTGAGCTGTTTCTATAGCAATAGCTTGAACTGGTTCTGTGACCCGTAAGGCAGAGACACAAAGGTTCAGGCTGGGGCAGACTCTCTTCGGTCCAGATGTTTCATGTCTAATGTTTTCTTTTGTGTTAAAGTCCCCTAATCCCACTCAAGCAGTTTTTTAAAAAATCAGATGAAGAAAACTCACATATTAAGGAACATTCTGTTCTCCTCCCACAGCTGCTGATTATGTAAATAGAGGCTTCCTCCCCAAGAACCAAAACCTGGATCTAAACTTTGAAAGAAGAGGCTTTTGGAATCTGGATTTTGGCTTTCATTCATCTCTGGTTGATGTTTTTGGAGGACCTTTGGGGAATTAGTCACTTAAGTCAGCAGGAGTTGGGCACCTAGATCCAGATCCATTAAGGTATTTAGGCTCCTAAGTCCCTCCAGTTTCAGTGGAAGTTAGGAGCCTAAATACCTTTGTGGCTCTGGGCCTCAGCCCCTTTTGAAAATCCGGTCCTCTGTCTGACAGCATAGGAGTGATGCTTCAGATCCTGCACTATGGCCTCACCGAGGAGAGACTTTTAGCAAGGCCATAGAATCGTAGGACTGGAAGGGACCTTGAGAAGTCTCTAGTCCAGTCCCCTGCACTCATGGCAGGACTCAGTATGACCAATGGTGTATTATGTTTGAAACCAGGGTGATACAATATATGGAACCCTCTTTGATTCTTCCCGTTGGCCCCCTTGATGCAAGGCGCATTAGGTGGCTCCCAGCCTACGCTGGGGTTGCCACATCTGTCCAAAGCTTGTGCTACAATTCTGAATTGTCTTGGCTCTGCTTTGTCCCTCATGTCTGGCTCGTAGGATACTAAAGGTCTCTAGAGACAATGCTTGTTGGTCACTTGGTGATGCTGTGATGTGAAGATGTGGGGCAAACGGGCAGGTCAGGTGAGGAACCCAGGTTGTCAGATCCTGGGTCAGCCTCTAACACCTCATGTATCCCAAGCTGGACTGGGAAGGTCCAAGTAAAGGCGTTTCTGTGAGATTTTCTACAGCCAGTTAGGCCGTGGACAATACCCCATGATCCGCCTTTGCTACCATATTGCAGTCCTTTCCTGAGCTCAGCAGTGGGGAGCAGCTGGAGAATAATGTTGGCCAAACTTCTCTTGACCATATAAAAACGTTGTTTGTGGTGCCGTGGCCATGTTGGGCCCAGGATGTTAGAGAGACAAGCTCTCTTTTATTGCACAGACTTCTGTTGGTGAAAGAGACAAACTTTTGAGCTGCACAGAGCAATTTGTCACGGCTGGGCTCAAAATCACCCACCTTGTCTCCGATCTGAAAAAAGGTCCATTTGAGTTCCAGGCTGGGTCGTATTTGAACCAAACTGTTTTCCCCACCTCTGATTGCATCACAATGTGATGATGCAACAGCCTTAGGCCAAAATCCTACTAAAAGTCAATGGGACTTAGTTGTGGACTGTTTCTAGATACTAGAAGACTAGAGTGGCCAAGGTCTCTGCTCAAAGACAGAAGCAGGTTTTTTGGGGGGTAACACTATCAAAAGCACATATGTGCTTTGAGAGACTAACAGTCGTTTCTCCTGACAAGCTGATGTAGCGGGTGGAGGGGAATTCTTTGCCATGGCATGTTTCTGAGGATGCTCATCGGTATGCCGTTAGGAGACCTGAGCTCTTTAATTCGTTATCAAGATTTCCTTCAGCTGTTCAATTGGTCAGTAGGGTTTTTTTAAAATAAATTTTTTAAAATTTTTTTAAAAAATTAACTATTTCAGGACATTTCAGGCCATAGCGGATTGTTTGAAGAAACTTGAATTCTTGGGGCCAATGAGCACTGGAAGGACAACTTATTTGGGTTTCATTCATAAGAGAACGCTGGTCTGAACACAGCCAGGTGGAAGGAACAGTCAATCCGCTTCGTAACCCAGGACCCAGGACCCCCCCGTCTGTATTTCCATAGAAACTGTTATCATGGGTGTCATCCATGGGGAAAGCAAATCAACTGTCAATGATAAATAAATACAAATCTGGGAATGCATCTGGATTGCATTTGCATGGAAGCCTCTTGTTTCAGTGTTTAGTCTGGAGATCTTGTTAAAGCTGCTTGTGGTTTTTCCATAAATGTGCATCAGCTTCTCTGCATAAAGCTCTCTGGTCTATAGCAAAAGTTGGGCACAGAACCGTAACGGTGGGTGCCAGGCATTGCAGTGCCGCTGCGGAGGGTTCAGTCTGGTTGCTCACACGTGCTGCTCCCTCCGGCGTCTAGAGTAACTTGCACAGCTCAGTGCACTACAGCTCAGTGCACTACAGCTCAGTGGCTTCCTGAGATTATTGCTCTCCTCCTGCTCGCTTTCCTTTATGACTCTTGGAATGGGGGTGAAGTTCTTAAGAGCCTAGAGGCTGGGAAAAAGACCTGATTGGCTGGTTGTTTGGGCTGTCAGTCGCCCACAGAGATATGGGGCAAGACTTCTCCTCCTCACCACAAAAGGTCCTGGGAAGCCCTCTACAAAACTCCCTGGCTTGGCGTTGAGAGTCAGCGTTGCAGGAGGAAGGTCCCCTGGAGGAACATGGGCCTGTCGGACGCCTGTTGTTGCAGGTTATTCCTGCTTGGGTTTTCTTTGTATTATTATTATTTATTATTTAAAATAAATCTGGGCATTATTCTTCTTAAAACCCCTCCACATGGGGCCTGATGTTAAATTAGACAGTCTTGCTACTGCCCTGTGCCACATTCCTCTTTTTATTTATTTGTGCTGAAGTGGCGACTAAGAGACCCTGTCATGGACACCATTGTGCTAGGTGCTGTACAAATACAGAACAAAATGGTGGTTCCTATCCCAAGGATCTTCTCTTCCCAGACACCTCCTCCCCCCATGTTTAGGGTTGCATTTTGATACACGGAAGCCTTTGTTTGCTGCCATAGTTAAAGGAGGTTTTGTTAATTATCACTGAGATGAGTTTTGTGGATGAGAAAGATGGACCTTGGGCCGAGCACCCTGGATTTGGATTCTAGCTCACCACTTGAATATCTGTTTCTCTAATGGGCTAAATTGTAAATGTTCACAGTAGAACAGTCCACACTGTGAACATTTACAATTTGGCCCACTAGACAGTTTGGATTCAGGGTTTTTCTAGGCTCCTTGTGTATCCCGACAGTTCAGACCTGGAGTCCTGGCGTATTTGAGTTGAGTGGCTTCAAAAATACATTCCAAGGGAAGAGCAACACTGAAAATGGACAGAAGGCGGGAACAGGTATGGGTGGTTGATTAAGTAGGTGGCCCGGCAGCAAACTTGCTTCCTCTTGGTTGAAGAACTACTAAGCTCTGAGCAAGCACGGGCAGAGTCTGTGGGCGGCTCATACCTCTGGGGGGTCTTGATCAAAACTCATCCTTCAAGTGGAAGCAGTTTGTGGGTTTTCTCTCTGTAATCGGGAGGAGAAGGGAAGAGAAGTTCTGATGATTGCTGAAGTAGATTGGAATGTCCTAGTGCCCTAGTCCATTGCTTGCAGATATTTATTTATGCAATTCTTTCTGTTTTATAATCCCCTAATCAGTCAATGAAATCAAACCAGCCCATCCGTGCACGCAACGGTTAGGAAAAAACCGACAAGCTGCTTGCTAATCACTGCTGCTTGGATGTAGTTGCTGGTGTGGGAGTAGCTGGCTGGCCACATGGCTTTTGGAGTGGCTACAGCGTATTGCATGTGTGTCTGTGTGTGTGTATGCGTGTGCGTGCGTGTGTGTGTGTGTGTATGCGTGTGTGTGTATCTATGAGACAAGGCCCTGGATCTCCGCTTTGACCTGTTGGTAGGTGCAGGACGCCTGGCACAGACCCCCGACCTTCTCTCAACAAGAGTTGGTCCAGCTCCTGTTATAGTCCAAGAGGAGATGGGGCAGGTTACCAAACCTGGACTGAAGCTGGGGTTGGAATGGATTAGATGCAGGAGAGTAGAGAGCCCCCCATGCTGTTTAGGTATCCCACTTTCACCTCTTCCTTCTATTGACCGCAGCGCCTGATAGTGTCATGGAAACCCCCACCCACCCCTCTGTATTCTGGGGACTGCCATGTCAACCCTTTGATGGGCCTGATCCTTCTTCTCTTTTACACCATTGGACTCCATGGCCTTACTGCTGATCTGCGTTGGTGTAATTACAAGAGAATCAGGCCTGGAGTCTCCAAAATTGCCACACCACAACTAGGTGCTTTCTGCTCCCTGTCAAGGGGTCAACGACAAGTCGCACCCATGTAAGTGCTGGGGTCGCCCAGCCGGAGGCACTGACGCTAGTGTCCACTGTCATACTTGATTCCTTGGAGACCAGCTTTCCAGTGAAGAAGCAACCCTTGGCTGTTCTCTTCCCTCCCGCCCATACTGAGGTTTGCTGGGAGTCTGCCCTACTTGGTCCCAAGGCTCGGTCCACTCTGTGACACGGGGCTGTGTGTTCTCCGGGAGCTGGCCAATGTCCCTCGAACCTCTGCCTGATCTTATCCACTCTGCCCTTGCATCTCATCGTCCTTGAAGGCCCTACGTAAAGGGAGAGAGCTGGATGTCTGGTGCTGTGCGCTGCTGCCTCTCTTGGGCTGGAGATGGCTTTCTGGAGCCAGCTCACTGGGCCACCCCTTAGAATCATGGATACCCAAGAGGACTGCTTGGGTCCTGGTTGTCAGCGATGCCTGAGCTCAGCTTCTGGGACAGACTGGACACTCTTAGCTGTAGCTGCTCCCTAGCCCTGCTTGTCTGGCAGAGCCCAGCTTTGCTGGCCTGTGAGCAGTGTGTGGTCCTGGAGGTTTGCTTTTGGGTGGAAGGGGGTTTGATCATGCAAGTGCCCTGGGATGGGCCGTCACACCCGGTTAAACCTCTGGTTTGCTGTTGTCCACAAGGTAAATTTTGCATAAGCTGCAGAACAAGGCAATTGGGGAGAAACTGGGCCCACGTTGGCCAGACTGCACAGGTACTGGTGGGGGCCATTGGGGTGGCTGGGTTCCTGATTGCCCAAGCTTCTGGTGGAGAACTTTTGTCCTTCAGAAGGAGCCTAACTAACAGTGGGGTTTCCTCTCCTCCCTCGCCATGGGGTGCTCCTGTCTTTGGGGAGGCAGAGCTTCACCCACATCACTATTGCTGGCAATCAGCCAGCTTGGTCAGCACCAAGCAGCCCCAGCATTAGCCCCCTTAGTCCCAGGTCAGGGGCCTTTTCCCTCTGGGCTCTGGCTGAGACACTCGCAGCCTATGCCTTGGCCCTGGGCCCCAAGCCTGAGCTCAGATCCCTGCAGCAGCAGCAACTGCTGTCCGTGCTATCCTTGCCTCTTCCCAGAAGAGCGGATTTCCTGCTCTCCCTACCCAACCAGCATGCTCATTGCCCTGCCAGGCCAGAGGCGGGGCCAGCATTCACAGCTCGCAGCTGATCTGTGGAGTGCTGGCTCTGCCTGGACTTGGACTAGGGAAGCACTGCTAATGCCACAGAAGTGAGCAATTACAGTTCCCCGCTGGGTAAATCCCAGATTGGAGCTGGTGCCAGCCCTGCCATAAAACATGCCAGCAAAGCCAATGTCCTCGCTCCATGCATGGGCTCCCGGCTGCCTGCCTGGCTTCATTCCAGGTGGGCACTGATTTGCTGACAAATGGCCAATGGTCAAGTTAAGCACCTTCGTTTCTGTGCTTTTGCCAGGCCTGGCAGCTGGTTCCATTGCCTGGGCAGGAAGGATATTTAACTAGGAAAGCTGGATGGCTGCATGTATGCTGCGATAGATAAACAGAGGGCCTGGGGCTAAGCTAAAGGGAAGAGTGCCAGGGCTGGAGCCAAGGTGGGTTGATTTAAATCAAAGCAGCTTAAATCATTGATTATAATCATGTTCTGTATTTGTACTTTTTAGTTATTTTCCTAAAGAGAGGCTAATTCTCATTGTTTGGTAAACATGTTGATTTGCAGCTAACTATATATAGCCTTGACTTTGCATTTGGTATTACGTTTTGCTAAGTAGAAGGATATGCTATCTGTAAGAAAGTATATAGTTTAACATACACAGTCAGACTCTTAATTTTTATGTTTTTATGATAAGCAATGCATAAAAAGTATTTTCTGTTTACTAGATGTTTAATTTTTGACTTGTAATTTTTATCAAGCTTTACAAATAAAGCTTTACAAATATGGAAATATGAAAATTCAAGTTCAATTAAAAATGCACAGAAATACTGTTTTAAAATCTTTTTTTAGTTTTATTTATCTTAAGTGATGAATAAAAAGTTTATCGAAACCTCTTTTGCATTTAAAACTAACTGCTTTATTAAACAAAGTATGTATTATCTATAGTTAGTAAATTGAACTCTTTTTGTTTCTAGTGCCCCTGTTTTTCAAGATTTTAGAATTAGTAGATCTTGTCCTCTCACACCTGTGTTTTACTCAGAGATTGGAAGTGGAAAACAAGATTTCCTGTTTTTTCAACTCCCAATCAGTTTCTTAACCTTGAACTGAACTAGCTGACTAACCTGAAGTGAAGAAAATACCCTCTCTGTAGCAGCAGAGGAGGCTACTGCTGTCAAAAGCTGGTTTAACTTGTCAACAAACTCTGATTCCAGGTGTTTAGCCAGTGACTTCCATCACTTCAGCGGTGTCTTTCTTTCAAAGTTGGCAGCAAATATGAACTAATTAATATTACTTTTTTAGTATTTAAATAGTTTTAATACGTTATAACTGTCGGGGTGGTTAAACACTGGAATAAAATGCCTAAGGAGGTTGTGGAATCCCCATCACTGGAAATTTTTTAAGAGCAGGTTAGACAAACACCTGTCAGGAATGGTCTAGATAATACTGAGTCCTGCCACGAGTGCAGGGGACTGGACTAGATGACCTCTCGAGGTCCAGTTCTATCATTCTATAATATATTGGTCCCAGGATATGAGACACGCAAGGTGGATGAGGTAATAACTTTTACTGGACCAGCTTTTGTTGGTGAGAGACATATGCTTTTGAGCTGCACAGAGCTGTGACACCCTGAATGTCTTTCTCAGACTTGAAGAGCAGCTCTGTGTAGCTTGAAAGCTTGTCTCTCTCACCCCAGTCTAATGAAAGCTATTGTCTTTCCCACCTTGTCGAAGGTCTTCTAGTACGTTATCAATTTTACATTTAATTTTAAATAGGTTTATTTTAAATAATAAACTTGTGTTTAAATTTTGTAAAAAGATTTTTTTTTTAATAACTGACTTGTCTCCACCCCGTCTGAAGCACTGCACGATGCTTCACCCTCTGAGGGTTGGAGGAACCTGTAGTCTTGGCTTTGGGACTTTGCCTACGCACAGGCCCATATTAAGAACTCATGGACTCTTAAACTTTCGGGCCAGAAGAGACCATCATGGCAATTTGTCTGACCTCTTGCACATCACAGGCCATAGAACCTCCCCAACCCATCCACTCCTGCAGTAGGCCCATAACCTCTGAAGTCCTTAAATCTTGATTTAAAGTCTTCAAGTTACTCCTGGGGCCCTGGGCACAGAATATCCACCCACCCACCATTTAAAAAAACACATAAACTTTCCCAATATGATTACAAACATGTTATTTAAACAACCTATACACCATTGCTGGATATTATCTAGCAACTAGTATTTACACTTAATTGGCTTCCACAGAAGCATTGCCTGCTAACTACAGTGTGTCAACTTAGACACTAGATACCTTAGGAATTCCATGCAAGCACTGATACAGTAAACTCATTATTTTTTACTACAGAGAAGCAGAAACAAAGCAATCGGGTTTTGACTAAGGACTACTCTGAAGCCAAATATAGTGGAAAATAGATATAACAGTATTCACTCAAGTGGAATTTATGATCACTTAAAATTACTACCCAGACTTCACCTTACCAGTTCTCCAAAACAATTTACAGAAAAGCAAAAATAGGCAGCTACCACTGGAGACCCAGAAATATGTAATATTTTGTATTAACATTCTTTGTATTTAACAATCAGCCCAAATTACAATTAGGTTTATTCATCAGTCTTTTAAGATGATTACTAAGATATTAATTTTTGGTTTTGACAAAGAAATAACAGGAAACAGCAGTAGATAGAGAGCAATTCATTTTAAACACAAATAACTGCAGATACAGTAACAAATCTACAGAATACTTAACATAGTGAATGGTGTGTCTGAATGGTGGATAAAATAAATACTTTTATTAATGGTAAATAAGACGAGGAAGACTTTGTAGCACCTTAGAGACTAACCAGTTTATTTCAGCATAAGCTTTCGTGGGGTACAGCCCAATTCATGGGATGCAGCATAACTTTTGTTATGGGGCTTTTTCTGAATTTAAAATCAATATTTTTTTATGCAGCTCTTTACTTCCTATGTTTAAGCAAAGGTCATCAAAAGCCATATCTTGCACCAGCTCCAATTTGACTACCATGAAGGACAAAGCCTTCAAGAGGTTTTTCTGCATTGTGGATCTCAGTTCTTTCCTTTCTTTCTTTTTGGTATCTTACTTATCTTAAAAAATGACCCTTTTCTTTCACAATTGGTCACAGGTAGGGTGAGAAAAATTAATCAGGCAACGTCACTTAGGAAATGTAGTCTGAGATGACTGTATAAGTCTCTATGGAAACTTATCAGTCCCATTTTGTAGAATTATAGAATATCAGGATACAACCCATTATATAATATCAGGGGTGAAAGGGACCTCAAGAGGTCATCTAGTCCAACCCCCTGCTCAAAGCAGGACCAATCCCCAACTAAGCCTGACCTTAAAAACCTCTAAGGAAGGAGATTTCACCATCTCCTTAGATAACCCATTTCAATGCTTCACCACCCTCTTAGTGAAAAAGTTTTTCCTAATATCCAACCTAAACCTCCCCCACTGCAACTTGAAATCATTACTCCTTGTTCTGGTACCACTGAGAACAGTCTAGATCCATCCTCCTTGGAACCTCCTTTCAGATAGTTGAAAGCAGCTATCAAATCCCCACTCATTCTCTTCTAATCAATCCCAGTTCCCTCAGCCGCTCCTCATAAGTAATGTACTCCAGGCCCCAAATCATTTTGCCCTCCTCTGGCCTCTTTCCAATTTTTCCACATACTTCTTGTAGTATGGGCCCCAAAACTGTACACAATACTCCAGATGAGGCCTCATCAATGTTGAATAGAGGGGAATGATCGCTTTCTTCAATCTGCTGGCAATGCCTCTACTTATACAACCAAAAAATGCTGTGATTTTGATTCTTTGTAACTAGCTATGTGATAGAAATACACCTAATTTCTTGAAGTATAGGCCTTTAAAGGCATGCCTTATTATCTATATTCTAACACGCCACCCCTTTCTTTTCTTTTGGGATCCTCCTGCCCAGATATCCCGGCATAAGCATAGGACATATGGTGACACATTTCCTAACAGGGCCAGGCATCAAGGTGGAATGTGTTGATACTCCTACTGCCCCTTCTGTAGTACAGTGCCCTGCACCTTCTCTGGGACAGGCATACTACACCTATTTCAATTAGTGTTCTGGACTTCCTATTATAGCGTGCCCAAGAAGGTTGGGTGGGGGTGAAGGTCCTATTACTTTACTTATGGGTTATAATTGTTGGCCATTCTTTAGAGGTTTGTGTCCCTCTTCACTGTTTCCATATGCAACATAACACAAGTATATTTAACAATACATTAGCCGCTATGATAATCCTCAGCAACACCGAGAGTCCTGACCCGTCCAACATCCACCCACCATTCTGTGGGGTGTACCACCCATGTTATCAACTGGAAAGATACACTGTACTCGCTCCCACAGTGCCTCCCACCCATTTGCTTGTCAAGAAGTATTTCCAGCTCCAAGCTGCAGCCAGCTTTGAACAGGATTCTTCCAGCTTGGTATCCATATTACTTGTAGGGTTACATTCTGCAAAGTGGTTAAATTGTCATACCCAGCATCCCAGGGGAGATTGTATGTCCCCTGAGTTGTGTACAAAACTGCACATTCAGGGATTTTTCTCCGTGGAGGTACAATTTTGATTACACATGGTAACATCACACCCTAACTGTGGGACCCCATAATCCTAACACCCTCGGAGACTAGAGGATTATATGTTTTTTGGGCCTCTGTGACAAACCACATGTTCAGATGACTGTGTTTTCCACTGTCATTGATCATGACATACTGTCAAGACTGATTCCCCAACTCTGTTACTTTGAGTGCAGAAGATGGGGGCCCACAAGCATTCTAAACATTAATACTAGCCACTCCAGGCTTGTATTAAACTCCCAAGGTCACAGTTCTCTTTGACCTTGAATTGGTAGATGCTGCCACCACCCAAGTGCAGAAAACGCCTTCAGACCCAGAAAGGCACACTTGGGAATTCCTCCCTGTGGGGTACCCTCAAGCCCTTTCATCTTCTCCTGCCACCCCCACCCCTCTGCCCCTCCAGGAAGAGCTGAGAAAGAAAACAAAGGAAATCAGCTGTTTTAAATCAGCTAATTAAACAACATGTGCACAAACTTATTAGGACACCAAAAATCCAATCCTGTTCTGAAAAAAGATAAATTTTACTAAAACCGAAAAGAAAAATACATCTTAGGCTATTGGTAGATTTAAAATGAGCAAATATAACAAATTAGCATCAAGAATGGTTTTCTTGAAGTCCAGCTTAAAAGTTATAAGCAAAACAAAAGTATCTGGAGTTAGAAGAATGGAGTCCACAAGCCATAACAAAATAAAAGGAATAAACCTAATTGCATCTTCCTAGACATTTTCTGGGGGTTTCAGATAAGTAGTTTCTGGGAATGATCTGATGGTTTTTCATACCTGGCTTCTTACAGGGTAATTCAGCCCTGGTCCTGCTCTGCATCTTCTCTCTACAGGGAACAGACAGACAAAGGGAAAGCTTTTTTCACAAATTTAAAAAGTTCTAGCCCTCCCATTGGCTCTTTTGGTCAGAGGCTCACTCCCTTCCTTTTACCTGTGTGCTTTTTTTAATCCTTTACAGGTAAAGCAAGTAGAGAACAGCTACTACCAAGGATTTTACAGCTAACTCGCTGACTGGGTATTCACAAAAGGGAGCTAAGCCCCTCTTCATTTATCACACATATCCTAAGAAACACCATGCAATATTTCCTGATAAATTTGTCTCCATCAGGTTAGGACCCCCTCCCCTTCCAATCCGTACACCACATACCAACACTGCCAAATTCCCCTGGTGAGGGAGGGGGGAGGGAAATCAGCAGTACAATATTCTAAGGGTAGATCCTTAAGATCCTTATCTACCTTATTACCACAACTTGGTGGTGTTGCAGTCCACGTGTTCCCTCCTTTTGCCACTTCATATCACAGGATCTTGGCAGGGTTTATAATAGTGACAACTGTGATTAGCAATAACTAGTTTTTCATTCCAGGCCAGGGAATCCTTGGTTCCCCTCTGTAGGGCCACCTGTAATATGCATGTAACAATTTACACATCCTCCTTCTTAACCCTATTTTGTGCCTTTTTATTTGCATTTGATTTCCTAGCTTGGGTAGACCGTGCTTCCCAAGCAGGTCATACCATGTGTTGACCTTTGCTTTTATATGTGGTAATCCTACTTGTACCATTTACACCAAAATAACAGTAATACCAAGGCAAACAACACAACCATACCTCACAATCTTCATTGCAATAGTAGACCCATGGTGCTCTGTTGTTTTTTTCCTCACTGGCACTAGCTTGTTTGTAGAGTGTCTGAAAAACAAGAGAAACATTTCCCAGCCCCATGGATGGGGACAGATTATTGCTAAAAATACCCCTTCCTTTTACAAATATTGCTGGCTGAAGGAAAAACAGAAGAATTACCTCCATACTTTCCTTGTTTTGTTCTAAGGCAGGTTGAGGAAGTGACAACAGCGCGATCACGATAGTGATGAGCACATGGACATAGACATTCTTAGAAGAAAGCCATGTGGTGACTGGGACATCATAATGACGTTGGGCCAGGTTCATGCCATGGAACACTGATTCTGGGTCCGTGAAACAAGCACAGATTGGTAGGACTGCATAGTGTTGCAGGTATGGGATGATTCCCAGTGGCTGTGAAACTTTCGCATGCGTACGGCCATATTTATGGAAGTTTGTGAAATGCTGTCCCCTGCCCTGAAGTGCAAGACACCAAAATGAGAGCAGCCCTCACAGTTGAGAAGCGAATAGCCATAGCCCTGAAGAAGTTTGCACTGCCTAACAGCTACCAGTCAGTCGGGAATCAGTTTGGAGTGAGCAAATTTACTGTGGGGGCCGCTGTGCTGCAAATAGCAAACACAATTCTTGACCAGCTGCTATTAAGGCTAGTGACTTTGGGAAATGTACAGATCATTGTGGATGGTTTTAATGTGCTGGGGTTCCCTAACTACGGTGGGGCAATAGATGGAACGCATGTCCCTATCTTGGCCCTGGAATACCAGGGCGGGCCAGTACATAAACCACAAGGGGTTCTTTTGAATGGTGCTGCAAGCACTGGTAGATCACAAGGGACATTTCACCGACATCAACGTGGGATGACCGGGAAAGGTGCATGACACTCGCATCTTCAAGAACTCTGGTCTGTTTGAACAGCTGCAGGAAGGGACTTACTTCCCAGACCAGAAAATCGCTGTTGGGGATGTTGAAATGCCCATAATTATCCATGGGGACCCAGCCTACCCCTTAATGCCATGGTTCATGAAACTATGCACAGGCACCCTGGACAGTAGTAAGGGAGCAGTTCAACTACAGGCTGAGCAAGTGCAGAATGGTGGTAGAATGTGCTTTTGGATGTTTGAAAGCTCGCTGGTGCTGTTTGCTGACTAGGTTAGATCTCAGCAAAAATAGTAATTGCTGCTTGTTGTGTATTCCACAATATCTGTGAGAAGAAGGAGAAGACATTTATAGTGGGGTGGGAGGTTGAAGCAAATTGGCGGCCAGTATGGCACAGCCAGACAACAGGGAGACAAGAAGAGAGCAACAGTGTGTGGTGCGCATCAAAGAAGCTTTGAAAGCCAGTTTCCTGACTGGCCGCATTACGGTGTGACAGTTGTTTGTTTCTCTTGAAGTTACCCATCCCATACATATATTAAGGGAAATAAAGTCACTATTGTTTAAAACCATTCTTTAATAATTGTTGAACAACACATTAAGAGAAATCAGAAGGTAGGGGGAGGTGGGGTTGGTTGGTTAGGAAGGGTTAGGGTGTTGGAGGAGGAGGGAAGGACAATTCCAAAAGCCAAATTAATATTTCTGGTATGCCAGCCTTCTACTGCTTGGGCAATCCTCTGGGATTGAATGTGTGGGTCCCCGTAGCTTCCCTCCTCCCCATGTTCTTGGGCGTCTGGGTGAGGAAGCTATGGAACTTTGGTGGGAGGGAGGGTGGTTACACAGGGGCTACAGCGGCAGTCTGCAGTCGTGCTGCATTTCCTGCAGTAGATCCACCAGACAGCACAGCATGTCAGTTTGCTCCCCCACCACCTTGAGCATGGCCTCCGGCCTGCTCTCATCATGCGCGTCCCTCCTCTCTTCGCATTCATAGCCTGCTTTACGGGACTCCACCATTGTTTTCCTCTGTGTATTCAGCTGGGCCCTATCTGTGCAGGAAGACTTCATAAGCTCAGAGAACATGTCGTCCCAAGTGCATTTTTTCCGCCTTCTAATCTGGGCCAGCCTCTGGGACGGAGTTGATAGGGGGCGCGTTGAAACATCGGCAACCGTGGGAGGAGAAAAAGGGAGTGTGGAATTGTAAAAGATACATTCTAGAGAACAAAGGGGAGACTCTTTCTTAGTGAAACAGGCAATTCATAGTACATTACACATGTTCTTTCTGTACAAGGTTGCATTTTGCCTCTTATACTGCAGTGCCTGCCAGTTTTGGTGTGAGCACAGCATCACACGTGGCTGGGCAACAGAATTCAGCTTGCAGGCACCCACGGTAAGGCCTGGGGCATGTGGGGTTCTGCTTCTTCCACATTCATTTCAATGCTTGTGGAATGCTGCTCCCCCCTTTCCCATACCAAGCAATGCATGGGGCTTTTCTTATTTAAAAGAAGGGCCTGGCCTACGGTCTCTCTGGGATGATCACTTCACACATAACCCTCCCCCCAGCCCTCTAAACACAATGCCGATACCTACCCCTGTGTTAAAAGATTACCCCACCCCCACCCAATCAGGCTTTGAGATCTGTAAAGTAAACACAACTCCATCCCCAGACAAGTTAACAGACTTTTCCAGCAGCTGTACTGGAGGAGAATGCATCCCAAGTCTTCAGGGCAACTGAATCAAACAACCCTGCTTTTAAACCCTGTATCGTACTTACAAGAAACACTCACCAGAAGTGCCGTCTCCAGCGTCAAGATCTGGGAGCCCACCTTGGGAGCGGGTGGACGGTATTGGCTCCAGTGTTAAGAACAATTCCTGGCTACCGGGGAGAATGGATTCCCCACATACCGCCTGTGCACTGGCCTCCTTCTCCTTTTCCTCTTCCAAAATCTCATCCTCCTCGCTCTGTGCGATTCTCCCTTGCTGGTGTCCATGGACAGTGGTGGGGTAGTGGTGGCCTCACCCCCCATAATTGGATGCAGCTCCCAGTAGAAGCAGCATGTCTGTGGCTGTGACCCAGAGTGTCCGTTTGCCTCCCTGGCTTTTTGGTACCCTTGCCTGAGCTCCTTAATTTTCACACGACACTGCTCTGTGTCCCTGGAGTAGCCTCTTTCCATCATGGCCCTGGAGACTTTAGCGTACGTATTTGCGTTTCTTTTTTTGGAACGTAGTTCTGCCATAAGCATTTCATCTTCCCAACATGCGATGAGATCCAGTACTTTCCTCCATGCTGGAGCTCGTTTGCGAATCTGGGACTCTGTGGTCTTTTGTGACGCTGGACTCTGCATGGTCGCCTGTAATGGACCCTGCATGGTCGCCGGTGATGGTGGACTGGGCATGGTCACCTGTGCTGATGAGCTCGCCACGGTGGCCAAACAGGAAATGAAATTCAAAATTTCCTGGGGCTTTTCCTGGCTACCTAGTGCATCAGAGTTGAGAGGGTTGGCCAGAGTGGTCACAATGGAGCATTGTGGGATAGCTCCTGGAGGCTAATAACATCGAATTACGTCCACAGCACCTCTAATCCAGACCTGCAATCTCGATTTTAGTGCTATTCCCCTTGCCAAGGTGGAGTACAGAAACCGGATTAAAGAGCCCTTTAAATAAAAAAACACCAGTTTGGTCGTGTGGACATAATCAATTTTACTTCGAATTAAGCTGGCTAATTCCAAAGTAACCGCGTACTGTAGACCAGGCCCTAGTGTGGCTCCTTTTGGAGCCCTAATAGGATTTTAATTAAGTAGCATGTTTTGTTTGCATGTCTTTTACCCCTTCTACAATATATACTGCACATGTTCTGGGAAAATGCACACCTCCTCCACACTTCAACTCCACAATGTTATATTAGCCACTTCAACTTTCACGCAAGGTGTAACTGCCTCCCCCATTAGGGTGACCAGACAGCAAGTGAAAAATTGGGACAGTGGGTGGGGTAATAGGAGCCTATGTATGAAAAAGACCCAAAAATCGGGACTGTCCCTATAAAATCGGGACATCTGGTCACCCTATTCCCCATGCACCCCATCAAGCGACAGTCCAATCACCCAGAGCCGCACCAAGGCTCAGTGTTCCCAACATTGCTCCCTTTCTTTTTCCTTCTCCTTTTTCCTGGGTGCACACACAAAAAATCCAGAATGTCTCCCTCATCTTCTGGCTCCGGCCACCTCCCACCACACCCACTACTTTGGTCTTTTCTGAAAAACATATTCAACTTTATAAAACATGGAGGTTCTTCAAGGGTGAAATGCTAACTACCAAAGCCAAACACTAGTTACTTCTGTCTGGCAAAAAATGTCTGACAGTTTTGCAAGTTTGAATGAAAGATTCAAATGGATTTTTAGAGGTATTATTTAAAAACAAAAAACGAACCAATTCATCTTAAACCATGACTGTGGGTTTAGTTCCTTAAAACCTCACATAATTACAGCAAAGATTGACACACACAAATTCTCTTTTGCCCAACACCCCTCACCCTACTTTTATTATTTTTACACAACTGTACGCAGATTACAGTCCCATCTTGTACAATCGGAGACAGTGAAGTTAAGCTCCAATAGAAACCTCTTATATTCCTTTAGTAATTTTGATTAATTTGTTCAATTGTCAAATACTAGAGCTCAGAGGATCTGGCTGGCTCCTGCCTGCAGCAGTCCTTTACAGACCATTTCTGTGGGGAAAGGGCCCATTTGCTCTCAGAATAGCTCTAAAGGGAGGGAGCAGTAGTCACCTCACCCCCTTGTATAATTTGTTTAAGTACCAGGGTTTCACTCAATGGGACTGTACCAAGTTGCACAAATAATTACACTTACGGAATTGGGTTTTATCAACAAACCCCAAACTTCCTCCTTATAACACTGCAACTGTGCAACTGTTCCTCTTAACATCGTCACAACTGTTACCTTTTAACATTTACACAACTCCCAGCCAAATTAAGCAAACAGAGGAGAGAGAATGGGCATTCTTACCCACTCCACTTTTCCTCCACTCCCTGAGGACCAAGTCCCAGCTCCTCTCTCGTAAGGTGGTCTGTTAACTCTGCTACTGACTCCAAACCCTGTTGTGCCAAATCATCTTTAACCACCCCCAGTTCTAATTTACAATCCTCCAGTAGCCTTCGCTGGAGTAGCACCAAACTTGAAAGATTCTTGGCAGCTTCCTTGACTTCAAACCTCTTACCAACGGAGTTAAGCGCCTCCTTTCCCTGGCCCCATGGCCAGGGACCTCCTACCAAGGAGGGTGGGCTCCTCAGCCAGCCCCCATCCCTCTGGGTCCCAAAACACTGCTCCCATTTCCTTCTTAATCTCATCCCAGGTTGATCCCCATTCCTGGAATGGGCCCAGATTTCTCCGTATCCACTTATCCAAAAAAGCCCATTACCTCAGCTTGCAAGGATCCACAACTACCGTTATGAGAGCCCGCCATCCCCCTTCCAAGCAGCTGAGCAGACAGTAGGGGTGGCGGATGTGCATGGCTGCTACTCACCTGTCCCATGTAATGTATTTGAGTCATGGCCTCAAGATGTTAGTGGACTTTCCCTCCACACTCCCACTTCCCTGGTTCTTGTCACGCAGACAACAAGCAGTGAAAGACCAGCAGGCTGAAGTGCAGACACCATGATGTTTAGTGGGGTTAGTTTCCATGCAAGCATATTCCGAAGCCCTTCACACCTGTCAGGCTTATCTCTGTACCGGATAGTCTGTCGCCCAGAGTTCCCTGCCTCGCTCCAATGCCACAGAGTGCATACCCCATGTCCCGCTTCCTGGCTCCGACGCTGCAGAGTGTTTACCCCGCGTCCCGCTTCCCAGCTCCGACACCGCAGAGCGTCTAACCTCGTGTCCCGCTTCTGAGCTCTGAAGTTGCAGACTGTTTACCCCGCGTCCCGCTTCCTAGCTCTGACGCCACAGAGCGTTTACCCCGTGTCCCCCCGCCTTACCAGCACTGACACCTCAGAGCGTTTACCCCGTGTCCTGTGTCCCGGCTCTGACGCCGCAGAGCGTTTACCCCGCATCTCACCTCCAACGCCGCAGAGCGTTTACCCTGAGTCCTGGCTCCAATGCCACAAAGCATTTACCCCGCTTCCCGGCTCCAACGCTGCAGAGCGTTTACGCCGTGTCCCGCTTCCCGGCTCTGAAGCCGCAGAGCTTTTACCTTGTGTCCCGCTTCCAGGTTCCAACGCTGCAGTGTTTAGCCCACTTCCCGGCTCCGACGCCACAGCATTTACCCTGCGTCTGACGCCACAGAGCTTTGCCTGTGTCCTTGTTCCCCGCCTTAGCAAACATAATTCCTGACCTTAAAAACCTCTAAGGAAGGAGATTCCACCATCTCCCTAGGGAACCCATTCCAGTGCTTCACCACCCGCCTAGTGAAAAAGTTTTTCCTAATATCCAACCTAAATCTTCCCCACTGCACCTTGAGACCATTACTCCTTGTTCTGTCATCTGCCACCACTGAGAACAGTCTAGCGCCATCCTCTTTGGAACCCCCTTTCAGATAGTTGGAAGCAGCTTTCAAATCCCCCCTCAGTCTTCTCTTCTGTAGACTAAACGATTCCAGTTCTCTCAGCCTCTCCTCATAAGTCATGTGCTCCAGCTCCGAATCATTTTTGTTGCCCTCCACTGGACTCTTTCCAATTTTTCCACATCTTTTTTGTAGTGTGGGCCCCAAAACTGGACA
This sequence comes from Dermatemys mawii, assembly GCA_007922305.1. Lineage (NCBI taxonomy): Eukaryota > Metazoa > Chordata > Testudines > Dermatemydidae > Dermatemys > Dermatemys mawii. The sequence continues at coordinate 17,807,357 of ML677380.1, forward strand.
CAGTACTCCAGATGAGGCCTAACCAATGTCTTTCTAGCCTAACCAATGTTGAAAAGAGGGGAATGATCACCTCCCTCAATCTGCTGGCAAGGCCCCTACTTGTACAAACCAAAATGCCGTTAGCCTTCTTGGCAACAAGGGCACACTGTTGACTCATATCCAGCTTCTTGTCCACTGTAACCCCTACGTCCTTTTCTGCAGAACTGCTGCCCAGCCATTCGGTCCCTAGTCTGTAGCAGTGCATGAGATTCTTCCGTCCTAAGTGCAGGACTCTGCACTTGTCCTTGTTGACCCGCATCAAATTTCTTTTGGCCCAATCCTCTAATTTGTTGAGGTCCCTCTGTATCCTATCCAAACCCTCCAGCATATCTATCACTCCTCCCAATTCAGTGTCATCTGCAAACTTGCTGAGGGTGGAGTCCACGCCATCCTCCAGATCATTGATAAAGATATTGAATAAAACCGGCCCCAGGACCAACCCTTGGGGCACTCCGCTTGATACCGGCTCCCAACTAGACATGGAGCCATGTTGAGCCTGACGATCCAGCCAGCTTTCTGTCCATCTTATGCTCCATTCCTCCAGCCCATACTTCTTTAACTTGCTGGCAAGAATACTGTATCAAAAACTTTGCTTAAGTCAAGGAATAACACGTCCACTGCCTTCCTCTGATCCACAGAGCCAGTTATCTCATCATAGAAGGCAATTAGGTCAGTCAGGCATGATTTGCCCTTGGTGAATCCATGCTGACTGTTCCTCATCACTTTCCTCTCCTCTAAGTGCTTCAGAATTGATTCCTTGAGGACCTGCTCCATGATTTTTCCAGGGACTGAGGTGAGACTGACTGGCCTGTAGTTCCCCGGATCCTCCTTCTTCCCTTTTTTAAAGATGGGCACTACATTAGCCTCTTTGCAGTCATCCGGGACCTCCCCCGATGGCCAGGAGTTTTCAAAGATAATGGCCAATGGCTCTGCAATCACATCCGCCAACTCCTTGAGCACCTGTGGATGCAGCACATCCGGCCCATGGACTTGTGCTCGTCCAGCTTTTCTAAATAGTCCTGAACCACTTCTTTCTGCAACTCCAAGTGTGATTTGACCTTCCTGATTTCACTCCTGCATCCCTGAGCAGTATTTGTATATTCCTCCCTGGTCATTTTTCCAATCTTCCACTTCTTGTAAGCTTCTTTTTTGTGTTTAACATCAGCAAGGATTTCACTGTTAAGCCAAGCCGGAGAAAGCACGTGCCTGGAGCAGCACATTGGAAGGGGCAGCATGCCAGTCAATCTTGGGGTAGCACGATTTCCCCCTCTTTCCCTGCCCCTCTTCTTTTCTTTCGCTTCAGCAGTTTGGGTGGCTTTTTTTTTCTTTTTCTTTTCGCTTAGGGCAGCAAACAAGGTAGCGCCGGCCCTGTCTGCTTCCGGTAGGTACCCTGTGCTCCCAGGCAGACAGGTCCTTCCCACTCCAGGGCTAGAATGAGCCTCTGACCCAGCTCCTCCCTTAGCCCTTCTTCTCAGGGCTGCTGTGGCCTGATTAGGTGTGGCCCCAGCTGTGTCTGATTCCCCATCTGGCTACCTTTTCTCCTATGAGCGGGACTGCCCTGGTACACTCCCGTATAGCTTCCTATTCCCCTTCTATCTAAATTTATCCAGGCGGTCAGCCAGAAATGGATCAAACTGTGGTATTATCTCCAAAATCTCCCAATAATTTCCAATAAGGCTGTCAGATCCTAATACTTCATCCTGGCCATGGAAGCCAAGCCCATGAGCACTTGAAAACTTTATGACTGTCACCAGGCACTGAGGAATCTCTCTCAAGTACTGCCATTAGGAATTACATTGGCACATTGCAGTCACCGGATGATGAATAACATGATACCGAGCCAACATGCTGTTACAGGTGTCTGTATTCCTGGTGTTCAGAGAATCAACTGGGATTTTTCCAGCTCCTAAATCCTTCTGTAACAGCATGTAATCCATGGAACACAGAAAACATTTCCAATACACGGAGAGTAAATAAATCAGTTTCACACAACAACTTCACTGTTGTACAGCTGAAATTTAAAAAAAGTTCTTTAGGAAACATTTGTCATTCCCCTGCAATTACCCATGCAGAATTCAGGAAGTGTCCTACAGCCACATTTCAACACACAGCCAAACCTACAGCAACCCCAAACTGTGACTGCCATTTGCATCATATTTTCTCTAATTTGTCTAAGTCCCTCTGTATCCTGTCCCTACCCTCCAGTGTATCTACCACTCCTCCCAATTTAGTGTCGTCTGCAAACTTGCTGAGGGTGCAGTCAACACCATCCTCCAGCTCTTTGGTAAAGATATTGACTAAAATCGGCCCTAGGACCGACCCTTGGGGCACTCCGCTTGATACCGGCTGCCAACTAGACATGGAGCCATTGATCACGACCCGTTGAGCCCGACGATCCAGCCAGCTTTCTATCCACCTTATGGTCCATTCATCCAGCCCATACTACTTTAACTTGCTGGCAAGAATACTGTGGGATCTTTGCTGCTGTCCCGCCCTTCCCCATGAGTTTGATTCCCCCTTGTGTTCTACCTGCCCCTCCCTCTGTTCTCCTTGCCTCCTGCTGGTCCCTGCCCTACCCAGCCCACAGTTTGGGGCACCCATGTCCCCTTCCTGAGCGCTTGTGCCCCTTCCTCCCAACCCCCAATTTTTTGTTTTGCACACTGATCACTGCACCACCCTGACGCCATTGTAGCCCTTCCCCATCCAAGTGCCGCCAGAGGAGCTGGTACCTTGCCCTCCACCTGTGATTGTGTCCCCGCTTTTACTCCTGCATCTCCCACTGCTGGTGCCCCCTCCCCTGCTTCCAGCCTCGTGGGGAGGAGAGGTTGCTTCCTCCCTTTCCCCCGGTGCCACCCCTTGTCCCCAATCCTTGTCCACTGATATATACTCTAGCAGGGAGGAATAGCCACCCAGTTCCCTCTCTCCCATCCCCCCACCCCTCCCGCTAGCACCTTCCTCCCCTGCATGTTGCCGAGCAGGGAGAAGCAGCTGCCCATCGTCCTGCCCCATATTAGGGCCTCCTCCTGCCTTTTTGCTACCAGGGAGGAGGCCCCTGCTCCTGCCCCTGTCCCTACCCCCGCCCTTGCTCCTGCCCCTGCTGACCCTATGGTTCCCCCTTTGCCCCTGCAGCTGAGCCCTCGGTCACCACCGGTCCAGACTCCGCCGCTGCCATGGCAAAAAGGGCCAGGGGAACAAGAAGGGAAAAGGCCCCGCCCAGAAAACAAAACCTCCTGCGGGCAGGTCGCCCTCCCTACCTCATCCCCAACACCTGCTGCGGCCCCTCCTTCCCCTGCCGTTCCCTCCACCAGTTCTGGGGACGCTCCATCCCAGGCCCCAGAGCGTCCCCCCAGGTGGCCGCCATCCCGCCACCACACCATCCACTGCCTCAGGTACCATCCCTGGTGGCTGGGGCCCCTTCCCCTCACTGACCAGGGGGCACGGTGTCCACTGCCTCCTGGTGCCCACCTCACCCCACCTCAAAGTGTACACACGGGCATTGGCGTGGGTGGTGGGGGCCACGGCCGTCATGGCGCCCTCCAAATGTACAGGAAGGGCCTGTTCTTCCTGGCATCAGAGGCGGCCTCTCAGGAGGCAGTGGAGAAGGGCCTGGCCGGGGGTGAGCGGGGGCGTGTTCATCCCCCTAGAAACCCTGGAGGTCTGGGTGTATGGGTGGTGTTGACCTCCGTCCCGCCCTTCTTCCTCAACGCTGCCCTGCTGCCTGCCCTCTTCACACTGGGGAAGCCCATTTCTGTGATCAGCCTCCTCTCGCTGGGCTGTAAGGAGCCCACCCACCATCACGTTCTGTCCTTCCACTGGCAGTACAAAACCAACTGCCGCCGGCAGCGTTTGACAGGATGGCACTCGAGGGGTCCTTCCTGGTGCCCTTTCAAGGGGCCTACTACTGGATCCACTATTTGTCAGGAGAGGCCCGGTGCTTCCTGTGCCGGGGGATGGGGCTCATCCGGCACAATGGGGCCTCCGGGACCCCTGAGACCCGGAAAGGCGCTGGCCCAGTCACCGCTGATGACCCTGGTGGCTTGGCTACCACTGTCACCCTCCTTCTCCTGCCGTAACCTCTGCTCGGGCTGCAGGAACAGTCCCCCACCATCATACCCAGACGAGCGGGTGAGCCTCGCCTCCATCAGTTGCAGTTCGGCGGGGCCCATGGAGGAGAGGGTGGTGAGACCTTACAGGCCAACGGAGAGGGCCTGCCCCAGGGGGAGGTTCCCCTTCCTCTGCTGTCCTGCCCTTGCCTCTCCGAGCCCTGGAACCATCGCCCTTGCCCCCTGGCCCTGCCCCTGCTGACTGGCCCTCCATCTCCACCTCAGAGGGCTGGGTGCTCCTCCAGGGAAAACACAGCACCCACAAATCACAGGCTCGATCCCTCCCCTCTGACGGAAAGGGAGAGGACGCCTCCCCAAAAGATGCCGCGGGGAGCTGCTGCTGCTGCTAAATCTTCTGCCGCACCCCCCAGAAGGTTCTTCTGCCACGACTACACTCAGGGCGCCAGCCGGTGGAGGGACACAGTGATAGGGCAGTTGGAGCTGGAGGTCTTAGAGCTAGAGAGGTGTCTGGCCTCCGGCCCCGAGGATCCATCCCTCCACGCAGCATACCAGGAGAAGCGAGAGGAATTCCAGGCCCTGGAGGACCATCGGGCCCAGGGTGCCTTTGTTCAATCCCGCATCTGTCTCCTTCAGGAGATCCATCACGGCTCCTGTTTCTTCTATGCCTTTGAAGAAAGAGAAGGGGGCCAAAATGCATGTCACCTGCCTCCTGGTGGAGGATGGCGCCCCCCCTCATGGATCTGGAGGAGAAGTGTGGAAGGGTCAGGGCCTTCTATGCCAGTCTTGTCTTCCCAGATCTGACCGATGCCGAAGCCTGCAGGATGCTCTGGACTAAACTCCCTACTGTCAGTGTAGGCGACTGAGACCGGCTGGAGCTGCCTCTGTCTCTGGCAGTGCTCTCGAAAGCCCTCCGTCTCATGCCCACCAACAAAGCCCTGGGCATGGAAGGGCTGACTGTGGAGTTCTATCACATGTTCTGGGACGTTCTTGGCCCGGACGTTGTCACTGTCTGGGCTGAGTCCTTGAAAAGTGTGGTCCTCCCTCTCTCGCGCAGACGAGCCATGCTCACCTTATTGCCAAAGAAAAGGACCTCCACGACATATGGAATTGGAGTCCTGTCTCACTCCTCAGCATGGACTACAAGGTCGTAGTGAAGGCCATCTTGCTGTGGCTGGGGTCTGTGCTGGCGGATGTGGTCCATCCCGACCAGTACGACATCATCCCAGGCCCGACCATTTTTGATAACCTCTATTTGGTCTGGGACCTTTTGGAGCTGGGGCGTAGGGATAATCTGTCATTCGCCTTCCTGTCCCTGGACTAGGAGAAGGTGTTTGACAGGACGGACCATGGGTATCTCCTGGGCACTCTGCGGGCATTCGGCTTTGGGCCCCAGTTCATAGGTTTCTCCAGGTGCTGTATGCTGACACAGAGTGTCTGGTCAGGCTTAAATGGATCCCGATGGAGCCGGTCAGCCTCGGGCGAGGAGTACTGCACACAGTGCATTATCTCACCTTCGTGTCCCACCCCGACTACCTTCCACCTGTAGAGGGTGAGGAGCCTGGGTGGGCCAGCCTCTATTCCTCTTTGGTCCCACGGCCCTCTGGGGACTTCAGTTGGCAGCTCCTTCTCAGAGCCATGAGCACGGGCATGTAGCTGGCGCAGTTCACCCCCATGCCCAAGGCCTGCCCCTTATTCAGTGAGGGAGCACCTGGAACACGCCTACCTCGAATGTGCCAGGTTGCAGCCTTTATTCCAGCTCCTCCAGAACCTCTTGTTGAGGTTCTGGCTGCACTTTCCCCCCGCATCTGTTCATTTTCGCACACCCCATCCGTGCCCCCACGAAGTCACGAGACCTCCTCATCAACCTCCTCCTGGCCCTGGCCCAACTCTCCAACTACAATACCAGGAGGAGGGTGTGCTCGGTGACTCTGGGGCCTATTTCCATTCCTCCCTCATCTCACGCATCCGGGCAGAGTTCCATGGGGCAGCGTCCACTGGCTCCCTTGACAGCTTTGAAGAGCAGTGGGTGCTGTCCAGGATTCTCTGCTCGGTGTCCCTGTCCGGGACCTTGTTTTGAACCTAAGACCTTCACCCCGATCTCTGTTTTTCATTAGTTGTCCCCCCACATTCATTTGCTCCCTGGGTCCAGTGGTCCTTCCCGCTAGGCTGGGGGAGGGGCCTTTAGAAGTGCACGAGCCCACCCACCTCCAGGGTTTTTCCAATCAGGCCTCACTACAGTCCTGCGCTGAGCAGGGGGTTGACCTCTTGAGGTCCCTTCCAAACCTGATCTTCATGATAACAGCAAATAGCGATGGTAAAATGTGCAGAAAGGAGACAAAGTTTAGCTGAACCCAAACAAAAAGGCCAATCAATGCAGCTCAAGGACTGTGTTAAAATCATGCCTGATAACCAAGAGAAGTGCAGAACTAGAACTCAGTGAATCAAAATTGTTATGTCAGAAATGAGGCCTGCTTCGTCCCATAAATTAGTGAACAAAGTAAGAAGAGGACGGCCTATTCTGCCCAACGCTCCCTTTGGGGGGTTTAGAAAGAAAAGACTTTGGGAGAAAAATTACCACCAGCAGCAGCAGACGCTCGCTGCCAAAACCAGCTGCAGCGAGTTTTACAAGATGGCTCCCACCTCTACTGTCTCCTGGGAGCCAGGATCTCCTCTGTCCTCGTTCGAATCCTGACAGAGATGCTGGCTGGACCGGGCCAGAGAGAAGGACCCAGGTGACAGCCAGAGCAGGTGGAGGTGGCAAACTCCCAGTCCCCATCTGCGATGTGAGACTTTGTCATACACCTGCACCTTGTGTGTCCTTTCCTTCCACACCCTATTTCTCTGGCCAATCCCTCTCCTAATACGAGTCGGGATTAGTCATCCAAGGCAATAGAGTTTGCAGTGGGGCTGTACGCCTGTGACCAGGAGGGCAGTGCCCCGAACATCCCCACACTGGTGCAAGTTTGCCGGGTCTCAGAGTGGCTGATCGACCCAGTGCTGAGCCTCCGTTCCTCCAGCGGGGAGCTGGCACGTGAAAGGTGACATGAGAGACAAAAGCTGCATGTTTTGTCTTTGCTATTCTGTTCTCTCACCTCTTGTCTTTGTATTGTAGGAAACGGGAGGAGACTGTAGCAACAGTTCCAGTTCATCTTGGCTTTTCCCCAGAGAGGAGAGTTACAGCCAACTCAGAGACAGTCAGACAACGGGGGGTTTCCTACTGAAGACTCTTTCCAGCTGAAGGGAACAAGGGATGTTGTTAACCTAAAAGCCTGACTTAGTACTTGGCATTCAAATGCTTTCACTATTTTCCCTTTTCTGTATCTTTAATAACAGAGCTAAAAAAGGTCCTGGTTCGAAGCAGGCAGAAGTCTCTGTACAACAGACCTTGGACCTTGTTTAAAACTGGTTAACATTGGCAGTGACCTTTAACCCTGTGGGCCTGTTTATTCTGTCTAAATGCAGCAGGCCCACTATGACATACTATCCCTTGGGGGAGCATCTTGTAACACCCATATTGCTCATCTATATAGAATTGTGAGCTTACAAAGCAAGCATGCCTTGTAAGACATCAGGGGAAAGGTTATGATCTGCTGAAAGTCATATATGTGTATCATTAATGCATATGAAGGTATGAGAATTGTGTTGTATGGTGGTCACTAAAACATGCTGTAAGTTGGGGAATCAGCCAGATATCAGCTCCCCAGAGGCAACAGCAAAGGAAGTAACCAACACCCAGGTCAATCAACCATTGTCCAGCAGGGAAGCTAGGATGCAATGACTCACCTGTATGAGGCCCCACTAGGGGAATTGCTCAACCTGCACTGGAGACTCAGCAATGCCCCAGACATGCCTGGACTTGTGTTTTCCCAGCACATGGACTGTGGGTATAAAACAGACATAGTGGCTACATGCCAGGCCGTTCTCTTTCACCCACCTATGCTGCAAGCATCAAGGACACTCTGAAGACTCCAATTGAAGGGACTGCCTTCTATGATGACTGCCTATAATGACTTCTATCACTGCCTTCTATGATGAGATAACTGGCTCTGTGGATGAGGGGAAAGCAGTGGATGTGCTATTCCTTGACTTTAGCAAAGCTTTTGATACGGTCTCCCACAGTATTCTTGTCAGCAAGTTAAAGAAGTATGGGCTGGATGAATGGACCATAAGGTGGATAGAAAGCTGGCTGGATCGTCGGGCTCAACAGGTTGTGATCAATGACTCCATGTCTAGTTGGCAGCCGGTATCAAGCAGTGTGCCCCAAGGGTCAGTCCTGGGGCTGGTTTTGTTCAATATCTTTATCAATGATCTGGAGGATGGCATGGACTGCCCCCTCAGCAAGTATGCAGATGACACTAAACTGGGAGGAGTGGTAGATACACTGGAGGGTAGGGATAGGATACAGAGGAACCTAGACAAATTAGAGTATTGGGCCAAAAGAAATCTGATGAGGTTCAACAAGGACAAGCGCAGAGTCCTGCACTTAGAACGGTAGAATCCCATGTACTGCTACAGACTAGGGACTGACTGGCTAGGCAGCAGTTCTGTAGAAAAGGACCTGGGGATTACAGTGAACGAGAAGCTGGATATGAGTCAGCAGTGTGCCCTTGTTGCCAAGAAGGCCAATGGCATATTAGGCTGTGATTAGTAGGAGCATTGCCAGCAGATCGAGGGACATGTTTAGTCCCTTCTATTCGGCACTGGTGTGGCCACACCTGGAGTATTGCCTCCAGTTTTGTGCCCCCACTACAGAAGGGATGTGGACAAACTGGAGAGAGTCCAGGCAATGGCAACAAAAATTATGAGGGGACTGGGGCACATGACTTACAAGGAGAGGCTGAGGGAACTGAGGTTATTTAGTCCGCAGAAGACAAGAGTGAGGGGGTGGAATTTGATAGCAGCCTTCAATTACCTGAAAGGGACTTCCAAAGAGGATGGATCTATACAGTTCTCGGTGGTGGCAGATGACGGAACAAGGAGCAATGGTCTCAAGTGGCAGTGGGAGAGGTTTAAGTTGGATATTAGGAAAAGCTTTTTCACTCGGAGGGTGGTGAAGCCCCAGAATGGGTTCCCTAGGGAGGTGGTGGAATCTCCTTCCTTAGAGGTTTTTAAGGTCAGGCTTGACAAAGCCCTGGCTGGGATGATTTAGTTGGGATTGGTCCTGCTTTGAGCAGTGGGTTGGACTAGAACCTCCTGAGGTCCTTTCCCACCATAGTATTCTATGATTCTATGAGCCGCTAAACTCTCCTCCCTCCAGCTCCTTGCTGCCTCCTGGACTTCTTGCTAGCTGGGCCTTCTAGCAGGCCTCTTCTCACAGCCACTCCCTGGCCTGACTCTCTCCAGACCTTTCCTCCATGCTCAAGCCCAGCGGTTCTTAGCCTTTTAGGATGACTGTCCCCCACTCAGTAGGAGGATTTGTCTTTCATACCCCAAGTTTCACCTCACTTAAAAACCACTTGCTTACAAAATCAGACATAACAATACGAGTGCAATTGCATACTGTTCCTGACAAATGGCTTCCTTTCTCATTGTTACCATGTAATTATAGAGCAAACCAACTGGAATATAAATATTGTACTTACATTTCAGTGAATCTAGAGCAGTATAAACAAGTCATTGTCTGCATGACATTTTAATTTGTACTGACTTCACTAGTGCTTTTTATGTAGTTTCTTGTAGAACTAGGCAAATCTCTAGATGAGTAGATGTACCCCTGGAAGACCTCTGGGTACCCCAGGGATACACATACGCCTGACTGAGAACCATTGCTCCAGCCACCCTAGAGGGACTGCACAGTTCTTCCCCCTGCTTCTGCAGCTCCCTGCTGACTTCCAGCCTGGGCTTCATCTCCCACTGGAGCTGGCACCCACCCTCCCAGGGGCACGGATTGCTTTGGGTTGGGGTGCAGCTGTCCTCCTCCCACACTCCAACCCCCTGCCTCAGCCTGGAGCCCCATCCCATACACCGAACCCCACCCCCAGCAATGAAACCACCATGCTTAACCTGGCATGGCCCTGTGCTTGCAAGGTGAACTCCAAGCTGGAAACTTGGCCTGGTCGGCAGCCCTAGCTGAGTCCCTTCTCTGTTCTGTCCCTCTGGTCCTCCCCAAGCCTTTGGCTGGCTTGTCGATCTGCACAGGGCAGGGGCTGTCTCTCCCTGTGCCTGCCAAAGGGGTATTTTCAAGGCAGTCTAGTGCCCTGGCTGGGACACGTTCTGTGTCTGTGGCCTCCAGCAGACGTCTCTTTAATCCAACTCTGCAAATAAAAGAGCTGAAACCGCATGCTGGCAGGGTTCCTGGCATCTCCCGAGCAGAGCAAGCCCTTGGCTCCAGGCTCTGCGGTTTCCCGGTTTGTTCTCAAGCTACGCCAGAGTGGTTCCCCGCGGGGAGACAGGAAGACGGTTCATACTTCACGGCTTGTGCTCCTGGAGTGAGCCAAAGCCAACCCATAACACCACCAAGGTATGCTGGGGTCAAACCTCACGGCCAGGGCTCTGGGAAGGCTGAACATGGGGCTGGCCTGCTGGCTGGGGGACCCAGGGCTGACTCCAGGTCTGGCTGTGGTACAGCATGTGTGGTCCTGACAAGCGCAGTGATTACAGCATGTCAAAGGCCCTGGGAGAGCCTTGCCCCCATGCTCTGCTGCATAACGCTAAGCACTGGCTGGTCGCAGCTGGGGAAGTGATTCCTGAAGCCGAGGAGGCATCAGGGGAAAAGGAAACTTCCTGAGCTGAATAAAAGTCTCAGGACAAGCCTGTGCTTTGGCCTGAAGGGTCTCCAGTGACTACCTGTGTGGCTGGGAGGCCCAATGGCTGTTTGTGGACTCCCTGTCCAGCACTGTGTCTGTAGTGTAGAGAAATAGGGTCGCGTCCCTCTGTGCCCCACACTAGGCTGTGAACCTGATTCTACACTACAGCGACCTCACGCTGTGAGGGAGTCAGTGAGATTCTCAGGGGGTGGCTTACTCAGCGCTGTTTCCATTCTGTTGATGGGCTCACTGCCCCGGCCTGCGCTCTGCTGCGCACATGGGGACTGGCCGGCTCACGTTACACAGGAGATCAAAGGGCCGTGAAGTAACTCCTGGAGTCTGCAGAACTTCACTGCATGGCAGTGCAGCGTCACGGCACGGCACTACGTGCACAGCCGTCACCCACAGCCGTCACCCCTACACCCACAGCGTTGTCTTGCCCAGGATTTATAGCAGGGAGAACGGGGCAGAATTAATCCTTAGAACCGGCAGTCCAGCGCTGGCCGGGATGATGTCATTGGGGTTGGTCCTGCTGTGAGCGGGGGTTGGCCTCTTGTAGTCCCTTCCAACCCTGATAGTCGATGAGTCTAGGATGCTGCTGCTCTCCCCTTTCACTGCAGCTCTCAGCGAGGCCAGTACCTCGGCGGCTGGATGAGAGCAAAGCTCCTCCTTTCTGTTTAGATTTCTGAGCCGCTGGCTGCTGGTATGATCAGCGGCTTGAGTAGAGCCACCAGCAGCCTGTGGGAACTAGAAGTGGGGGTGGGGTGTGTGCTGCAGCACTTCCGTGCCTGGATCCCAGCAGGACACAAACCCACCCAGTAGTTGGGCAACTGTCCTACGCCAGTAGAACAGGGATTAAAACAGCCAAGCTCAATCAGGCTGTGGCCAGCTCAATCAGGGCCCAGTTGGCCCTGCTAAAAGGGCTGAGAAAGTCTCACTCTAGCTGCAGAGTGGGAAGGGCTAGCTGCTTGAGAACAGGGTACCTGAAGCGGAGCAGTGCTGAGGAAGGGCCAAGGGAGCTGGGGAGGTCCAGCCTGGTAAATCCCCAGGCTACAGGAAAGGTACTGGGGCTACAGAGGTGTAGTCTGGAGCTAGGCAAAGGCAGCAGGTCCTACCCCTTGCCAACGATGAGCGGCAATGACAGAGTGCAGTCTGCTCCAGTGAGCGGGGGCTAGATGAGGACTGGCAGTAGCCACTAAGGAAAAATGGGTTTAGAGTGTTGGGCGTTCCCCTGGGAGGGGAGACCCTGAGCGTGGGGGTACTGCTGGGGCAGAACCCCAGGGCAAATGGCATGGGAGGGACACGGGGCCTGAGCCAGGTGAGACACTGGCCAGCAGAGGGTGAGGCTGCAAAAGAGTTAATTCTCAGACGACCAGCAGGAGGCGTCGCACTGATGAGCCCTCGTTTCGCTGCACCCCCCCTTCATTCTAACAGGAGCACCCTGTGAGGCCTCCACAGTCACTCACCTAAATTTCCTTCGCTCTAATTTCCATCTAGCCTCCCCAAAACGGATATGCAAAAACCCCCACACTCGAACAGTCCCAGCACATGTACAACAACCTGCCCTCCACACAGGCACTACTGTTCACAGTGTGTTAGGTCTCTCCCTCCCCCTCTGCAGACACCAGCCTGTGTCTTACACTCATTCTCTTAGTGCAGAGGGTGCCGGGTTCACTCCCTCTCACTGCCCAAGAGGACGATCGCTAGTGGAAGTGAGTGGTTCTCTGGGATGCAAGTTGCTGTGGTGTTCAGAGGAATTTCCAGGGGACGTGGGTTGCTGCTGTCCCACTGTCTAGCATGTATTCTGCAGCTCCTGCTGTGTCTGTGACCATCCTAGAGGTGACAGCCAGGGGATTTAGTCCTTTTGCTCAAGTCGTAGAGACTCACCCTTTTAGTTCTGGGTTCCAAACCTGGCGATGGCCAAGGTGACCGCTCTTATGCTTGTGTAAGGGGACTGTTGTTCCCCTACTAACACTCAGTGGGGGTATTTTGGTACCAAAAGGAAGGGAAAGAGTCAATGGGAAATCAGGACCCTGCAAATGACAGTTCCCAGGGGCAAGGGGAGAGGCCAGCCTGATTGACAGGGCTGGCAGGCGAATCAAGGAGTCAGGAAGCCAGGGGTGTCCTGTCCTCCGAGTGAGCTGGAATTGCCTGGGTCAGATAGAGTGGGGCTGAGCTAAGGAGAGAGCAAGGGCCTGATCTGAGCTGGGGAGCAGGGCAGGGCCGCACCGACTAGAGGGCCCAGAAAAGCAGCCCACGGAGTAGGTCAATGCTGGGAGCCCAGACACAGAAGCAGCCTGCAGAACAGATCTGTGCTGGGAGCAGAGTTGCAGCAACCAGAGCTGAAGGGGTCAGAGAAGCAGCCCAGGGGTTGGAGGCAGAGCAGCAGCAGCCACTCCAACTGGAACAAGCTACTAGAGGCTGAACTTGTGGCTAATAGCACGGGGTAACAGTACTGTCATAAGCATAAAGTAGCCTAGAATTCCTGTTTACCTGCAAGGAGTTAAGAAGCTAAAAGAAACCTGGTTGGCACCTGACCAAAAGAACCAATGGGGACCAAAGACGCTTCCAAACCTGGGGGGAGGGAAAGTGCTTTATCTTTTTTTTCATTCGTTCTGAGCTTCAGGGGAATCAGACAATCTTCTTCTCTCCATCTATCTATAACCTTTCTAAACAGCAACAGTAAGTAAAGTAGCCAGGCAAGACTGTAGCTTATATCTGGTTTTTTTTTCACTTGTGAATTTCTCAGGTTTTTGGGAGATATCCCTGTGTTTTCTCTGTAACTTTGAAACTCAGCAGAGGGAGGACTTCCTCTGTGGTGTGGGGTTTTTTCTTTGATTCTTTTTGTGATTGCAAAATGTTTTTTCCACCGATTCCTATAAAGATTTTGTTTCTTTTTCCCTTAATTTAAATCTTGCTTTTAAGAATCTGACTGATTTTTTCCATTGTGTAGATGTGGACTTTTGATCAGGCCCATCTAGCAGAATTAGTGAGGGGTTTTTCTCAAACCTTTCCCAGGGAGGGAGGTATAGGCTTGAGGGGATTTTTGGAAAGAGACGGGGCTTCAAGTGGCCCTGCCCCTAGTTCTTGGGGTAACGCTTGATGATAGCAGCGTACTGTTCCAGACACAGGAGGAACTTGTGTTTTGGGGAAGTTTTAACTTAAGCTGGCAAAATAAGCTTGGGGGTTATTAATTTTTCATGCGGGTCCCCACATCTGTACCCTAGAGTTCAGAGTGGGGAGGCAATCGTGACAAGTACTGTGTAGTGTAATAAGAATGACACTGCTTTGCTTCTCCCACCTGACACATCTGACCATAAAACAGAAATGCTCTCGGTGCAGGAACTTTTCCTTGAGGTCTGTACAGCCCCTAGCACATTGGGGCCCTGACTGGAGCGGCTAGGCCGTGCTGCAAAAAGACATCATAGTGAATGATGATATGCAGAACGCTTCCAGCAGGAGAGTCTTGGATCCAGAGACAATCAAAGGCCTTCTTAAAGCCAATGGGTTCCAAGCCTTTTCTTCCAGGCTCAAGCAGCTAAGCCCCTTTATGTGGTAAAAACAGCTGCAGACAGTGGGGTCGACCGCCCAAGGCACTAGGCCACATGGAGGTCACAGCTAAATTGTGAGGGCTGAGGGGTTTCCCTGGTTGCACACAAAAGAGCGAAGGGATTGGTTGGAGGCAGGAAGCCAGCAGTAGCTGTGAGTGTGCCCTCACTAGTGCTGAATAGAGGAGAATAATCACTTCCCTCGATCCGCTGGCAATGCTCCTACTAATGCAGCCCAATATACCATCAGCCTTCTTGGCAACAAGGGCACACTGCTGACTCATATCCAGCTTCTTGTCCATTGTAATCTCCAGGTCCTTTTCTGCAGAACTGCTGCTTAGCCAGTCAGTCCCCAGCCTGTAGTGGTGCAAGGGATTCTTCCTGCCTACATGCAGAACTCTTCACTTTGTTGAATCTCATCAGCTTTCCTTTGGCCCAATCCTCCAACTTTGTCACTCTTCACCCTATCCCTACCCTCTATCGTATCTACCGCTCCCCTCATCTTAGTGTCATCTGTGAACTTATTGAGAGTGCAATTAATCCCATTATCCAGATCATTAATAAAGATATTGAACAAAAACAGCCCCAGGACTGACCCCTTGGGATCCTCTTGATACCAGCTGCCAGCGAGATATCGAGCCATTGATCACTACCTGTTGAGCCTGATGATCTAGCCAGCTTTCTATCCACCTTATTGTTCATTCATCCAATCCATAATACTCTAACTTGCTGGCAAGAATACTGTGGGAGACCGTATCAAAAGCTTTGTTAAAGTCAAGATATATCACGTCCATCGCTTTCCCCACATCCACAACGCCAGTTATCTCATCAATTAATAATGAATTATTTCTTCTCATTCCCAAAATAGTCTTTCCAATGGTTTGTAATTTTCTCAGCTGTTTTTAAATGCAATCTGATTAAGTCTCACTCAGAGTATTGCCAACCTGAAGAGATCAAAAAATAAATGAGATACTGTCACAGTAAAAATTGTCACACACCCCCTCTGTGGGGTTCCCTGGGTAAGAACCAGTGGTGTACATGGCTAACGCTTTTATATGTATTGGACTATAGGTTGGGAAGGGTTAAAGGTGTGAGTATAGAGTGGAAGATTCCATTGCAGGTTGCAAGAGGCCAAAGCAGATGGGAAGGGAGAAAGGAATGGGTTAATTCAGGAATTTATCCAGGCCCAAAAATAAAAATCTGCCAGCCGCCCAAGGCCAGCTTACACAGCCACACTCTCTCTGCATGCCAAGCAGCCAGAATCTACATCCCAACCCCAGCTGGCCATAAAAAACAAAAATTAAAACAAACGGAACTGAAGGAATTGCAAAACTAACAAAATTGCAAAGGTTGGCCTGGTAAAAATCAACAGGGTGTCCTGCGACCTTGAAGACGGTGTATAGTGAAAAAGTTTAACAAGCCAGTTTGGCCTGGTGCAGAGAGTAGGGAGCATGGAGGACGGGGTCCTCCCCTAGCCAAGATGCCCCCCAAAAAACACAGGGTTTAAAACCCTTCCAAGAGCAAGTCAGAGATCTAATCATCAGAGGAGTGAAGTTCTGGAACAGCCTTTCAAAGGGAGCAGTTGGGACAGAAGACCTATCTGGCTTCAAGACTAAGCTTGATAAGTTTATGGAGGGGATGGTGTGATGGGATAGCCTAATTTTGGCAATTAGTTGATCTTGGGCTATTAACGGTAAATATGCCCAATGGCCTATAATGGGATGTTACATGGGGTGGGATCTGAGTTACTACATAGAATTCTTTCCTGAGTGTCTGGTGAGTCTTGCCCACATGCTCAGAGTTTAGCTGATTGTCATATTTGGAGTCTGCAGATTGGCAGAGGCCCTGGAGGTTTTTCACCTTCCTCTGCAGCATAGGGCACAATTCACTTACTGGAGGATCCTCTCCACTTTGAAGTCTTTTAACCATGATTTGAGGACTTCAGTATCTCAGACATGGGGTAGGGGTTTATCACAGGAGTGGGTGGGTGAGATTGTGGCCTGCGTTGTGCAGGAGGTCAGACTAAATGATCATAACGGTCCCTTCTGACCTTAAAGTCTACGAGTCTATCTACAGTGGACCCCAGATGGTCTGTGCACAGGACAAAATTCTCATCTACCCTTCCAACTCTTCTTACGATACACCCAGGCTTGGTCAGTCTCGGGTTGTGCGTGTGTAAGGCTCTATATCCTGGCACTAACGCTTTCTTCCTCCCTCTGAGTGACGTGAGGTGTACCCAGGCGCTCACTGCAGTTATTTGGTTAATAAAACTTTAAAACTCAGTCACTTGGTGTGCTCCTTCATCTGCTCCCCTAAAGGTCCTGCGGCCTCACCCTGATCACCTGAAGCCCTGGGCAGGCTGGTAATATAAATTGGTCACAATACACCCCAGCAAATCAGGAGATTGGCCCCCCAAGTGTGGTTATTTACAAAGAGATTATATTGTTTTTTCAGTCTGTCTGCGATTGCTGACCTGCTCATGCCCATC
>ML677380.1:17824251-17843414 GCA_007922305.1 Dermatemys mawii
AAATGGACCTCTGGATTGGGTATGAGGACTTTGGCCCCTGCTGCAGGAGTTCTCACCCCGACATCTGCCTGTCCTCTGTCCAGCAATAAATTGTGCCCTCTAACCTCCAAATGAGTCCTATGCCCCTACTCTCCAAATCGGTTCTGCACCCCACCAGTCACCATCACTTTTGTCCTTATTCTCCACCAGTCCAGCTTCACCTCACCCCAATTCTGCCCCGTCCACACTCCCCTGTTCAGCCCCTCTGCCTCACCTCTGCAGCTGCTGGAGTTCTTCCCCCTCCCACCTTCCAACCTACAGGGGCTACAGTGGGGTCCCTGTTCCCTTACCCTGGCCAGCAGCTACAGTAGTGAGGAGGAGGGGCAGAAGAGCTGACCCACTGCTCCCAGGAGAGGAGGGGGGAAAGAGAGGGAAACTGAGCTCTCATGGGTGGTTCTGCCCCAGGAGGAGGCAAAACAATGAAGCAGATAGTCAATCAGAAGGCAGCTTCCCCTCCTTTTTTCCCCTCCTCCACTCCCACTCTGCAGGACTCAGATTTGCTATCTCAGCCTGGCTTTGGGACTGGAATGTGTTGGATGCATTGCATAATATTTGCAAGGACCCTTGTCCTGGAGAGCAAAAGTACAGAATGCAATCCATCGCTGACAGGAATTAAAATACATGGAAATGGTATTTCCTGTTCTCACATGTCGTTTTTCAAAAATGTATGCTGCACACCTGTTCGGAGCTGATGGCACACCATGGTGCCATGGCCTGCCGGTTGGGAAACACTGCTCTGCAAGCCAAACTTTGCTGGCATAGCCAGGGCAGTCAGGGATGTGAAAAGCCCGCCCCGGTGTAGACACAGCTCTGCAGACAGAAGAGTTCTGCAGTGTAGAGAGGCCTTTGGCCCAGCTTTTCATACTGACCTAAGAACTCTCAGAGCTCTACTCCAGATGACTAATAAATGCTGGCTTTTCTTTAGAACAGCTGCTTCGTCACTGCAGATGTTTACTAGCTCTGTTGCTCCCTGCAGGGAGAAAGTCTCTGACAGAACCTGGGCTCATCTGGACTCACGAGGGAGCCACACTGAGAGATGCTGTACTCTGCAGGCCCAGTCCTGGTGGATAAGCAGCTGAACATATACTCCCGGTGCGGCGCTGTGGCCAAAAGAGCTAATGTGATCCTGGGACACATGAACCGAGGAATCTTGAGCATGAGTAAAGAGTGATGTTGTAGCCATGCTGGTCCCAGGATATTAGAGAGACAAGGTGAATGAGGTAATATCATTTATTGGACCAACTTCTGTTGGTGAGAGAGACCAGCTTTTGAGCTTATATACAGCTCTTCTTCTGTGTGTCTGGTTGAAAGCTTGTCGCTCTCACCAACAGATTCAGTATTACTTCACCTCCCTTGTCTCAATTGGGAGTAAAGAGTTTATATTACCTCTTTTTGGCACTAGTGCGACCACTGCTGGAATTCTGGGTCCAGTCCTGGTGCCCCAATTCCAGAAGGATGTTCATAAATTGGAGAGGGGTCAGAGAATAACCACTAAAAAGGATTAAAGGTTTAGAAATCCTTCCTGATAGTGAGAGAACCAAGCAGCTCAGTCTGTTTAGTTTAACAACACGAAGGTTCGGGGTGATCACAGTCTGTAAGCACCTACATGGGGAACAAATATTTGATACTTGGCTCGTCAGTCTAGCAGGGGGAGGTCTAACACACTCCAATGACTGGAAGCTGAAACTAGACAAATTCAGACAGTCAGTAAGGTGTACATTTTCAACAGTGAGAAAAATTAACCTTTGGAACAATCTACCAAGGCTCATGGTCAATGTTCCCTCTACTTTTTTTCCATCCATTACTCCAGCCAGGACAGGTTAGGCATTTTAGAACTCACTACTCAAAAGAATTAAATTTAAGCATAAGAGAGAAATAGAAATTATGAAATGCATAGACCAGTCAAAAAACTCAAATAATAGTACTTTGAAAGAATAAAATTATAGAGAATATATGTGCATTGCAGGAAGGATCAAGAAGTAATAACAACAATAAAAGTATGTGTTGGGAGGTGAGTGTGAAAGATAGTGTGTGTGTGAGACACACACAGTGTTTGCGTGTGTGATTAGGGCTGATGGAAAAGGCCTGATGGATTGGCAGCACCTGCTGGTTTGACAAACTGAGGCTATAAAGGCTGGGAGGGAGGCAGGCAGAAGTCAGTCAGTCAGTCAGTGAGGGAGGGAACTGGAGGCCTCCTAGCTGAAGGCTGACTCTGACTAGTCCCGTCACACTTGTATATAGATAGACGCTGGTGGTGAGATAACCTCAAGTAAATAAAGACACGGTGTTGCACAACCCCAAAGCCTCTCTGAGCCTTATTGGGGGCAGCAAGTGGGCCCCAGGAAGAGGGGCAGGTCATGGACCCTGTTAGACTGAGACGCAGTGTATGACTATGGGAACACTGTGTGTGTGTGTGTGAGAGAGAGAGAAAGAGAGAAACACACATGTTGCCCTTTTAAGTACGTTGACCTTTTAAGCAGGTCAACAGCAGAAGTCCCCAGCAAGCTCCCTCCATCGCACTCCTGAGGCCTGTCGTGTGCTCTCCTCCTGTACAGAAATGGGGTATGGGGAGGGGAAAGGGGGATACCCTGACATCAGGGCCTCCCTTTGTTCTCCCCCAACTCTGCATAGCAAGCAGGAGGCTCCCGGGAGCAGCTGGCGAGGGGCTTCAAGGCAGAGGAGAGAAGCTGCAAGGCAGTGGGGAGAGGGGCCCCTGAAGTGCCTGGCACTGAATAGCCTGCTTGGGGGCTGCATGGCCATGCAGCTTAAAGGGATTTTAGGTCATGGTGGATTCTCCATCACTGACAATTTTAAACTTGAGATTAGATGTTTTCTAAAAGCTCCGCTCTAGGCATTATTCTGGGGGTAGGTCTCTGGCCTCTGCTATCCCGGGAGTCAGACTAGATGATCACAGTGATTCCTTCTGGCCTTGGAATCTAGGAACCTATGAAAATGTGTATTGTCACCTGCTTCCCTTCGCTCCTGCTCTAGGAAACCAGCTTTAGCTCCATATGCTGTAGTGAAAACGGGATGAGGGATATAGGTGTTAATTTAGGAGCAGAGCTGAGTAGCTCTTCGATACTAAATAATCTTTGTATGTGTGTGTGAGACAGAGACACACAGTGTGTGAGTGTGTAAGTGTAGCAGGGTGCTGGTGCAAAAGCACCTAATTAGCCCCTGCCCAGTCAGCATCCATCAGGGGAATAGATTGGGGCTGATGGGGCAGACTAGATGATCAGGGTGATTCCTTCTGGAAGCTCCAGGAAAGCTTCGCGACACTTCATATGATTCTGAAAGAAAAACCTACCTGTGATTTTTTTTAATGGATTTTATTACAAATTAATAAAAAAGCAAACAAAAGTTAAACAGACTTTATGCTATTATATGAATTATTATAACATTTACTAAACTAAGAGCTGAACAGCACAATTCTCAAATCAAGCTTACAATTGAAATTGAGTTAATAAATCATTAAGTTGGCAATAATGTGGAATAAAATCCACAATTGACCAGATCATTGGATGAACACAATCAAGACTTAGGTCATGACATTACTACCACACGTGATCTGTACATGCTTGTGAAGGAGCAGGGAGTGGGGAGGATTGACCTGGGGATATTAAAGGGGAGTTTTACTGGGACTGTCTGCATTGGTGATGGGATAGCAGTGGG
Organism: Dermatemys mawii; assembly: GCA_007922305.1. Lineage (NCBI taxonomy): Eukaryota > Metazoa > Chordata > Testudines > Dermatemydidae > Dermatemys > Dermatemys mawii. The sequence goes on from ML677380.1 coordinate 17,827,963, forward strand.
GTGACTTCACTTGAGGGACGATACCTGAGCTCAGGAGGGGGATTGGGGCCAGGTGACACCTTTTGCCCAGGAAACTGGACAAAGGCTGGAGGAGGAGCCGGAAGGAAGGTGGGTGAGACGGCTGGGGAGGGGGTCACAGTTTGGAGCTGGCTGGGGCAATGGAGGGAGGCCCAGATGGGGTTCTGGCCTCCCTGCCCCCCAAGATGGACCTAACTGAGGGGGGTCTGTTGTCTGTACCTACAAGCTCCGGTCTGGAGTGTGTTTTTGTCATTTAATAAACCTTCTGTTTTCCCAGCTGGCTGAGAGTCACGCTGACTGCGGAGTTCAGGGGCAGGGCCCTCTGGTTTCCCCAGGAGCCCCACCTGGGTGGACTTGCTGTGGGAAGCACATGGTGGGGCAGGGGATGCTGAATGCTCTGAGGTCAGACCCAGGAAGGTGGAAGCTGTGGAAGACTATCTGCTCAGCAAGAGGGGGCACCCCCAGAGTCCTGACTGGCTTCACAGAGAGCAGTTCCAGAGCATTGCCTGGGGACTCCGTGACAATACTGTTCCCAGCAATCTAAGGAGGTGCAGTCTTCCTCTCAGCCCCTGTGAAGCAGTACTTTGATTCCATCAAGGTGATGTCTACAGTTCACTCTTCCCAGCTAATTTATGTCTACTTTGATAGAGACTGATTAACAACCCATCCCTTTGGGGGCAGAGTACACATTTACAGCCCAGGGCAATACTGTGTCATTTAGGATAGGATTTACTTTAATTTAGATATGCAGGTGCTATTTCTTCGAAATAAATGTGCACACAAACATATTCCCATATGTGCGAACTTACATGCATTTTTGTGTACACATTCTCACACACACTCTCATCCACATCTTGAACCGGTTAGAGGAAAAACTCCTGACTGCAGCTGATGGCATCCCTGCCAAACCACACCATAGGAAAAAGAGAAAATGCTACTTGAAAGAACAAAGATTTAACTCTTCAGCGGCAGTTCAGGGAACAGGGTAATGTCCTCTCTAGGTGTAACCTTACACTAACTAGCACGATTCCTCAGGCAGGTGGCTAGCCAGCTAGACATAGCCTGTAGTAGCCTTGGTCCCCTCCTTCCTGGGGAATAGAGGCCAACCAGCCCTTCCTGGTGTAATGGTGGCCCCAGAGGATCACACCTTCTTCCACTTTTACCTCAACCTTTACAATTGCAATTCTAGCTTGCTGCACTGCATGGCAGCTCTGCAAAGATCGTCCCAGCAAATCGGGGATTGCAGGTCTTGCATCTCAATATTAAGGCCCTATCCGGAGTGAGAATGGCAAACTTGGCCTCTGATCCATCTGGAAAATCCTGTCTCTTACTGGCAGTTCTGTAACAATGTGTGTCACCAGACAGCAAACACAGATGTGCTCCCAAAGTATAAAAAAATGTGGGCTCAACTAGGGCTGTCAAATGCAGTTTTAATTACAATGTTAGTAATAGAATACTATTTTTAAAATATTTGTGGATTTTTTTCTACATTTTCATATATGTTGATTTCAGTTACAAAATGGAATACAAAGTACACAGTCCTCACTTTATATTATTATTTTTATTACAAATGTTTGCACTGTAAAAAGGTAAACAAAGGAAATCATATTTTTCAATCCACCTCAGATAAGTACTGTAGTGCAATCTCTTTATCTTGAAAGTGCAACTTACAAATATAGAATTATTAAATTTTTACATAACTGAACTTAAAAATAAAACAATGTAAAACTTTAGCGCCTACAAGGCCACTCAGTCCTACTTCTTCTTTAGCCAATCGCTCAGACAAAAAAGTTTGTTTACATTTATGGGACATAATGCTGCCTGCTTCTTATTTAAAATGTCACCTGAAAGTGAGAATAGAAGTTTGCGTGGCACTGTTGTTGCTGCTGTTGCAAGGTATTTATGTGCTAGATATGCTAAATATTTGTATGCCCCTTTATACTTTTACCTCTATTCCAGAGGACATTCTTCCATGCTGATGATGTGTTCTGTTTAATAATGATCCAAAGCAGCACGGACTGACAGACATTGATTTTCATCATCTGAGACACATACCACCAACAGAAAGTTGATTAAGAAGGTTGATTTTCTTTTTTGGTGGTTCAGGTTTTGTATTTTCCGCATCAGAGTGTTGCTCTTTTAAGATCTCTGAAAGCATTCTCCACACCTCATCTCTCTCAGATTTTGGAAGGCACTTCAGATTTTTAAACCTTGGGTTGAGTGCCTTAGCTCTCTTTAGAAACCTCACAACCTTAGAATCATACAAAATCAGAGCTCAAAGGGACCTCAGGAGGTCATCTAGTCCAAGCCCCTGCTCAGAGCAGGACCAATCCCCAACTAAAATCATCCCAACCAGGGCTTTGTCAAGCCTGATCTTAAAAACCTCTAAGGAGGGAGATTCCATCAACTCCCTAGGTAACACATTCCAGTGCTTCATCATCCTTCTGGTGAAAAACCTTTTCCTAGTATCTAACCTCTGCAATTTGAGACCATTACTCCTTGTTCTGTCATCTGCTACCATTGAGAACAGTCTAGATCCATCCTCTTTGGAACCCCCTTTCAGGTAGTTGAAAGCAGCTATCAAATCTCCCCTCAGTCTTCTCTTCTGCAGACTAAACAATCCCAGTTCCTGCAGCCTCTCCTCATACGTCATGTGCTCCAGCCCCCTAATCATTTTTGTTGCCTTCCGCTGGACTCTTTCCAATTTTTCCACATCCTTCTTCTAGTGTGGGGCTCAAAACTGGACACAGTACTCCAGATGAGGCCTCACCAATACCCAGTAGAGGGGAATGATCACGTCCCTTGATCTGCTGGCAATACCCCTACTTATACAACCCAAAAGGATGTTAGCCTTCTTGGCAACTAGGGCACACTGTTAACTCATATCCAGCTTCTCGTCCACTGTAACCCCTAGGTCCTTTTCTGCAGAACTGCTGCCTAGTCATTCAGTCCCTAGTCTGTAGCAGTGCATGGGATCCTTCCGTTCTAAGTGCAGGACCCTGCGCTTGTCCTTGTTGAACCTCAACAGATTTCTTTTGGCCCAATCCTCTAATGTGTCTAGATCCCTCTGTATCCTGTCCTACCCTCCAGCATATCTACCACTCCTTCCAGTTTAGTGTCATCTGCAAACTTGCTGAGGGTGGAGTCCACACCATCCTCCAGATTTATTAATAAAGAGCATTAATATTGAACAACACCAGCTCCAGGACCGACCCTTGAGGCACTCCGCTTGATACCGGCTGCCAACTAGACATGGAGCCATTGATCACGACCCGTTGAGCCCGACAATCTAGCCAGTTTTCTATCCACCTTATGGTCCATTCCTCCAGCCCATACTACTTTAACTTGCCGGCAAGAATACTGTGGGAGAACGTATCAAAAGCTTTGCTTAAGTCAAGAAATAACACGTCCACTGCTTTCCCCTCATCCACAGAGCCAGTTATCTCATCATAGAAGGCAATTAGGTTAGTCAGGCATGACTTGCCCTTGGTGAATCCATGCTGACTGTTCCTGATCACCTTCCTCTTCTCTAAGTGCTTCAGAATTGATTCCTTGAGGACCTGCTCCATGATTTTTCCAGGGACTGAGGTGAGGCTGACTGGCCTGTAGTTCCCCGGATCTTCCTTCTTCCCTTTTTTAAAGATGGGCTCTACATTAGCCTCTTTCCAGTCATCTGCATCACCAGGAGTTTTCAAAGATAATGGCCAATGGCTCTGCAATCACATCCACCAACTCCTTGAGCACCCTCGGATGCAGCACATCCTGCCCCATGGACTTGTGCTCGTCCAGCTTTTCTAAATAGTCCTGAACCACTTCTTTCTCCACAGAGGGCTGGTCACCTCCTCCCCATGCTGTGCTGCCCAGAGCAGTAGTCTGGGAGCTGACCTTGTTCATGAAGATGGAGGCCAAAAAAGCATTGAATACATTAGCTTTTTCCACATCCTCTGTCACTAGGTTGCCTCCCCCATTCAGTAATGAGCCCACACTTTCCTTGGCTTTCTTCTTGTTGCTAACATACCTCAAGAAATCCTTCTTATTATTCCTAACATCTCTTGCTAGCTGCAACGCCACGTGTGATTTGGCCTTCTTGATTTCACTCCTGCATGCCTGAGCAATATTTTTATACTCCTGCCTGGTCATTTGTCCAATCTTCCACTTCTTGTAAGCTTCTTTTTTGCATTTAAGATGAACAAGGATTTCACTGTTAAGCCAAGCTGGTCGCCTGCCGTATTTACTATTCTTTCTACAGATTGGGATGGTTTGTTCTTGCAACCTCAATAAGGATTCTTTAAAATACAGCCAGCTCTCCTGGACCTCTTTCTCCCTCATGTTATTCTCCCAGGGGATCCTGCCCATCAGTTCCCTGAGGGAGAAAAAGTCTGCTTTTCTGAAGTCCTGGGTCCGTATTCTGCTGTCCTCCTTTCTTTCTTGTGTCAGAGTCCTGAACTCGACCATCTCATGGTCACTGCCTCCCAGGTTCCCATCCACTTTTGCTTCCCCTACTAATTCTTCACGGTTTGTGAGCAGCAGGTCAAGAGTTCTGCCCCTAGTTGGTTTCTCCAGAACTCGCACTAGGAAATTGTCCCCTACACCTTCCAAAAATTTCCTGGATTGTCTGTGCATGCTGTATTGCTCTCCCAGCAGATATCTGGGTGATTAAAATCCCCCATGAGAACCAGGGCCTGTGATCTAGTAACTTCAGTTAGTTGCTGGAAGAAAGCCTCGTCCACCTCATCCCCCTGGTCTGGTGGTCTGTAGCAGACTCCCACCATGACATCAGCCTTGTTGCTCACACTTCTAAACTTAATCCAGAGACTCTCGGGTTTTTCTGCAGTTTCATATCGGAGCTCTGAGCAGTCATACTGTTCTCTTACATACAATGCAACTCCCCCACCTTTTCCGCTCTGCCTGTTGTTCCTGAACAGTTTATATCCGTCCATGACAGTACTCCGGTCATGTGAGTTATCCCACCAAGTCTCTGTTATTCCAACCACATCATAGTCCCTTGACTGCTAGGACTTCCAGTTCTGCCTGCTTGTTTCCCAGGCTTCTTGCATTTGTGTTTGGCTTTTAAGACAACTCACTGATCGTCCTGCTGACTCAGTATGGGGCAGAAGTGCCCCCCCCCACTTGTGCTTCCTCCTGGTATCCCACTTCCCCACTTACCTCAGGGGTTTGGTCTGCTTCCCCTGGTGAACCTAGTTTAAAGCCCTTCTCACTAGGTTAGCCAGTCTGCTTGTGAAGATGCCCTTCCCTCTCTTCATTAGGTTGAGCCCCTCTCTGCCTAGTGCTCCTTCTTCTTGGAACACCATGCTATGATCAATGAATCCAAAGTCTTCTCTCTGACAAAACCTGCTTAGCCATTCATTGACTTCCACGATACAACGGTCTACCCAGGTCTTTTCCTGCCACAGGGAGGATGAATGAGAACACTACTTGCACCTCAAACTCCTTTATCCTTCCTAGAGCCACGTAGTCTGCAGTGATCCACTCAAGGTTGTTCTTGGCAGTTTCATTGGTGTCTATGTGGAGAAGCAGGAAGGGGGTAGCGATCCGAGGGCTTGATGAGTCTCGGCAGTCTCTCCGTCACATCGCGAATCCTAGCTCCTGGCAAGCAGCACACTTCTCGGTTTTCCCGGTCAGGACGGCAGATAGATGACTCAGGCCCCGACCACCACCACCTGCGTCCTTCTCTTGGGAACGGTGGTCTTGGAAGCCCCATCCCTGGGAAAGTGCATCTCATGCCTTCCAATTGGTGGAGTCTCCTTCTGCTCTCGTCCCTCAGATGTATCATCTAGTCCACTCTCCACACTAGTACCTGTGGAGAGAACACGGAAACGGTTGCTCACTTGTACTTGCCTTGCTGGAACATGGACGCTCCTCTTCCTTCTTCTGGAGGTCACATGCTGCCAAATTTCCTCACCGTCCTTCTGTCCCCACTGCGCAGCCTGCTCTGATTCTTCAGAACTTTGTGCCCGTAGAAGCATGTCCTGAAGTCTGTCCCGGAAATCTTCATTTTCTCTTATGCAACGCAGGGTCGATACTTGTTTCTCCAGATCACGAACCTTCTCTTCCAATATGGAGACCGGCTTGCACTTTGTGCAGACAAAGTCACTTCTATCCTGTGGAAGAAAGACAAACATGGCACATCCTGTGCAGGTCACAACAGCTGATCGCTCACCATCCATAGTATCTTCCCTCTGAGAGCTTCCTCAGCTGTTGCAAGAACTACTCAGAGAAGCCTGCAAGATGAATGCCTCAGTGGGCTCTCCCCAGTCAAATTCCCTCCGTTCGCCTCCCCTGTTCTCCGCTCAGCTGGTTCGCTGCTGGACGCCTGGCAACCCTAGGTATAGTGGCCCCAATCTCTCATTATAGCTCAGCAGCCCTGATGGTCAGACAAACTTAGGGAGGGGCCAGGGGCATCAACTATCTGAAGACGTCTCAGAAGGCTTTTTTAAAAACTCATGATTTTGGGGCCAGTCTCATGATTGTTGTGGGGGGCTGGCTGATGATTTTCTTCTTAACTTCTGGGTTTGGCAATGGGAAGCTTGGGGACCCTCCTTGTTCCTCCGCTCAGAAACGCCACCACTGCTGGGCCCCATGGGGGGGTTGCCCTGTGTCCTGGCGCAGCCTCCCGCGGTGAGCTTGGGAATTGGGGGTTTTGTAGCTAATTTGTGCTCCCTCTGCTGGCTGGAGGGCTGAATCTGCAGGAGCCCAACAAACCTCCCTGGCTCCAAACTCCAAACAGTTTCCGTGTCATAGTTTCTTGGCAGCAGAGTTGGGGCAAAATGCCCTGAGAAGAACAATTCCCCGTCTGTGCTTGTCCAGCTGGTGATGGATTAGCCCTCAGTCGCCCTGGGCTGAGATGAGACATGTGCCGCCTGGCCCCATTCCACTTACCAGCAGACAATAGCCGTCAGCCTGGCACCACCTGCTGCAAAGTGAGTAAGCTTCAAGTAGATTCCAGAACGTACTGGACGGGGTGTCCCAGTGATCAGAGAGCACCTGTGGGGAGGGGCCTGCAGGGCAGAGAGCAGCCGAAGCAAATGAAAGGGGGTCTATGCTGGGTTTACAAAGAAGGAGGTGCTGGTGCCGGCGTTCGAACGCTACACAAGCAAATCGTTCTCAGGCTCACACAAAAGAGCTAGCGGAGCGCGTTCTGCTGGGCAGCCTGTGAAAGAGATGAGAAAGAAATCCATGGTCAGGTCTCAAAATTGGCATCACCCAGAGCCCCAAACTCAACCCGGGAGTGGGCACTGCACGGATCCATGCAAAGAGACAGTCCCTGCCCAATGCCCTCATCATCTCAATGGGCAAGGCAGAGATCGGAAGTATTCTCAGCTTGGTTTTGCAGATGGGGAAACTGAGGTATGGACAGATTAAGTTACTTGCCCATGGAGGCAGTGTCAGAGCCCAGAAGCAAACCCTGATTGCCCACGTCCCATACCCCTACCCCATCCGCAAGACCGTCTGTCCTCACGGCACAGCCTAGAACAGCCGCTTCTCGGCCACAGAGCTCACATTTTAGTTGTGACCACTGACTATTTAATGCCTCCGCATTTGGGAGCCCAACTAGAGAAGCCTCAGGCCTGATTTCTGCAGTGCTGAGCACTCCCAGCTGCTGTTGACTTCGGGTGCAGTTTGTCGGGGGCGGGGGGGTCAGAGATTCTACAAATCAAGCCCAAGGCATTTCCAAGTGGGCACCCCCATGCCTCAGAGCCAGTTTTGCTTAATGTGTGAAGAGAGCTCCACGGCCTACCCCCAGGGATGCTCCCCCTCTCAGACAGCTCCCACGACTCCTTTCAGGCTGGAGTCTGCTGAGCCTCCCACAGCTGTGTCCTGTATCAACCACATCCCAGAGCTCGTCCTCAGAAGTCGGGGTGGGAGAACCGGGGCAGCGCGTGACCCTGCAATGGAAATATTGCGGGTTTCCCCCATAGGCGTCAGTCTGCGCTATGGCCTGGGAACCCATATTCCCTGTAAGCTGCGGGCGTGCATGGAGGCAGGGACCTGGAGGCAGGGGCTGGACCAGGCACAGCAGGGTGTTTGGGGCAGGCAAGAGAGAGAGACACGAATGGCTGGGCCCTTCCTGGCTGTCCCTTGTAGAGTCTCAGGAGTTCCTCACTCCTGAGTAGAACACCCAGCCCCAGACCCCATCCCTCGCCTCCCCATTCAAAGGCACCTCTGCCAGAAGTGCTGGGAGTGAACTTGCCTTCTGGGGAAATATGTCTATCCCCTGTTCCCTCTGACTGCAAGTCCTCTTGATTCCTGTTCTCCCTTGCAATCCTCTTCAACCCGGCCTGTATCCTTCTGAAGCGGGTTCGAGCAGATGATGGCGCAAATGACATGAGGAGCTTGAAGGGAAAAGCTCAGACTTGCAGATGGAAGAAGGCCCAAAGGACTCTGAGGGGAGATAGTTGGGTGAAGAAAATGGACAGTGGAAGCATGTGACTAAGAGACCCAGGCAGAGGACAAGACGGGCTAGTGAAGGAGAAATAGAGCGCAGGAAGAAGTTTGCAGAGTTGGAAAATGAAGAGGTGATACAGCAGGTGGCCACTGAAGGTGGGAGGGTAAGGAAGAAGAGAAGAGCAGCTAGTCCTATAGGAAAAGAGGAAGAGTCAATGGAGATACCACCACCAAATATGAACAGGACAAACACAAATCTCTGATTGTCCCATTTCCCACTCCACCCCCCCGTCCCTCATCCCACATAGCACACGTCTCTTTCCCGAGCAGTTGTGTTTCTTTTCAATAAATGATTTTTTGGGGGTTGAAAACATTCTTTATTATTGCAGTCAGTAAAAGATACTGTAGCCCAGGAAACAATAGGCACTGCAAGTCAGCACATCATACGTAGCAAACACAGATTCCTACTAACACTGGAACCATTGCACTTCACTCCCGTGCAGGGCACCAGACATTACTGTTGGCTTTCAGCCTCAAATTGCTCCCTCAAGGTATCCCTACTCCTTGCAGCCCTGCGCTGGGCCCCTCTAATAGCCCTGTTCTCTGGCCATTCAAATTCAGCCTCCAGGTGTTGAACCTTTCAGGTCCATGCCTGAGTGAAGCTTTCACCCTTCCCTTCACAAATATTATGGAGGGTACAGCACACGGGTATAACCGCGGGGATGCTGTCTTTGGCCAGGTCCAGCTTCTCATACAGAGAGCACCAGCAGCCCTTTAAACAGCCAAAAGCACACTCCACAGTCATTCGGCAGTGGCTTAGCCTGTAGTTGAACTGCCCCTTGCTGCTATCCAGGCTCCCTGTGTAGGGTTTCATGAGCCACGGCATTAAAGGGTAAGCGAGGTCTCCAAGGATCACATGGGCATTTCGACTTCCCCTACGGTGATCCTCTGGTCTGGGAAGAAAGTCCCAGCTGCCAGCTTCTTGAACAGGCCAGTGTTCTGGAAGATGCGTGCATCAAGCACCTTTCTGGGCCAGCCTGTGTTAATGTCAATGAAACGCCCACAGTGATCCACAAGTGCCTGGAGAATCATAGAGAAATACCATACAAATGGGTTTTCCTAACTGCGGAAGGGCGATCGATTGCACGCATATTCCAGTTCTGGCACAGCCCCAAGCCTCCGAGTACATAAATCACCAATTGGAATATGCGTGCAATCGATCGCCCCTCCGCAGTTAGGGAAACCCATTTGTACAAAGCCAGCCACAGTGTCGTGCACGTTACCCAGAGTCACAGTTCTTCTGAGCAGGATGCGATTAATGGCCTGAACTCTTGCATCAAAACTATTCCAACAGTCAACTTTCCCACTCCAAACTGGTTAGCGACCGATCGGTGTGACAAGCAGGGAGGAGGTTTCACTCTTGAGGGGAAGCTGCTCTGAAGGGAGATACCTGGCGCTGTAACCTGAGATGAGAAGGGGGAGGGGAGTTGACACCTATGGCCCGGGAAGTGAACAAAGGGAAGGGAGACGGCTGCAGGGTTTGGAAGGGAATAGAAGCTGGCTGGGGAAGGGGCCGGGGAGCCCGGCTTCAGGGTCTTATCTCCCTGGCCCCCCCAGAAGGGCCTGACTAAGGGGTCCTGTTTGTACTGACAAGCTCGGAGTTGGATTGTGTTCCTGTCATCTCAAATAAACCTTCTGATCCACTGGCTGCCTAAGAATCACTGGGAATTCCAGGAAGTGGGGGGTGTGGGAACGGGACTCCCCCACCCCCTGTGACAATCGGTAACTGTCTGGAGTTGCCAGCTTCCAGATTGCAATAGTCACCCACTTCTCCACCATCAGGGCAGCTCTCAATCTCATGCCCTTGTGCCGCAGGGTGGGAGCGAGTTCAGCACACAGTCCCATGAAAGTGACTTTTCTCATCTGAAAGGTCTGCAGCCACTGCTCGTCATCCCAGACTTGCATGATGATGTGATCCCACCGCTCAGTGCTCGTATCCCGAGCCCAAAAGCGGCGTTCCACAGTGGTGAGCATGTCAGTGAACGCTACAAGCAATCTCGTGTCATCTGTGTTATGAGAGTCGACATCATTGTCGGACGCCTCATTGTCAGTTTGGATCTTAAGATGTAACTTGACTGCCAAATGTGACATGCTGGAGAGAATCATCAGCATGTTCCTCAGCAGTTTGGGCTCCATTCCCGCAGACCGGAAAGGAAGACAGAGCGCACCGCACAGAAACCGTTGAAAGATGGCGCCAAATGTGGACGGAAGCACAGGGATTGCAGGGATGTGCAGTGATGCATCATGGGGCATTTGGACAGGACCCAGAATGCCATGCACCCCTTCCCCCAACCCCTTCCCACAACCCCTTCCCACAAGCCACAGCACCAGAATGGGAAGCAGTGCTCTGTGGGATAGCTGCCCATGATGCACCGCTCCCAGTGCCGCTTCAAGTGCTGCAAATGTGGCCACGCCAGTGTGCTTCCTTAGAGGTTTTTAAGGCCTGGCTTGACAAAGCCCTGGCTGGGATGAGTTAGTTGGGGATTGGTCCTGCTTTGAGCAGGGGGTTGGACTAGAACCTCCTGAGGTCCCTTCCAACCCTGATAGTCTGTGAAATGTCAGAGCTCTGGTGTTGGAGAGGCAGGGCTGATATGCCAGGGGTGCTACTGTCAGCATGGAGAGCTGTGGATGGGGCGAGCAGGGCTGAGCTAACACAGGTCGGGTGGACAGGATCCGAACTGGCCATGGGAAAGCCCCATTTACTTCCCTGCTCTGTCACAAACTTCCTGGGTGATGGCAGGCGAGTCACTCGGTCCCTCTGAGCCACTCGTAAAACAGAGCTCCTATTGCTGTGCTCCCAGAGCGTGCGGGCGTGCCCCATGTACAGCCCTATGGAGAAGAAGTGAGGTGGAGCCGGGGCCCTGCTGCTGAGGGCCACCTGCCAGGGAGAACCTGGGCTTGAGCGGGGAAACGGGCTGTCGGGCAGGGCAGGGCTCTGGAATGTCAGCAATGTTGGCATGGCCTGCTGCCCTTCTGGCGTCCCCATTGTTCTGCGTGTGCTGGCAGTTCACTGGCATTAGTAGCGCCCCAGCCCGAGGGCATCAAAGCCAGTGCCAAGATGACTGGGTTACGGCTGGTTGTCACAGCCGAGAACCTGGGGCAGCCGCGGCTGAGCCTGGGAAGAGCTGAGCAGGGGTCCTGCTGGCTAGACACTGACCCTACTAACGACCCCTTCAGACCCTGGGCCTCTGGAGAACTGCCCTGGATGTCTGACACGTGAAGATGAAGGTTGGCCCCTGGTGCCTGGGTAGAGGAACCCAAAGGCCAGGGGTGCTGGAACAATGGGTATAGTGGGGGGTGCTGCGAGCCACTGGATCAAACCGAAACCCCTCTATATATGGAAACCACTTCAGTTCAGCCCCTCCCCCATTCCAGCACTTATGCCAATAGTCTCCTTCCAGCACCCGTCCATATCACTGCAGAGACGCATGGGGCCAAGATTTGGAAGCTGGTGCCCGTAGGGTGACCAGAGGTCCCGGTTTTATAGGGACAGCCCCAATATCTGGGGCCTATTACCCCTCCCCCACCAATCCCATCCTAATTTTTCCCACTTGCTATCTGGTCACCCTAGATACCCGCAGAAGTGATGTGGGGGCCTCAGTCAGCAGCTGCCAGGGAGTCTTGTTTTCAGTGACTGTATTTCCAGGCTCAGGGCCTTGGGGGCTGCAGTCCCCTCACAGCCGCTCCTTGCCAGGGCAGCCATGTCCGGGTCATGGCCTGGCACAGGAACACCCTCACTGCCGCCTTCTGCACAGCTGGGGCTGCGCCTCTCCGGCTGGCAGCTGCACCTGGACTGGGCGCTGAACCTGAGACTGGAAATTTCCATGGGCCCGAGCCCCTGAGGAGGCAGCGTTAGCGGGCAGGTAGGCGGGCTCTCATTGAGCGGGGGTGGGGGGGAGCTGCTGCCCTCCTGACGAGCTGTCACAAAGAGTTGGGGAGTCCGGGCCCTGCACCCCTCCCCTTCCCTGGCACTCTCAGCCAGCCTGTAAAACAGAAGGTTTAGTAGATGACAGGAGCACAGTCCAAAACAGAGCTTGTAGGTACAGACAACAGGACGCCCCTCAGTCAGGTCCATCTTGGGGGGCAGGGAGCCTAGAACCCGGTCCTGGGTCTCCCTCCCTTTCCCCAGCCAGCTCCAAACTGAAACTGCCTCCAACTGTCTCACCCCGGCTTCCCCGGGCTCCTCCTCCATCCTTTGTCCAACTTCCTGGGCAGGTGTCACCTGGCCCCTGCCCCCTCCTGGCTCAGGTAGCATCCCTCAAGTGAAGTCACCCCCTGCTATCCCATCACCAGTGCACAGTCCCAGTAAAACTCCCATGCAATATTCTCAGGTCAAACCTCCCCACTCCTCACACGGTCACACAAGCCCATTAACTGAGGATGGTTCAGAAAGAAGCTCGTCCCAATGGGTAGGGGAGGACGGGTGGATCGGTGTCCTATTCACAACTGGAAAGTGCTTTAGGAAGGGGTCAGTATTATTATGCCTGATTTACAGCTGGGAAAACTGAGGCACAGATGGGGGACATGATGTTCATGACCCAGCAGCAAAGCCAGGACTAGAACCAGGTCTCAGCACAGTGCATTGTCCATTAGACCAAAGTGCCGCCTCAAGTGCTGGCGCCTCTGAGCTCAGCCTGGTCGGCCCAGTGCCACAAAGGAGAAAACCCCAGAGTGAGTGCTTAGGCCCCACTGCCAGCCCCGAACTCCCACTCGCCTGCCCCTGAACTCAGCACCTGGGCATGTGCACTAGGCAACCAGTCATCCCAGAGCCAAGCAGGTGGGTGAGCTCAGAGCATGCCAAAGGGCTCACACTCTGTTGGATGGTGGTGCTTGTCACGGAGTCCCCGGGGCGATGCTCTGGAACTGCTCCCTACGAAGCCAGTCAGGACTCTGGGGGGAAGCTTCTTCTCTGTGAACAGCCTGTCTCCAAGGTGAGGAGCTTCACAGCTTCCACCTTATGGGGTCTGACCTTGGAGCATTCGGCAACACCTGCCCCTCCATGTGCCTCCCCCGCGAGCCCGCCCAGGCGGGGTCATGGGGAAGCCCGTGGGTCCTGCCCCCCAACTCCACAGTCAGACGTGACTCTCAGCCAGCCAGTAAAACAGAGGTTTATTAGACAATAGGAACATGATCTAACACAGAGCTTGTAGGTACAGAGAACCAGACCCCTCCGCTGGGTCCATTTTGGGGGGCCAGACCATGTCTAGGCCTCCCTCCTCTTTCCCCAGCCAGCTCACACTGAAACTCTCACACCCCAGCCCCTCCTCTTTTCCTTTGTCTCTTTCCCAGGTAGAAAGTATCACCTCCTGTATTCTGGGCTCAGGTCTCATCCAGAAAGGGGAATCTCCCATCTCCATACAATATTCAGAGGAACCATTATGAACACTTCCACTCCCTCACAGGGCCCACCTTACTGCTTTGAGCCCCCTGGCCAAGCACATTCCAGGGAGGTGGGTGAGCCCTGCTCAACCCCCTTTTCCCTTTCAGGCAGAGGTGGGAATCGAACCTGGGTCCGTCACATCCCATGGGAGGAGCTAGCCCCTGGGCTGACACCACCATGTCCCTCTCTGGCTGCTTTGTGCAGTGCAGGCAGATGGCTGACTCAGTCCTACCAGCATGACTTGGGCGCCTGAACCACCTGTCCCAGCGAGAGGCACCCATTTGTGGCTCGCTAGCACAGCTAGTGTGTGCCTGCAGTCCAGGAAAGGCAGGGCTTAGGACTCACCTCTCAGCAGGTCTCCCATTGGCGAGTGTAGGGGGCTCCCTGTTAAGCATGCTGGCTTTGGGGAGTACGTTCTTAGGGGCTGGTCTCTCTCCATTCATCAGCTTTGTGCACCCCGGTGTTGTACCCATGGCCCCTAAAATGTAGGCCATGCAATGCTCAGCAGTGCCACATTTAAGTCCCTCTGTGGAGCCAGGCCATTGTGTCCGGCCCTAACTTCCCTCTAAGCTGGTCCTCTCCCCACTGCCCCCAGCCCAGCCCTGGACCTCCCGCGGCCCGGGGAGAGACGCCTATCCTGTAGCCCCAACCCAACCCAGCCCCGGCGTGGCCTGGCCCGGCACAGCCCTCCCGCAGCCCGGGGAGAGACACTTATCCTGTAGGCCCAGCCCTGGAGCTCTGCCCCAGCCCTGAGCACACTCCACACATCACCGCCCTAGGCCCTGGAGCGCTGCCTCTTGGCCCTACCCCACGCCACACACCACCGCCCTATTGGGGCACAGAACAAAATCCATTTTGCACATGTGAGGGAAAAATCAGAGGGAAAACTGGTCCGGCCTCGTGCAGCTCAGCCTGGACCTGTGTCATGAGGGAATTCCCTACTGCCCATGTGGTCTCACCACAGCTGTGAGGCCCGGAGGTGCTGAAGTGTTAAGTGTTTACCTCCAGTCCGGGCCAGCAGCCTCCCCTTCCCTACGGCAGCAGGAATTGGCCCGAAGGAGCTGGAAGTGCTGCCAGCACCAGCTTTGAAAATTTGTTCGAGTCTTTGGGGGCCTCAAGTCTTTCTAAAAATGTGTCGGGGGGCGTGAGGCGGGAGTGTGGGAGCAAGGGGGCTTTCCCCTATGCAGGCCCAGTGATTGGGAACGTCTGGCGGGGCTCTGCTTAGACTGGGGTATTGCAAAGTCTTGTCCCCACTAGCGCCTCAGGACACCTGGGACTGACTCTGGCACTGGGTTGTGATTGGAAAGGAGGCTTTGCCTGCCTTGTAAAATCCCCAGTCAGACGAGCCGTTGGTTCTCAGACAGAGCCACGGCCCCAGCAGCAGGTTAGAGAATGGAGCTTCCTGGAGAGTTTCTAAGCCAAGCTAGTGGAGCCTAGTGCAGCGGTGGGCTGCGCTGTTCTGTTGCCAAGAGGCCTGGTTGATTGTTGATTACATTCCTAATCAATGCTATAGCACCTCTCCATAGTGGCTGGAAAGGGGGGTGTGTGTGTGTGTGTGTGTGTGTGTGTGTGTGTGTGTGTGTGTGTG
>ML677380.1:17865367-17876730 GCA_007922305.1 Dermatemys mawii
GACTCACCGCCGAAATCCCACCCCAGGAAGAAGAGGGAGAGAAGGACCCACTGCCGAAAGAAGTGGAGTGCTGCCCCCAAAACGGACAGAGGGCCGCCCCCCAATTTGGGCCTCCCCAAGCACCTGCTTCCTTCCAGCCCTGGCAACGGAGAACTCTTGATGCTCCAGAAGGAGGCAAAGCTCCCTTCCCACTAACGTACATAGCAAGGGGTGCCCATGGTGGGGCCAGGGGTCCCTGCCTGACCCCTGCAGCAACCAGCTGCTGTCTCACAGCATGAGAGCTGATAACCTGCCGCCAGCCTACGTGAATGGCTGTAGGACGACCCACTCACTGGAAGTGGCCCGTGAGCCCAGGTGGCAGGCAACTCCACACAGTGGCTTCTTGTCTCGGGAACAGTGAGCTCCCCGTGACCCTTACTCTGTCCCTGCTCCCCAGGGTACACGTCTGCCTGCCGTGCGGGTTGGGACTCGCAGGAGGGGCGGCGGGTTCATGGTGCCAAGGTCTTGGCCCCAGGACACTTTTGTGGACTCTAGAAAAGCCTGTGGTTGGGGAACAGCTGTGGCCAACCGCCCCAGTACTGCTGGCCCCACACGCTGCCCCCGCAGCACAGAGAGCATGAGCAGACTGGAGGGGCATTGCCTAGCTGTGGGGGCACAGTAAAGCTGCCCACTCCCTGTGTAGGCTTCCCAGAGCTGTTTGCCAGCTTGTACCAAGCTCCCGGCCCAGTGCCAGCCCCATCCGAGCCGCTCCTCCTCCCAGCCCCGCCCTAGGGCGCCTGCATTCCCCCCACACCTCCAGCCGGGCTGGGGCAGGCTGGCAGCGGCTGGCTCAGCACTGGGACCAGGGCAGGGAGGAGCTGGGGGCGAATGGCACATCCGGTTCCTGGCCTGGGGCTGTAACTAGCGGAAAGGAGCACGGCACATTTCAGTTCACCTGCACTTCCTGGGGGGGATGCTCAGGACTTGGCTGGCCCAGCCTGGACCACGTTTCACTCTCCTGTCCCATCAAGCCAACGTGGCTAGTGCTGAGAGCAAGGACTGGCACCAGGACTCCTGGGTTCCACTCTCGGCTCTGGAAGGGATTGTGCCTAGTGCTCAAAACAGGGCACTGGCCGCCAGGACACCCTCCACGCTGGAAGGGAGTAGGACCTACAGCAGCCAGGACTCCTGGGTTCTATTCCCAGCTCTGCCGCCCTGTGACCCTGAACAAGTCATCTAGGATGGTGTTTTCAAAGGTGTGGTGATCCCCTGGGCATTGGGTGTCCAGCTCCTTCACCCCTTTCAACCCTGCAGCCCTAACCTCCCCATGCCCCAACCCCCCTGGGTAGGAGTGTCCCCACTGCCCAGGGAGCTACGAGCCTTCTGCCCAGGGGTGCCAGCTCGGCGCCCCTCTGCACCTGGAGGCAGGTGCCATGGCAGAGCCCTCAGGAAGGGGTGTTTGCCTGCA
Organism: Dermatemys mawii; assembly: GCA_007922305.1. Lineage (NCBI taxonomy): Eukaryota > Metazoa > Chordata > Testudines > Dermatemydidae > Dermatemys > Dermatemys mawii. Next base: position 17,866,815 of record ML677380.1, read on the forward strand.
GGAGCCTTCGCTGCAGCAGGGTGAGATGGGTGGCAGCATGGGGGGCTGTCTGCCAAGCAGGGCAGCTGGGCCCACTGCCAGGCTCTGCCCCAGCTCCAGTGCAGTGCGTCATGGTGAGCACCACATGCAAGCACCATACCGGGGGTGCCAGTGCCATGTGAGGGGAAGACGCAGGCAGGTTCTCGCCAGCCAGGCTGGGAGGGAGATGGACATGGGAGCACAGGTTATTAGTGCCCCCTGCTGGCTCATACTGGGAGCTGGATGTGCCCGGGAGTCAAGGGAAGACCCTAAGCACCTCACTGCTAGTCTGTGGCCACATCCCCTCTCCCCTGCTTGGCTAGGTCTGTCCCCATGCCAGGGGGTGCCGTTCCCATCAACCTGCCTAGTGCAGGTCAAGGCCTGTGGGCCAGACCCAGAGTCACCTGCGTCCTCTGTGGATTTAGGGCTAACCTAAGAGCAGCTGGACACACTTCTCTACCCCACCTGCAGAGCTGGGCAGGTCCGTCTGCACCTCACGCAGCCCCTGGGCCAGGCGGGTAGGAGTCAGAGCGCCCCCAGCCTCAGGTGACCAGACAGCAAGCACAGCACAGGGGAGCACTGAGCCCCTCAGAGATGGCTGGACCACCGGGCCAGCCTGGGACGTTGCACTCTTGATGATTTGATGGAAGTATGTAAATGGGTGTCGATATAATGTCTCTGGAATACGCTGCGTGCAGAAGGTCTCTTGTAAGGTCCATTACAAAGCTCATAATCTACTGAGTGTAGCACTCTTGTCTCTGAAACTAGAAATATAAAATCGAACTCTCAGCTCCTCTTGGCATTACGCAAAGTGAGGCCCATTACTGGGGGCTGGAATCCTGATGGCTCCCATCGACTAGGGCAATTGGTTGTAAATGGCTCTGTTTACTTGCAAGCCTTCTTGTGAGTCAGGCCGGGAAGAATGGAGGCTGGGGAGCGGGGGTCTCATAGGACATGGGACCATGTCACTGGTACTGGCATCCATTGGAAATCTGGGGCTTTTCCATTTAAGAGAAGAGGTGGGGACGCAGAGAGACAAAAGATTCCCGCCTTGGGCCAACGGGGTGGAACAAGAGGGTGGAACAGAACAAAGGCGAGTCCAGTCATGAGAAATCCCCTAGTTACCACCTGAGTTGGAGCTAACAAGAACCGTACCAGGGGAAAGGATTGGGCCCAGACTAGGAAGGCGTCCAGTCTGTGAAAGAAGCTATTGAAACATCTCTGAGGGTGAGATTTTATCTGTAATCCGTTTCTTAATGTATTAGGCTGTCACAGAGGGTGGAGGGAGTCCCATTCCCACACCCCCCACTTCCTGGGATTCACAGTGATTCTTAGCCAGCCAGTAGATCAGAAGGTTTATTGGAGATGCCAGGAACACAATCCAACTCAGAGCTTGTCAGTACAAACAGGACCCCTTAGTCAGGCCCTTCTGGGGGGCAGGGAGATGAGACCCCGAATCCGGGCTCCTCACCTCTTTCTCAGACAGCTTTTACTTGCCCTCCAACCCTCAACCCGCCTGCCTTCCTTTGTTCACTTCCCGGCTGAAGGTGTCAACTCCCCTCCCCGTTCTCATCTCAGGTTACAGCTCCAGGTATCTCCCTTCAGAAAAGCCTTTCCCCTAACAGGAAACTTTTAAGATCATGTCCACCCTTCTCCCTGCTTGTCACATAGGCTTAGACTGGCGTGGTTTGTTTTATTTTGGTTGGTAATTTATTTTTTCTGTCTGTTATTACATGGAACCACTTAAATCCTACTTTTTATACTTGATTAAATCACTTTAGTTTATTAATTAACCCAGAGTAAGTGATTAATACCTGGGGGAGCAAACAGCTGTGCATCTCTCTATCAGTGTTACAGAGGGTGGACAATGTATGAGTTTACCCTGTATAAGCTGTATACAGAGTAAAACGGATTTATTTGGGGGTTTGGATCCCATTGGGAGCTGGGTGTCTGGGTGTTGGAGACAGGAGCACTTAAGCTGTTTTCAGTTCAGTCTGCAGCTTTGGGGGCCTGGGTCAGACCCTGGGTCTGGGGTTGCGCAGACTGGCGTGTCTGGCTCAACAAGGCAGGGTTCTGAAGTCCCAAACTGCAGAGAAAACGGGCTCAGAGGTAGTCTCAGGACATCAGGTGACAATCCAAAGGGGGTTTTTGTGATCGAACCCATCACATAGCCTGCAACAGAGACCCTCTCCTAGCCCCTTCCATGCGGGGAACCCAAAGGCTGGTCAGCACGTTGTTCCCCTTTGACAGACAGGGGAACTGAGGTAGGGTGGGAATGGAACCCAGGACTCCTGCCTCCCAGCCCCTGCTCTAACCATTGGATTCTACAACATCCCTTTAACACAGAGCCCCACAACTGTGGGGTGTGTTCACCTAGGGGGCAGGGAGGAACTTTGGGGTGAGCGAAGTGGGACCCTGACTAGCCCTCATGGGGGGCACAGTTGGAGTTCCAGGCAGCTCCCCTCTGCCCCCAGGCTCCCAGCTCTGCTCCAGCCGCGGCCACGGCCCCCGCCTCACCCCTGACTGTGGCCCAGCCGTGGCTTCCGCTCCCGGCCCTAGCCCTGCCCCCACATGCAACTCTGCTCCCAGCCCCAACTTCAGTCCTACCCCCTTCTTCAGCCTCCGTCCCTGTCCCTTGCCCCAGAACCACCCCCAGCCTTGGCCCCCTTACCCGTGTCTGCCTCCCCACCCACCTAGGAGCTGTTGCCCCACTCCCAGCTCTGGCTCCCAAAGGAGATGTGGGGGGTGCAAAGAGGAGAAAGGGGGGCACAACTGAAAATGTTGGGGACCACTGCTTTAAGGGCTAAAAGTGTGGGTTCCCCCTGCCCTCCAACACATCCCTAGATCTTCTGTCTCCTTCCCTGTGCTCCGAGCTGCCGTGCAGCTTCCCAGGCCTTGCTGGTCCCTGGCTGGAGAGCCGCGCTGCCGGGACTGTGCCGCGCCCCTCTCACCTTGAAGGACTCGAAGAAGCCCCCGCTCCCCCCGCTGCCGTTCTCCAGCTTGTCCTCGTCCCCGCCCAGGCCCATCATGGACTGGCTGTTCACATGCAGCTCCTCATACAGCGTCTCCAGCAGAGCTGCCCGTGTGCGCTCCTGCGGCAGGAGGGGCACCGGGGACGTTAGCGGCTTTGACGGGACGGGCTGGGGGCAGCAGTGATCAGAAACAAGGGGGCAGAGGGTCTGAGTATGGGGGGGACAGAGGCTGAGTTGTGGTTTTGCCCCTGGCTCCTGCTCGGTGCCTGGCTGTCGGCCCTGGAGAGCGGGGGTGACCCCAGGAGCCTTTGGAACATGCTGCCCTGCCACAGGCCCAGCTCAGTGGCCGTATCCTGGGCTCGGCGTAACGACTGCCTGAAGTGTGCAGCGAGGCAGGGCCCTGCCCCAGAGCCGACGACCGAGGGCACCGTCTCACCACCCTTGCTCCCAGAGCCCTAACACGGGCCCGGCGGCACATCGGCGCTCACAGGAGTGAGGGCTCGTGGATAGAGACGGGGCCAGAACGAGGCATGGGGCAACGGGCCAGGGGAGGGGCAGGTGCTGGGCATTGCTGGGGGGCTAGGGAGGAACGCAGCACACGGCACATGGCTCCTGACCCACCTCCAGCTTGGCAAACTTCTCGGCTTTGTAGCAGGCGTACTCGGCATTGATCAACTTGGTCAGCAGGAACTCTTGGAACTCGGGGCCCTGCGGGGGGAGAAATCCCATGTCAGCCCCGGCCAGGCTTTCCCTAGGGAATGAGCTGGGCAGCCAGCTTCAGCCAGGGCGACTTGGCAGTGGCTGAGCACCCCCTGGTGGTGGGACTAGCACATAGTGGCAGGAAGCTCCACCCACCTTGGCTCCTCCCTTGGCCTTGCCAGCCCCAGAGTTCCAGGCATTACTGCAATGGGGCAGGGCAGTAACCAGCAGACTCTCTGGCTGGCTGCCCAAATCCCTGCCCTGAGGCCCCCTCAGGCTCCCTGTCCAGTGGGAACGGCATTCCCAACAGAGAGCGTGACTCTGGCACTGCACACAGCCCCAGCCAGCCTGGGCTGGAAGTGCAGACGGACGGGCTGGCCCCAGGGAGCTCCCTGGGATTGGAAAGTTTCACCCGACCCCTCTGGTCAGCGCCTGCCTCGGCCCTCCGCGCCCCTCACCTTTCTGAAGACGGCTGGGTCAGGCAGTGGGGGGCCAAAAAAAGGCACATCGTCCCGGGCGGTGACAGAGACCTGCAAGACACGGCAGGTCAGCCCCACCTCTGCCCCGCGCTGCCCGGCCAGCGGGTACATCTAGACGAGGGAGGGCCAGAGGGGGCGGGCAGCTTGTTCCTGCAGGGCCCCCAGCCTTACACCACTTACTAGACACTGCGGGGTCTTCATGGCACAGGGGAAACACCCGCCCGACAGCCTGGGCAGGAGCGCTGGGGCCTCCTGGGGCCAGGGAGTGGCGCATCCCTCGGAGCGATACGCCTGCCAGAGAGCTCACATCTCCCAGCCCCCTGGCTGCGCTGAGCAGCGTCCTCCAGCCCTGTGACGATGGGCCCAGCCCTCTGGCCAGGACTCTCCGGCAGCACTTAGTCACAGCAGTGCTGCTCTCCTAGAGCTGCCCTCTCCCAGATCACTGGGGCCAGGGCCTCAGCATTGAACCAGGGCCTTCCACTTTAGGTCCACGTAGTGTTCCTGGGTCAGCGTCAGCCTGGCTCCAGGTTCAAGCACCTTATGCCCAGGCCGTGCGCTCTGGTCAGGGCTCCCCCTGCTCCAGAAACCATCCCGGGGGGAGCAGGGCTAAAACCCAGGCTTCATCTCAGGACTCACATGATCATGAGAAGCACAGAGAGACAAAGGGACTGGATCCATATTACACAGAGTCAGTGGCAGAACAGAAACAGAACCCAGGAGTCCTGACTACCAGCCCCCTGCTTTAATCCCGAGACCTCACCCCCTCCCAAAGCTGGGAGAAGAACCCAGGAGTCCTGACCATCAGTCCCTATCTCTAACCACTAGGGACTGTCACTCCCATATTAAGAACCTTGTGGCCCATTTCTGAGCATCATGGATTGCTTCCCATAACCAGTGCTCTGCCCAGGCCCGTTCCCTCAGCTCCTGGTCTCCAGCTGGGAGCAGAGCTGTTAGTGCCATGGTAACTCGGTAGTGCTGCACCGGTTGGGCTGGGTCCCTAGCGGGCCGCGACCAGGCCCCCAGGCCTGCACTCACCTTGTAGAGCGTGCTGTCCGAGCAGGGCTTGTCCGCCTGCACCACGATGTAGGCGTGCAGGAAATTGGAGGCTATCATGTCGGGCACAAAGGGCGTGTTCTCGTCCTGGAAGATGATGGCCACAATGTCGTTCCCGATGTGCCGCTTCCTCTGCAACTGAGCGCAGCGGGGAGGGCGTCACTCCCACGGCCCGAGCCCCGTGCCAAGACGGCCAGGCCCAGCATGGGTCGTGGAGGGAGGGGTAGGAGCATGGACAGGCTGAGCCAGAGGGACGGGGGGATCCCCTGGCTTCCCCGTGTCGATAACCCCCCTCCCCACTGGGCCGAGATGGGGCCTTGGCACTAGCAAGTGTGTCTTCACCCCACTGTGGGGTTGGGGCTGGGTTAGAGCTCAAGGGGAGCAGGCCAAGGGCTGTGTTTGAGGGGGGCTGGTTTGAGGCAGAGTCACACTGGTCACAGTGACTGCGTATCAGAGGGGTCATATGTGGGTGCATGAAGAGGGTGGGGTGAGTGCACATGAAGGCCGGGGGGCTGTGCAGGGCTGTACTTTAGGTGTCTATACACGTGTGCCCATACACGTGTAGACACGCATGCCCCCAGGTGCAGCCCCTGCCAGAGGGGCACTGTGGCTCTCTCCTACCTGCTGGGTGTCACCCTCAGTGTAGGGCAGCTTTGTGGACACGTGGAACATGATCTCCTTGTTGCGGAAGGTGCAGTAGACGGATTCTGTTCCTGTCTGGCCATGGGTCACATCCAGCCCGCCCCGGAACCTGCCACCAGAGAGAGCCAGGCCTCAGGCAGACGCCCGCCCCGCCCAGTCCCTCCACCCCCAAGGAGCCCAGGACAGCGGCTGCAAGGCCAGGCCAGAGACCTACTGGATGGGCACAGGCTTAGCACAGAGGGGCCAGACCAGTGCAGGGGCCTGCCTCCCTCCCCTCCACACTCAGGCCCGGCAGAGCCAGGCTGGCAGGAGCTCGCTCACCCCTTGAAATCCTGCAGCTGGACTTTCTGGCCCAGGAAGTCGAGGAACTCCACGAAGGCTGAGCTCTCCTCGGTGGTGCCAAACAGCTCCTCCTCAGACGTCTGCAAGAGGCCAGCAAAGCAGAGGAGTTAGGACAGGGCTTAGCAGGAGCCCAGGGCTGTGCCGGGTCGAGGCCTGTCCACACAGCCTGAATGGCGAGCAGCTGAGTCTGTGGGGGTGGGGGCAAAGGAACCACTAGCGGAGATGGGTGTGCGATGGAATGGAAATGCTCTTAGTGTTTCCTCTGGATAGTGTGTGGGTGCCTCAGTTTCCCCTATGCATTTCTTAAGTCTCTAGGTGGTGGGATAAGGGCTGATCATGTTGGAGAACAAAGGACCAGTGGAACGGAGTGGCCGATGCCCTGTCTTGGCAATTGAGGGCCTGAGCCCTTCCCCCCTCTCAAGGTGTTGGCTGGAAGTGTTGAATAACAAAGAGGTCAGGTGATCTCCTGGCCCGGGAAAGAGACAAAGGAAAAGCAGAGCAGGGGCTACGGGGTTAGGCTGGATCTGACTGGGGGCAGGCGGAGAACTCCAGGCAGGCTGCCTGGCTCTTTGGCCCCAAAAATGGACCCAGCAGAGGGGTTGTGTTCGCTGTACCTACAAGCTCTGTGTTAGATCATGTTCCTGTCTTCTAATAAACCTCTGTTTTACTGGCTGGCTGAGAGTCACGTCTGACTGTGGAGTTGGGGTGCAGGACCCACAGGCTTCCCCAGGACCCCACCTGGGCGGGCTCGCTGCGGGAAGCACACGGAGGGGAAGAAGGTGCTGAATGCTCTGAGGTCAGACCCAGGAAGGTGGAAGCTGTGAAGCTCCTCGCCCTGGAGACAGGCTGTTCACGGAGAGGAAGCTTCCCCCCAGAGTCCTGACTGGCTTTGTAGGGAGCAGTTCCAGAGCATCACCCCGGGGACTCCGTGACAGGGTGCAGGGGTGAAGAGCCTCTGCTGTGGCCAAGCTTCCCTGCCCCCACCCTGGGTCTATGCCGTGAGCTGAGCTCTGACCTGCAGGGTGAACGAGTACCCCCCCCGCAGCCCCTGCCGATGGCAGTGCCCGCAGCGAGCACGGCAGCCACAGGGACCCAGCGCCGGGGAAAGCCATCACAATCCTTCATCTGGGGCTGCCTGTATGTGCACCCAGCTCTGGGGTTGGGAAACTTAGGCATGGGGACAGGACCTATAAAGGGTCACTGGAGAAGCAGGGAACAGAACCCTCCAGACTCACAGTTCCCAGCCTTAACCATTAGGTGGTGCTCTTCACCCACCTCACCCCCGGCTACAGAACCAGGGAAAGGCTAGGTCAGGGGCGGGAAAACATTCTGGCCCAAGGGCCACATCGGGGTTGCAAAGTTGTATGGTGGGCCGGGTAGGTTAGGCTGGGCCTCCCCAAACAGCCTGGCCCTGCCCCCTATCCGACCCCCTCCCACTTCCTGCCTCCTAACTACCCCCCTCAGAACCATCGATCCATCCAACCCCCCTGTTCCTTGTCCCCTGACCCCAGCTCCAGAGACCCTCCACCCCTAACCACTCCCTGGGACCCCACCCCCTTCTAAGCCTCCTGCTCCTTGTCCCTGACTGCCCCCTCTTGAGCCTCCCCCCCACCCAACCTGCTCCCCCAGGACCCGACCCTGCTCCCTGTCCCCTGACTTCCTCAACCCCTATCCACAATCCCCGCCCCCATGACTGCTCCCCGTGACTCCCTGCCCCTCATTCAACCCCCCATTCCCCATTCCCTGACCCCGCCCCCCAGAACCTTTGTCCCATCCACACACACACACCCTGCTCCTTGTCCTCTGACTACCCCCGGGAACCTTCTGCACCTTATCCAACCCCCTCAGTCCCAGCCCCTTTACCACGCCGCTCAGAGCAGCATGTCTGCTGGTACGGCCAGAGCCGGACATGCTGCCCTGCTCTCCCGCTGGAGCACGTAGCTGCGACCCCAGAGCGCTGCCCATGCGCTGGTATGGTGATGGGGGATGGGGAACAACAGGGGAGTGGCCAGGGGCCGGGCAGGATGGTCCCGCAGGCCGTATGTGGCCTGCGGGCTGTAGTTTGCCCACCCCTGCACTATGTAGCCAAGGATATGGTTTAACTCAGGGGTGGGCAAACCTTTTGGTTGCAAAATTGTATGGAGGGCCAGGTAGGGACGTCTGTGCCTTTCGAGACAGCATGGCCCCTGCCCCCTGTCTGACCCCCTTCCACTTCCTGCCCCCTAACCACCTCCCTCAGAACTCCTGACCCATACAACCCCACCCCTGCTCCTTCTCCCCTGACCACCCCCTCCAGAGATCCTCTGCCCCCAACTACCCCTGCTCCCTGTCCCCTGCCCGCTCTTCCTGTGCCCCCTATCCACACCCCCACCCCCTGACAGACCCCTGGGACCCCACTCCCTATCCCATCCCCCATTCCCCGTCCCCTGACCCCCTCCCAGAACCTCCACCCCATCCAACCGCCCCTGTTCACTGTCCTGACTGCCCCCCAGTACCCTCTGCCCCTTATCCAACTGCCCGCTCCCTGCCCCCTTACCATGCCGCTCAGAGCAGCATGTCTGGCAGCTGTGCTGCCTGGCTGGAGCTAGATACGCTGCCCGTGCTGAGGCTGTGGGGGAGGGGGCCAGCATGGGAGGGGTGGGGGGGAACCTCCCCGGTTGGGAGCTCAGGAGCCGGGCAGGACAGTCCTGCGGGCTGGATGTGGCCCATGAACCATAGTTTGCCCACCTCTGGTTTAGCTGGATAGCCCCTGCCATGGCTCCTGACTCCATTACAGCTCTTGGCAAAGCAAACGGACCATGGTCGTGCTGAGATGAAAGCAGCTGGGAGGGCGGGATGCCAGGGGGACGTCACCGGTGGGTTCAGGCAACCCAGCTCCAGCCGCTCCTGCTCAACAATGGCCATGCTGAGCTGGAGGGTTGGGGGATCCCACCCCTGCCGCTGGCTGCTTGTCAGAGGAGAAAGCCGGGGATGGAGGCTGGCAGGCTGGGGTAGCCCCAGCCCGCTGTGGGATCGACTCACAGTCCCAGAAAGCCCAGCCCCCGCCCCACTGAGACTGACCCACCTGGCCCAACTTCTGGTAGATGACGCCGAACTTGAAGTGATTGCTGAGGACGTGTTCGTCGAAGGTGACGATGAGACGGGAGGCCTGGGGAGACGGAAGAGGCTGGTTACATCCGGCTGCCAGGAACCCCTGCTCCCTCCAGGCCGTGAGGGGACCCGGCCCTGAGGGGACTCACGATCCATGCGGGGGGAGTGCTGCATGGGGCAGGTTCCTCTCAGGGTGGTAGGTGCAGGGTGTGAGGTGTGGAGCAGTGCACAGTCTGGACTTTGGGGGCGGTGGGCTCATGATCCAACGTTTCTTCCATCCCAGAATGAAAACATTTGAAATTTCCCACAAGACAAAATTCGGAAAGAAAATTAATCTGGGGCCGATCGAAGCCCTGACAAAATCTGACCCTTCCCAGCGCCCCTCTTCCTCCCTTTTTTATAATACACGATACTGAAAAATCACCCAAAACCTGGAAGGAAAAGTTGTTTCAAAATGGAAAACTGAACTGCTGCGTTTGGAAAAGATCAAAATGGGGCACTCCGAATGGGACGCCCCCAGCCCTGCATGGCAGCTCCAGCCCCGCGTCCGGCCAGGACGCCCCAGACCCATGCCCGGAAAGGACGTCCCCAGCCCCGCGCCCTGCAAGGATGCCCCAGCCC
>ML677380.1:17876740-17909770 GCA_007922305.1 Dermatemys mawii
TGCATGGCACTCCCAGACCCATGCCCGGCAAGGACGTCCCCAGCCCCACGCCCGGCAAGGACGCCCCAGCCCCACGCCCAGCAAGGACGTTCCCCAGCCCCACGCCCAGCAAGGACGCCTCTAGCCCCATGCCACACCCCAGTCCCTGCATCCAGTACTTCATTTCCATTTGGAAAGGAATTTACCGAGGCAGGAGGATTCCATGGGACATTTGCTGTCTCTGAACTGGCATTTCCAGTGGAAAAACATCCCATAAAAAGTTTCCTCCCAGTGGCAGGTGGGCGAGGGGAGCCCTCGAAGCAGGAACAAGCTGCACAGACAGGTCCTGGGCCGGGTCTATCCGGCTTTTCCCCATCCCTGAGATCTAGGACTCCGGTTCTTGTCCCCAGCTGCAAGCCCAGGCCCCTCCCACAGCTCTGGGTGAACTCCTAGCACAGCGACAGGAAGCCCTGCTGAGCAGGACCCTGGGGGCAGAGGACCCACGGGGCAGGGGACCCATAGGGCAGGGCCCTGGGGGCAGGGGACCCACAGAGCAGGGCCCTGGGGGCAGGGGACCTGCAGGGCAGAGGCACCGGGTGAGCTCTGTTCCAAATCTAGCCCTTCGTGCCCTCCTCCACAACACTCTTCTGCCTGTCCGAGCTCCGGGGTATGTAGGGGGAGAGGGGTCTGGGAGTCATCCAGGGACACCCCCTCTTTCCCATGGGCTGGGGACCCAGAGTGCCCTCTGGTGCCCCCTCCCCGCTGCAGTGGACTTCAGAGCTGTGCTGTGGGAGTGGTGGGAGCTTCGCCATGGAGCCCAGGACAGAATGCCTTGAGCTCCAAGCGGGAGGGGCCTTTCCCCGCAGACCCGGGCTACGCTTCATCCCACCATTAACCGCAGGTGCAAATCCCCCCGGCGGTGCCTGGGCACTGGTGAGCCTCAGCACTGGAGTGAGGGGGCAGAAGGAGGCCAGCCGGTGAGGGGAGCCCCTGGGACGGGGGCACCTGTCCTACGAGGAGGAAGCTCCTCCACAGCCCTGGGTGGGGCTCTGTGCCGGGCCGGGAGTCCCTTGAGAAAGGCTCCCTGGTGGGGCTTGGCTGCTTTTGGCCACGGGCAAACCTGACAAAGGAACCAGCCGGGGTCGGGCGTGGGGCTAATGCTGGACTAAGTTCTGATTGGCTGTGGAACGCCCAGCCTGCCCCCCGACTTCCTGGTGCCTGCTGAAGGCTGGGGTTCCCTCCAGGCCCCTGTGGGAGCCCCCGGGAGTGAGGAGACATGCTGGGTGTGGGAGCTGTCAGGCTGGCTTCCCTCCCCCCAGCACATTGCCTCCAGCCTACCTTTGGGTACAGCACCGGATAGAACCGATCCACGTTCACGTCCTCGCACGCCAGCTGAAACAGAGACCAGGGAGTGAGAACCACATGTGCACGTGTGCAGGGGGAAGTGGAGGGGAGCATGCACTACTGCCCCCTGCTAGGTGGGAGCAGTCAGTGCCCACGTGGGGGGAGTTTCAGGGGGACGCTCTCTGCTCTCAGGCTCCCTTCAGGGAGCACAGTGGGGGTTGTACGTGTGCACCAGCACAGCTCAGAGCCCTGACAGACAACGGGCCGTACAGCCACGGGGCCCGGCCTGCTGGTCATGGCCGCTGGACAGGCTGTAGATAAATGAACCCCTGCTGGAGTCAGGAATGGCCCCGGCCATAGGGCACTAACTGGCCCCCACGGCCCGGCGCTCTCCTCAGCCCTGAGGCAGGGAAATGGGGTCTGGCCTGTGCGAGGGCTGAGTGACATCAGGGTACAGGCTCAGCCCCCCGTAACCCCCTGGAAGGGTCCCGCCGAGGTACCGGCCTTGGCCATCTGCACGATGTTGGGGAACTCGGTCAGGCAGGAGATGGGGATGACGTCGTGGTAGGTTCGGCACTTGGTCCTGCAATAAGAGGTGAGGGTGTCACAGGACCCGGCTGGGCGCCCCAACAGGCCTGGCCCCTGGCCCCCCCTGCCCCCCAGTAGGGTGACCAGATGTTCCGATTTTATAGGGACAGTCCCGCTTTTTGGGTCTTTTTCTTATATTGGGTCCTGTTACCCCCCGCCCCTTCTCCCGATTTTTCACACTTGCTGTCTGGTCACTCTACCCACCATAGAGGGGGAGGAGGCACGATCCAGGCCCCGTGGCTCGGGCATTGCCCGGGGATGCAGAGGGCCCCGCGCTCACCTGAGCAGCAGCCGCAGGTGCTCCTGGTCACCAATGACATCGTACTTGAGGGAGAAGATGAGGTGGCCCAGGGCCGTGTCCAGGGAGTAGTAGTTAAAGTGCTCCTGGGGGGAAAGAGGTGAGCCACTGAGACCAGAGCGCAGCCTCCCAGCGGGGGTGGACAGAGATCTTTGGTCCCCTCTCTGCTGGGGGGGCACATGCCCCCTGGGGTAACGGCTGCCCCCCCGGGCCCTCACGACAGCCCAGCTCCTGGGAGCAGGAGCTATGGATTTCTGCCCTTGGGCCCCAGCGCTGAGCAGGGCGATGGAGGTGGGAGGGGGGCAATTTGCTGGCTAGGGCCTTGCGCAGTCTGGCAGGTGAGGGCAGCTGGTGACCAAGGAGCTGGGGGGCAGGGAAGGTGAGACGCAAGCAGCAGGTCAGACACCTGCCACCATCCACGGACGGGCGGGGGGGCTGTGAATGGCTTCTCCAGCTTGAGGGCCCCTTGTCAGAGGCATATCCCCCTTCCGCTCCCTGGTATGCCGGGCGCTGCCCCCCACAGGCTGCTGGGCCAGGCTGGCAGGTCCTGCATAGCCCCCGCCTCGGGACTCGGAGCAGGACCCCACGACCTGGAGATGTCCCCCGGGGTCTGTCAACATTTCACGCCACTCCACGGCCTGCTCAGGGTCAGGGGTGAACCCAGCCAGGGACCCGACGAGTCCCAGGGACCCGGGGGCAGCACAGGTGGGAGATGCACCCGGGGAACCCCAAGGAGTCTAGGCTGCTGCTCCCATTTCCCCGCCAGCTGCAGGTGAACTTGGCCAATGAGCCATTCCCAGCTGCCAACAGGGCACCCCTCCAGCCATATCCCTCAACTACTGGCTGCATGGTGCCCTCCAGGGGGGTTAACACAGCGGCTCCACTGGCCTTTTCCAAGTGCCCCCAGCCCCGAGCGAGGGGCACCCAGAGCAACTGCATTGTGGGATCCACCCCATAGCGCAAACCGTCCCCTCCGTGATCGCAGCGCAATGGGTTGGCCTTGCCCATGGGGAGGGGGAAGGGCCGACACAGGGGGAGCAAACCCCAGAGCGGGGTGGACCATCCCCAGCCCAGAAGGCGGTGTCTATTTCCCACACTGGGGCTGCCAGTCTGATGCCTTTGGATTTGAGTGCCGGCGCTGGGACTGGTGGGCCTGGCCCCGGGCACATTCCAGAGGGATTAGCCCTGGGGAGCCCCAGCCCACGCCAAGCGACTGGGGACGTGCAGTAAAGATCCACCCCTCAGCACTGCTGGGGGCGTCACACCCTTTCCCCAGGACACTTCTCGCACCAAGACACCAGCACTGCCCAAAACAGTGACACAGCCAGCAAGGCACCCCAGCGCGCCACAATCCCAGAGTCCCGGCGGCGTGGGGGGGAACACGGTGAAAACAGACAGACGAGTCCAGGGAGCATTTAAAGTCCCTGGGACGGATACAGCCAGAGCTGTACGGCGTGTAAACAAGGCCCAAGCAGGAGCAGAAAGGAGGCAGCAATGCAATCGGAGTGGGGGGACATGCTCTAGTCCCTGGAGGAGGGTGCCGGGGTGACTCATGCTAGCCTGGCTCAGGGCCAGTCCTCACGGAAGAGACGGGCTGTGCCCAGGCACCAGGAAATTAATCCCAGCAGCAAGGGGCACAGAAAAGCAACAGCACATAAGTCCTCCAGCAAACAGCGTGAGATCCCTGTGCAAACAGAGCCGGGACTGCAGCCCACACCCTGAAGGAGGCCCAGGGGCCCTCAGGCCAGGGTACGGGCTCTGCCAGGCTTAGGCCGATTTGACTGAGGATAACAGAGGAGTGCTGCTCGTCCAACCACACAGCTTCTTCTTGGCAACTAGCAGGACCCTGGGATCCGGCCTGCAGGGGCTAGAGACAGACCTGCCCTCGGGAACCCAAGTTCTGTGCACAGGATGGGGAGGCCTGAAGCCAGCTTTGAACTCTCCATGGTTGGTGACCTGCCCAGCCCCTGGGAAGCAGAGAACTGCTGTCGAGCAGTCAGTGCCAACCATGCTCCCGATACACCCCCATGCCAGGGCTGGCCCAGAGCCCTGACACCGACTCCGGACTGTTCAGCAAGGGCCCACATAAGGCAGCTTTTCAGGGAGCCATTTCTGCTCCCTTAAAGGCCCCTTTACGCTCCCAGAGCATCTTAAAGGAGCCTCAGCACAATGGCTAACCAGACCCTAAACTGGATCCAAACGCTTGCAGGATCCACTCCACCCCCTGAGCCCAGGAAAGTGGCTCGTTCCCAGCTCATGTCACCAGTGCTGGGCCTGAGAGGAGGGCAGGGAGCTGGGCTGGGCAGGGCTCTTGGGGAATCTGAAACCAGATTGGGGAGCTCTGACGATGGGACGTCCCAGGTCACCCTTGCTTCCCCAAGTCACTCTCCCCAGACAGGAGTTGGGACAAAGGCCTTTCTTTTCCTCCTTCGAGTCCCTCAGCCCCAGGCCCCACTGTCCTGGTCACACAGGAAATTTGCACCATGGCTTCCTGGGGGCCCAGTTGTTCCGGGAGCAGAGAGCACAGGGGCTAGCTCCGCGTGGGCTGTCCCCACCCTGCAAATGAAGCAGAGCCCCAATATGAGCCTGCTCCAAAGTCCATTGAAAACAGGGGGAGTCTGAGTCCCACAAGCATCGGGAGCCAGGGAAACCGGTCTGGGCGGGGAATCACCTGCACAGCGACTGAGAACGGCCAGTCTGCACTGAAGGCAACACATGGCGAGTGCCTGGGTCAGTCATCCATGGGGCCCGGGCTGAGGGTGCTGGGGGGCGGTGGGGAAGGAGTGCTGACCTTGCCCAGGAAATGTTTCCTGTAGATCCTGGCCATGTGGTTACATTCCAGTTTCACCTTGGAGGTCGGAGACGGGAGCGACTCGGTTTCGGGGATACCGGTCAGCTCGTGGTTGGTGCCTTCGATCCAGTAGCCCCCGAACTGCGGCAGCAGGATGAGGGGGAACGGCCCCTCACGCCCCAGCACCTGGAGGGAGAGGGAAGGCCAGGGAACTGCACTGGGGCACGCTGACCGGCTCCCCAGAGCAGCACCGCGATCCTGGTATGGAGACCCACAGCCCTGCGGAGCACGCGCCTAAGGTCACTACCCCACTCTCCCAAAGGAGCCCAAGGGCCTTCGCAAACAGAGGAGAACCTTGGGGGCCCAAGGCAGCAGCCCAGGGCACAGCAGAGGACTGGGAAGCCGAGAGGACACTGAGGGAGGCAGGATGGGTCTCGCTGTCAGGAACCAGGCCCCTACGGAGCCCGGGTTCAGCACTGGCACAACGGGGTTCTTTGGGCCAACTCCTGCCCACTGAGGTGGTGGACGGTCTCCCCTCCCCAGTTCCCAGCCTGGCTACACCACGGCAAACTGCGGAGGGGCCTGGTTTTACTGCCAGGAGCACAGCACCACATGGCACCGTGCATCGGGAGACAAGCACCCACCCCGCCCTGCTCACCCACCCACCGCCAGGCCAGGCCAGACGCTGCTTAGCTGAGGAGAGCTGCTAGACTCCCAGCCCATCCCCCGCACAGCTGGGCACAGACATCTCCTGGGCTCCCCAGGAGGCTTCCAAAAGAGGGGTACACTGAATCCTCTGACCTTATCACTTGCCTTGGAGCACTTAGCACTGGCCTGGGCCTCAGGAGATTCGGGTCTGTTCCCAGCTCTGCCCCTGGTCTGAGGGGTGACCTTGGCAAATCCCTGTCCCTCTCCGTGCCTCAGTTTCCCCATCTGTAAAAGGGGGCTGTAAAGTGCCTGAAGAGCTCTGGGTGAATGTGCATCAAAGAGCTACAGCTTGTTCTTAGAGCAATCTGACCCCTAGCAGCACCCTAGGAAATCCGCCAGCACAGGCCCAGTGTCTGTGCAGGAAGGGGCTGAAAGTCAACAGGAGGCGCTTCCCCCTCAGTCTCTCTTGAAGCAACGCCCCAGCATGCTGCTGGAGGGATGGCTGCCTAAGGCAGGGCAAGCCGGCTACCGGGTGATGAAGACCCTGAGGCCCTTTTTCTGCACTATGACCTTGGCCTCAGTACCCTGGCCTAGGAACCATGCTCATCCCTTCCACTCCAACCGCACCCTCCCAGTGCCACATACCCACCGAGATCCCTGGGGGATTTCCCAGCACCCTCTGTGGGTTGGCGCCATCCCTACGGGTGCCCAGAGTGTACCCTGCGATCGGGCAGGGCCGGCCAATCGCTGGAAGACCCAGGCGCTGGTCTGACAGGGCAACGGGAAGATCAGGAAGTGTGTGGGACACACACACCCCCGCCGCTCCCTGCTTGTCCCCCCCCGACTCACCGCACTCCCTACCCCCGCCCACTGTCCATCCCATTCAGTCTGTGCCTTCCCAGGGCATTGCCCGCCCCTAGGCCTGCCCTGCTGCAATGCCAGGCGCGGGTGGCTGGGCAGAGCGGGCCCAATCCTGCCTTTGTCACACGTCTCCTTAGACTGGGGCAGAACCACGCCTTGGGTTTGTGCAGCACCCCGGACCGGGGTCTATGACACAGGCAGAGCATGGGCACCCTCGTTACCTCATGGACGCTGGGATACGGGATATAATCCTCTTCAGTCTGAAAAACACAAACACCCCCTGGGTGAGAGCCAGGCCTGCTACTACCCTCCCAGGGGTCAGAAGGGCTGAGGGGGCTGGGGGGGGGGCCCCAAAGCGGGGGGTAGGGGGGACCCCAGGACTGGAAGGGCTGATGGAGTTGTGGGGGTGGTAGAGCTGTGTGTAGGGGGGACCCCAGGACTAGAAGGGCTGAGGGAGTTGGGGGGGTGGCAGACCAGTGTGTAGAGGGGACCCCAGGACTGGAAGGGCTGAGGGAGTTGAGGGGGTGGCAGAGCTGTGTGTAGGGGGGACCCCAGGACTGGAAGGGCTGAGGGAGTTGCGAGGGTGGCAGAGCTGTGTGTAGAGGGGACCCCAGGACTCGAAGGGCTGAGGGAGTTAGGGGGGTGCCAGAGCTGTGTGTAGGGGGGTCCCCAGGACTGGAAGGGCTGAGGGAGTTGGGGTGTTGGCAGAGCTGTGTGTAGGGGGGACCCCAGGAGTGGAAGGGCTGAGGGAGTTGGGGTGTTGGCAGAGCTGTGTGTAGGGGGGTCCCCAGGAGTGGAAGGGCTGAGGGAGTTGAGGGGGTGGCAGAGCTGTGTGTAGGGGGGTCCCCAGAACTGGAAGGGCTGAGGAAGTTGTGGGGCGGCAGAGCCGGGAGTGGGCAGGACTGGCAAAGCAAGGAGGGTCGGTGTTGGCACTAACGCGCCGTGGCAGAGCAGTGGCTGGGACCTCGGTGCTGCTCCTGCTGAGCAGCTCTCGGAGTTGGGGGCTCATCGATTTCTCTGCCTCTGGTCAGAGCCCCTGGGTTTGTGGGCGCTGAGCTCCAGTTGCCGCTCCCTACGGAGCACGAGGGCGTCACAGCCGGGCCGCACGGTGCAGATCACAGGCCCCATCCCACCCTGCCGAGGACGTCCCAGCACGAGTGGTAAGCGGGTAACCCACTGTGCTGGGGGGAGGGAGCGCCCACGCCTTGCCTTCATGCAGCCTCCTCCGGGGCCCACCTTGAGAGGGGGTGGGAAGGAGCAGCGCTGTTCATCCATTCTGCTTCCCTGCGGGAGACAAGGGAGAGGGAGTCAGTGGCTGCCCTGAGCACAGGCCCTGCACCAGTGTTTGCTCTGCGGGTGGGGGCTGGTTCCTGCTTGGCACAGATTTGCAGGCTGCTGTGGGGCACAGCCGGGAGCCGATGGCTGGGGGAGGGACTGGGGGGCGGCTCTACCTGTGGCAGCACCTGGCAGGAGGAGCGTGTGCGCTCCCAGGTGGGGGGGCGGCACTGGCTGTCCCTGTGGCTGCACGGCCTCTGCCGTGTGTCTGCAGCGCGTCAGGGCAGGTTCGAGCCATTCGGCTCCGCTCACGGGGAGAGCTCGGCTTCGTGCGCTGACCCAGCTGGGCCGAGCCGGGGTCCCAGGCTGGGCCCCGCTCCTGCCAGCGGTCTTCTCTGAAACACCAGCCCAGCAGGGGACGATGGATCCGCTTTGGCCTCAATCCCAGGCCACAGAGACCCCTCCCGAGGGGAGCCAGTTCAAAGGGCCTTGCTAGAGAGCACCGTGGGGTTTGCAATGGCCCCACCTCCCCGGCTCTGCTGCAGCAGAAGGGACCCTCCAGAAACACCCTGAATCCGCTGCAGCGAAACACTGACAATCGCGGTTCAAACGCTTTGGGCTCCAGCCCAGCGACAGCCTCTGCTGAACAGCTTCGAGTGGCCACCCCGTCCGGGCTCTGATCCCTGAGCCCCGAGGGGCTCTCCCAGGGGACACACGGGCCCTGGCGGAGCTCTCCGCCCAGTCGGGGGTGGTGTGTGAGGGAGATCCCCGGGATGAGCCAGGCCCAGAGCAGGGTCCTGCTGGGAATCGTTGCCCCAAACTAGCCCCCACGTCCTCCCGCCACGCCTCCGAGTGTGTATTGCACCTTCCTCCCTCCCGCTCTGCTCAGCCGGCCACAGGCCCCGCTCCAGGGCGGCGACTCACCTGCATCTTCTCGATCATCTCAAACAGCTCCGAGGTCTGCAAGAGAGAGAACCAGCCTGCGTTAGCGCAACGGGCCGTGGCCCTGCTCCGCCATCCCAGCCTCTTCACTCCTCCCATCTGCCCCCCCACTACCCCACTCACTAACTGCATTGACACCCCCACAGCCAGGGGACTCCCTCCCCAGCCGAGCCTGATCTCAGGGGTCATGCTCCCCACTCAAGCCAGGGACGAGCTGTTCTCCTTCTAGGCCAGGCACCCCTGTCACGGAGTCCCCGGGGCAATGGTCTGGAATTGCTCCCTATGAAGACAGTCAGGACTCCGGGGGGAAGCTTCCTCTCCGTGAACAGCCTGTCTCCCAGGCTAGGAGCTTCACAGCTTCCACCTTCTTGGGTCTGACCTCGGAGCATTCAGCACCTTCTGCTCCTCCGTGGGCTTCCCCCAGCGAGCCCAGCCAGGCGGGGTCCTGGGGAAGCCCCTGGGTCCTGCCCCCCAACTGCACAGTCAGACGTGACTCTCAGCCAGCCAGTAAAACAGAGGTTTATTCGTCAACAGGAACATGATCTAAAACAGAGCTTGTAGGCAGAGTGAACGCAACTCCTCAGCTGGATCCATTTTGGGGGTCAAAGAGCCAGGCAGCCTGCCTGGAGCTCTTCGCCTGCCCCTAGCCAGATCCAGCCTAACCTCTTAACCCCTCCTCTGCTTTTCCTTTGTCTCTTTCCCTGACCTCTTTGTTATTCTACACTTCCAGCCAACATCTTGAGCGGGGGAAGGGCCCAAGCTCTCAATTGCCAAGACAGGGCGTCGGCCACTCCTTTCCACTGGTCCTTTGTTCTCCAACATGATCAGCCCTTATCCCACCACCTAGAGACTTAAGAAATGCATAAGGGAAACTGAGGCACCCACACACTATCCAGAGGAAACACTAAGACCATTTCCATTCCGTCACAACCCCTCAGCCTGCAGGGTTGGGGCAGTTTGGGCCTGTCCCAGGTGGGAGCTGCCTGGCCCATTGATGGGGCTGGATTTCCCAAGATACTTTACATGGAGAGCTCCAATGTGCCCTGATCTTTGGACACCCCACAGAGTGGGGGTGGGGGGAGCTCGCTCACCAGAGGAGCCCCAACACTTATTGAGATACCCGTGTGCAGGGTTAGCCTCCCAACAGAGAGGTAGCTACAAATGTACGCTCACTTGTGTTGAGATTCAGCTGTGTATACAGGCACATCGCCAAATACACATGCACGTGCACCCGTACAGGAATCCCCACACACAGGGAGACACACACACACACACAGACACAACCTCCCCTCTCCCCCATAAACACCCTTGTGCACCTAGACACGCTCCTGAACATAGACACACCTGCCAATATGCATATGCACACATCCTCCTCGCACACCCACATGCAAACATCAACAGCCACACTGTGCACACCCCCACCCCACGTACACCACTGAGAACTCGCACTCCTAGACACACATCTCATGTGCACACACATGGTACGGGCCCCTACTCACCCCCAGGTGTGCAGGGTTAACCACTCTCCCTTCTAAAACAAGCAATCACCCTTAATTCCTGGTCTTGGCCGTGGTTCAGAGCTCCGGGAGCGCTTGGGCAGACGGGCTGGAACACAGAGCCCTGAACGTCAGATTAGACTGGAAAGGACTCCCTCGCCTGCCCGGGGGCTCCTTCTCTTCACCCGATCCCCTCCAGGCCAGCTCTTCTCACAGCCTCCCCGCACCCCAGCCCGTCCACCCGCTCTGGCGTGCGTCCCCTCCTGCCCGTCTGTCACACCCGCCTGAAGACCTGCCACAGCATGCTTCAGGGCCAGTGGTCGGGGCACTCTCGGGCACTGCACAAGCAAACCCAGCCAGGACAGGCGGAGGCTGCTGGAGGCCTCGGGCTCCCAGATGCTGATAGCACTGTGTGCCCGAGACGCTGCCCTTGAGCCAGACTCACGTTCCAGCCGAACTCGATCAAGTCACTCCTGCGCCGCCCAGAAGAGAAGGGCAGCGGTCGAGCCATCCTGACGGGCTGGGGCTCTCTGGGGGCACTTCCCCCAGCACTACACCACCCGGCTGCTCTGAGCTCTTGTGGGGCAGTCAGCCCGGGATCCCGGAGGCACAAAGGCGAGTGGTGGCTCTCCCGGAGCTGAGATTCGCTGGCACTCGGCTCCATGTGTACTTTATGGGCGAGGAGCCAGGTGCAGTAGGGAGCCGTGCCAAGGGGCAGGTCTCGCTGCTCCAGCCTGCCCTGGGCTTTGCAGAGGAGCCAGGGAGCTGGCTGCAGATCACCTGGACAGCCAGGGGCGGCTGGGTGTGGGAAAGACTCCGGCTGCTCCCGCCAGCTCCCAGGCCTGCACTGTCACAGATGGCAGCTCAGCTCAGCCCATGCCAAGCTCTCTGCTGAGTCCTGGCTCTGCATTCTCCAATCCTGCCCCAGTTGAGGGGGGGCAACTTTCTCAGCACTACTGCTCAGGGGGCCTGTGACCAGCAGACCGGGGCTGCTCTCACACACCACCCTTGGTATGGGGGAGCAGCACCCACTAGGCCAGTGATTTGCAAACAGTGCAGTGTGGCCGTGTTCACGTGGCTCAGACCCGGGGCCTGATGTTGTAAACCCACTTTCACACTGCACTGCGGAAACCCAGTCCACAAGCCTGGCTCCCACAGACCCAGCTTCCGATGCAGTGTGGATCCAGCAGCCACAACAGAGAATCCCCTGCGCAGACATCGCAGCCCTGGGGTTTCACTTCCAGCAGTCACCACCCAGGTCCCGTCCCCTCGCTGCTCCCACCTCTGTCTGTGGATCGGAAGCCCTGTGGGGCAGGGACTCGCTTGCTGCAGGTACAGCCCAGCCAAAGGACCCATGGCTCCTGGCAGGGACCTCAGGGCACCCCTGAGACATAAGTCATTCCTAACACCTCGAATCACAGGCAGCAGCTGTTTGGATTACCGTCCCTTTAAGGGAAGCGGCCAGCAGTAGCCATGTGCTATTAGCCAGGTGAGGGTAATTAAAAGCAATGAGCAGGCTGCAGGAATGAATTTCCCACCTGCGAGACATGGCGACCTGAGCCAACGTGTTTCACTGGCACAAATGAAAGGGAAACACAGGTTCCCTGGCTAGTCTGGCGCTGCTTGTGACAGATGGAGCCGGAGAACAAAGCCACGGGAACTGCAGTGACTCAAGGTAGCACATATAGCCTGTGTGCGTCACGATACCACATGTCAGAAATAGCAACAGTTATCCCGGCACATCCCATGGTGCTCTAGACAGGTACCCACAGGATTCCTTTCACCCCCTCTGGGGAGGAACGCAGCAGTTGCTCTACAGAACTGCATGTTTTAGGCCAGGAAGAGCAGGAGAACACCACCTCCAATGAAAGTGAAGGAATCACATGGGAAGAACGTAGTTACTCCGGCCAACTGCAGTGCATCCAGGACACCAGCAATAACGAGCCAGCGTACATGAACAGTCCCGTGGGATCTTGGAGGCCCAGTGCTCAGTGCTTTGGTTCTGCAGGCACTTGAACAGGCTGAACAGAAATGTCGCTATCCAGTAACAGAGAATGCCAGTCACCTTTGGGCTCGATCGCGGGCAGCAGTGACTCTGACAAGAATTTGGGCTCATGGTCACCAGCACCAGGGAGACAGGGCAGGGGGCCATGGCCTCCCACTTTTTAACAAAGGAAACATACGTGCTCACGGGGGATATTTAAGTATTAATTCCTCCACCACTTTGACCTTGGCCCCCCAACTTCTACAAAGGTCCCAGCGCCCAAATGGCCATTGCCCCCCCCGGCCCTTTACAACCCGGCTGGGAGGGAGCAGGCAGGGATCAGCCCAGTTGGTCGGCACCAAGGTCCCACCTTGCACTGAGCCACATACCAGCAGCTGGGCCCTCATACAGGCTGT
This sequence comes from Dermatemys mawii, assembly GCA_007922305.1. NCBI lineage: Eukaryota > Metazoa > Chordata > Testudines > Dermatemydidae > Dermatemys > Dermatemys mawii. The sequence goes on from ML677380.1 coordinate 17,889,363, forward strand.
TGGTGGAGGACAGGGGGGTTGTGGATCTGGGAGGGTCAGGCTGCTGGGGGGGCCTTGAGAGTTGAAAGGGTCAGGCCAGGCTATTGGCGGGGAGGTTGGAAATCTGGGAGGGCCAGGCCATTGTGCGGGCGGTTGTGGATCTGGGAAGGTCAGGCCATTTAGGAGGGGGTTGTGGATGTGGGAGGGCCAGGCCGTTGGGGCGAGGGAGTCAGGCTGTTGAGGGGGCTTTGGGAGCTGGAAGGGTCAGGCCATTGGGTGGAGGGTTGGGGATCTGGGAGGGCCAGGCAGATGTGTGTGCCTCACCAGTGTTGAATAGAGGGGAACAATCATGTCCCTCGATGGGCTGGCAATGTCTCTACTTATACAACCCAAAATGCTGTTAGCCTTCTTGACAACAAGGGCACACTGTTGACTCATGTCCAGCTTCTCATCCTAGGTCCTTTTCTGCAGAACTGCTGCCTAGCCATTCGGTCCCTAGTCTGTAGCAGTACATGGGATTCTTCCATCCTCAGTGCAGGACTCTGCCCTTGTCCTTGTTGAAACTCATCAGATTTTTTTGGCCCAATCCTCTAATTTGTCTAGGTCCCTCTGTATCCTATCCCTACCCTCCAGTGTATCTACCACTCCTCCCAGTTTAGTGTCATCTGCAAACTTGCTGAGGGTGGAGTCCACACCATTCTCCAGACCATTGATAAAGATATTGAATAAAACCGGCCTGGCCCCTCCTTCACCCACTTCCCGGCCCCTGACTGCCCCCCTCAATAAACAACATGTAGTTACATATCAGGAGTCGGCAACCTTTCAGAAGTGATGTGCCGAGTCTTCATTTATTCGCTCTAATGGAAGGTTTCACATGCCAGTAACACATTTTAACAAGGCCTCTTTCTATAAATCTTTAATATAGAACTAAACTATCGTTGTGTGTAAAGTAAATAAGGTTTTTAAAATGTTTAAGAAGCTTCATTTAAAATCAAATTAAAATACAGAACCCCCCGGACCGGTGGCCAGGACCTGGGCAGTGTGAGTGCAACTGAAAATCAGCTCCCGTGCCGCCTTTGGCATGCACGCCATAGGTTGCTTACCCCTGTTATATGTTATCGACATATTGAAAGAGACCTTCTAACAACATTAAAATGTATTACCGGTACGTAAAACCTTCGGTTAGAGTGAATAAATGAAGACTCGGCACCCCACTTCGGAAAGGTTACCGACCCCTGACCTAAGTACTGGTGCCGTACACAGGAAACTAAGGTCCACACAGTATTAGTATAGGACATTGAGACTCACATACAACATAGCAAGAGGGATAAACCCTACTTTGTCAGCACTTGGAATCCAAGCCTCGGGGTGATCACACATGCAAGAGCTTCCCTGAGACACCCTTAACAGTCATAAAATATATGGAGATATATCTATCTCATAGAACTGGAAAGATCTTGAAAGGTCATTGAGTCCAGTCCCCTGGCTACACTAGCAGGACCAAGTACTGATACCTGACAGATTTTTTGCCCCAGATCACTAAACAGCCCCCTCCAGGATTGAACTCACAATGCTGGGTTTAGCAGGCCAATGCTCAAACCACTGAGCAATCCTGCTCCCCTAGGTCCCTGCTTTCATAACCCTTCCTCCTTTCTCTGGGCCCAGCACCAGCCTGCTTTACCCTCACACCCCCTTTGTGCAGCCGGGAACCAGGCACAGAGCCGCTGAGAGGTGCCTACACTGCAGCCCTGGGAGACAGGGGAGTGGGCGCAGCGGGGGCCCGGCTGCCTGTGTTGTTCCCCAGGGTTCCAGGCAGGCTCCAGCCAAGCTCGCTCTGATACACCTGTGCACGCTGCAATCACACACTTGACGGCAGAGCAGACATACTGTGTAGACACAGTGATCAACAAGCTACACCTGGCAGAAACTGGACTGGACGTCAGCATTCATCTCCCCTGCACCTGCCAGCAGAGCAGAGGTGGGAAGACACGGGCAGAGCCCAGGAACTAGTTGTTGTCGGAGGCTGGTGAGGAGTCAAGGCAGGACGCAGGATGGGCCATGAAGACGGCTCCATGCTCACCTGAGACCCGAGCCAAGCGCCGAGCATTTCACCAGGGCACAGATGAACCAGGTGTGACAAGCAGGGAGAAGGGTGGATGTGATCTCACGAGCTTCACTGGAGGGGGGAGGCTTTTCTGAAGGGAGATACCTGGAGCTGTAACCTGAGATGAGAAGGGGGAGGGGAGTTGACACCTTGGGCCCGGGAAGTGAACAAAGGAAGTGAGAGATGGCTGCAGGGTTTTGGAGGGTAGTAGAAGCTGGCTGGGGAAGAAGAGGGAGCCCAGATTTGGGGTCTTATCTCCCTGCCCCCCAGAAGGGCCTGACTAAGGGGTCCTGTTTGTACTGACAAGCTCTGAGTTGGATTGTGTTCCTGGCATCTCAAATAAACCTTCTGATCTACTGGCTGGCTAAGAATCACTGGGAATCCCAGGAAGAGGGGGGTGTTGGAACTGGACTCCCCCACCCCCTGTGATACCAGGCTATTCTGGGCAATCCCGAAGGTACCAGATGGGGAAAGCAGCAGCCAGTATCTGCAAAGTGTCATCCTGGAAACGCTAGCGTCAGCCCTGTCCCTGCGCAGGGCTCCAAGCACAGCCATGGGGACCACTCCTCCTCCAGTCACACCAAAGGGTGTGTGTAATTTACAGCCCAAGTGACATGCTCCTGCTATTGGCATGTTTGTAGGGAAAGGGAACCCTGATTCTCTGCCCGGCCCAACAGAGCGAGATCACCAGGCAGGGAATGTCGCAGGGCCCAGGCTTTCAGGCTGGCTACAGGAGAAGACCCAGTGCAATCGGGGTGCAGACAAGAGGCGACTCCCCTTAAAGCAGAGGGATGGCCCTGCTCCATAGAGGTGCCTTTTAGCTCAGGCGATAGAGGCTTATGCACTAAGCTCCAGAGGTCCCCGGGGTTTGATGCTGGTCACTGGCAACCAAGGTCTGTCGGTATTAGACAAAGAAGCGTAGCAAATCCTAAGCCATGTGCCACTAGCCCCCAAGGCGGAGCTGGAAAGAGAAGGGCCCCAGATCCAGCAGCAGCTTATGTTGCTTCCTGCGCAATCAGCTGGAAGATCCAGGGTGAAGAACGCCTGTGCAGTGCATTGACAAACAAAAGAAGAAGGAACAGTCGGCCAAGGCTGCAGGGCAGGAGAAGGGCAGAGACGGGCTCCGTAGAGTGAGCTCATCCTGCCACAGGGGGGATCTGCAACCTTGGGGAAGTTTAAACCTGAACTGGTAAAATAAGCTTGGGGGGTGTAACGGAGTGGGAATGTTCTTAACGTTTCCTCTGGATAGTGTGTAAGTGCCTCCGTTTCCTCTCTGCATTTCTTATGTGTCTATGTGGAGGGATAAGGGTGTGTAATTGGTGCAGAGCAGAGGGCCAGTGTACGTAAATAGCTGACGCCCTGTCTTGGGCCCAGGTCCTTCCCCCTCTCTGCAAGGTGTCAGCTGAAACTGCTGGAGGGAGGTCAGGTGACCTTCTGGCCTACCCAAGAGACAAAGGAAAAGCAGAGGAGGGGCTAGAGAGGGTTTTCAGCCTGGATCTGACGGGGGCAGGGGAGAACTCCAGGCAGGCTGCCTGGCTCTTTGGCCACCAAAATGGACCCAGCAGTGGGGTCGCATTCGCTCTACCTACAAGCTCTGTTTTAGATCATGTTCCTATCGTCTAATAAACCTCTGTTTTACTGGCTGGCTGAGAGTCACGTCTGACTGTGGAGTTGGGGTGCAGGGCTCTCTGGCTTCCCCAGGACCCCACCTGGGCGGACTCGCTGGGGGAAGCGCACGGAGGGGCAGAAGGTGCTGAATGCTCTGAGGTCAGCCCCAGGAAAGAGGAAGCTGAAAGCTGTGAAGCTCCTAGCCCTGGAGACAGGCTGTTCACAGAGAGGAAGCTTCCACCCCAAGTCCTGAATGGCTTCGCAGGGAGCAGGTCCAGAGCATCGCCCCAGGGACTCCGTGACAGGGGGTTATTTCCTTTTTCATGCGGGTCCCCACATCTGTACCCTAGAGTTCAGAGTAGAGAGGCAATCCTGACAGTACCCGATGACTGGAGACTAGCCAATGTAATGCCTATTTTTAATAAAGGTTCTAGAGTCAATCCTGGCAATTACAGGCCAGTAAACCTAACTTCAGTTACATGCAAATTGGTTGAAACTATAATAAAGAACAGAATTATCAGACCCATAGATGAACACGATTTGTTGGGGAAGAGTCAACATGGCTTCTGTAAAGGGAAATCATACCTCATCAATCTACTAGAATTCTTTGAAGGGGTCAACAAGCATGTGGACAGGGGTGATCCAGTGTATTTAGTGTATTTGAACTTTCAGAAAGCCTTTGACGAGGTCCCTCACCAAAGCTCTAAGTAAACTAGCAGTAAAGCAGCCACGGGATAAGAGGGAAGGCCCTCTCATGGATCAGTAACTGGTTAAATGATAGGAAACAAAGGGGAGAAATAAAGTCATTTTTCAGAATGGAGAGAGGTAAATAGTGCTGTCCCCCACAGGTCTGTGTCAGGACTTGTGCTGTTGAACATATTCATAAAGGATGTAAAAATGGGTAAACCAGTTGAGCCCGATGATCCAGGCAGCTTTCTATCTACCTTATGGTCCATTCATCCAGCCCATACTACTTTAACTTGCTGGCAAGAATATTGTGGGAGACCATATCAAAAGCTTTGCTAAAGTCAAGGAATAGCACATCCACTGCTTTCCCCTCATCCATAGAGCCAGTTATCTTGTCACAGAAGGCAAGTAGGTTAGTCAGGCATGACTTGCTCTTGCTGAATCCATGCTGACTGTTCCTGATCACCTTCTTCTCCTGTAAGTGCTTCAGAATTGATTCCTTGAGGACCTGCTCCATGATTTTTCCAGGGACTGAGGTGAGGCTGACTGGCCTGTAGTTCCCCGGATCCTCCTCCTTCCCTTTTTTAAAGATGGGCACTACATTAGCCTTTTTCCAGTCATCCGGGACCTTCCCCGATCACCAGGAGTTTTCAAAGATAATGGCCAACGGCTCTGCAATCACATCCGCCAACTCCTTTAGCACCGTCAGATGCAGCACATCCGGCCCATGGACTTGTGCTCTTCCAGCTTTTCTAAATAGTCCTGAACCACTTGTTTCTCCACAGAGCACTGGTCACCTCCTCCCCATGCTGTGCTGCTGAGTGCAGTATCATAAAGTCTCAGAGTTGGAAGGGACCTCAGGAGACCATCTAATCCAACCTCCTACTCAAAGCAGGACCAATCCCATTTTTGCCCCATATCCCTAAATGGCCCCCTCAAGGATTGAGCTCATAACCCTGGCTTTAGCAGGCCAATATTCAAACCACTGAGCTATCCCTCCTCACCCCTGGATATGCTGGAATATCTGGTATTCTGGAAGCTGACCTTGTTCATGAAGACAGAGTCAAAAATAGCATTGAGTACATTTGCTTTTTCCACATCCTCTGTCACTAGTTTGCCCCCTTCATTCAACCAGGGGCCCACACTTTCCTTGACTTTCTTCTTGTTGCTAACATACCTGAAGAAACCCTTCTTGTTACCCTTAACATCCCTTGCTAGCTTCACCTCCAAGTGTGATTTGGCCTTCCTGATTTCACTTCCGCATGCCTGAGCAATATTTTTACACTTGCTCATTTGTCCAGTCTTCCACTTCTTGTCAGCTTCCTTTTCATGTTTAAGATTAGCAAGGCTTTCCATTTGCACAATGGAAAACATAATCCTAACTATACATATAAAATGATGGAGTCTAATTTAGCTGTTACCACTCAAGAAAGAGATCTTGGAGCCATTGTGGGTAGTTCTCTGAAAACATCCACTCAGTGTGCAGTGGCAGTTAAAAAAGTGAACAGAATGTTAGGAACCAATGTTAGGAAAGGGATAAATAATAAAACAAAAAATATCATAATGCCACATATATATATCCATGGTACACCCACATCTTGAATAGTGTGTGTGGTTCTGGTCACCCCAACTCAAAAGAAAAAAAGGTATATTAGAACTGGATACTGTTCAGAGAAGGGTAACAAAAATGATTAAGGGTATCAAGCAGTTTCCATATGAGGAGAGATTAATAAGACTGGGACTGTTCACTTTAGAAAAGAGACAACTGAGGGAGGATAAGATGGAGGTCTATAAAATCATGACTGGTGTGGAGAAAGTGTTGTTTACCCCTTCACATCACACAAGAACCAAGGCTCACCCAATGAAATTAATAGGCTGCAGATTTAAAATAAACATGATGAAGTACTTCTTCACATAATGCTCAGTCAACCTGTGCAACTCGTTACCAGGTGATGTTGTGAAAATCAAAAGTATAGTTGGGTTCCCAAAAGAGCTAGATAAATTCTTGGAGGGAGTGTCATGTTACTAAAATTATCTGGGATCATATAGATCATTGGTGCAACTAAGGTCCTGTAGCGGCACCAAATCTTAGGTAAAGGGGGTCATATAAGGTGTCTACGATCAGGTTATGATCTGCTGATTATGAGTATGTTATCTGTATGTGTGTATCATTTTTGTAGTTGAAGTTATGAATATTGACTCTGTACTGTCTGTCTTTCCAAATATTGTGCTATGCTGTTGGGGACATTTCAGAGCCCTTGGTGTTAAGCGTTGCTTGCCATGCTTGATGGCCCATTAAGGATTATCAGCTATCCAATGGACCCATTAAGGGAAGGCAGACACATCCTGTGTCTTAGCAAGGGGGGCAGGAATTGCCCAACTGACTCAAACTCCATTTTGCTGTAAGTTTCCACAGCGAAGGACAAAGAACATTCCTGCACCTGGGAAGGATATAAAAGGGTGGTACCCCATCCCCATTTCGTCTTTAATCTCCAGTCTCCAGCCTGGCTCCTACTTCTGGATGGGACTTTGCTACAAAGGGGCGCTCTGGCCAAAGGATTGATGACCCATTCCTCCTGGGAATGTATTCCAGAGACTCTGATTTGAACCTGCAGTTATTCTACAACTGATGCAAGCCATTACTGCATGTATTTGATTTCCTTTAACCATTCCTAACCCTCACCTATATCTTTTTCCTTGTATAATAAACCTTTAGATTTTAGATTCTAAAGGATTGGCTACAGTGTGATTTATGGGTGAGATCTGATTTGTATATCGACCTGGGTCTGGGGCCTGATTCTTTGGAATCGGGGAGAACCGTTCTCTTTATTTGGGGTATTGGTTTTCATAATCATTTGTCCCCGGGACAGGTGGCTGCTGGTGGTGATGCTGGAGTGTCTAAGGGAATTGCTTGTGTGACTTGTGGCTAGCCAGTGGGGCGAAACCAAAGTCTTTTCTGTTTGGCTGGTTTGGTTTGCCTTTAGGGTAGAGAAACCCCAGCTTTGGGCTCTAGTTGCCCTTTTGGAAGCAATTTGTCCTGATCTGACACCCTCAGTGGGTCACACCAGGTACAGCACCATCACAGGGAGGTCCATGAATAGCTATTAGCCAGGACGGTCAGAAATGTAGCCCTATGCTCTGAGCTTCCCTAAACCTCTGACTTCTGGAAGCCGGGGCTGGAAAACAGGGGATGGGGCACTTGAAATTGCTCTGTTCTGTTCATTCCCATCTGGCACCAGCCACTATCAGAAGACAGGACACTGGGCAAGAGGGACCACTGGTCTGACCCACTATGGCCATTCTTATGTTCTTAGAGAGACAAGGTGGATGAGGAAAGTTATACTGCCATTAGAAAAGGTTCAAAGAAGGGCAACTAAAATGATTAGGGGTTTGGAACGGGTCCCATTTGAGGAGAGATTAAAGAGGCTAGGACTTTTTAGCTTGGAAAAGAGGAGACTAAGGGGGGATATGATAGAGGTCTATAAAATCATGAGTGGTGTGGAGGAAGTGAATGAGGAAAAGTTATTTACTTGTTCCCATAATATAAGAACTAGGGGCCATCAAATGAAATTAGTGGGCAGCAGGTTTAAAACAAATAAAAGGAAGTTCTTCTCCACACAGCGCACAGTCAACCTGTGGAACTCCTTGCCTGAGGAGGTTGTGAAGGCTAGGACTAGAACAGGGTTTAAAAGAGAACTGGACAAATTCATGGAGGTTAAGTCCATTAATGGCTATTAGCCAGGCTGGGTAAGGAATGGTGTCCCTAGCCTCTGTTTGTCAGAGGGGGGTGATGGATGGCAGGAGAGAGATCATTTGATCATTACCTGTTAGGTTCACTCACTCCAGGGCACCTGGCATTGGCCACTGTCACCAGACAGGACACTGGGCTGGATGGATCTTTGGTCTGACCCAGTACGGCCGTTTTTATGTTCTGTCCAGCTTGTTCCCAACCCAGGCACCGCCTACAGGAGCTGGCACCACTCCTGGAGCAGAGCGACCCCAGCTCAAGGGAGCTTGGCTCTGTTGGGCCAGTGCAGACGGGGGCTGGCAGAGACCCACCTCAGACTGTCCAGGCTGCAGAGTCCTTCCTATGTGGCACGTACATCCACGACCCTCCAAGGAATAGAAACTGAGGCACGGAGCAGGCAGGGACTTGCACAAGCTCACACAAGTCAGACACAGGGGTGGGAATGCAACCTCAGAGTCCTGACTCCAGGCCTGCTGCTTAGGCCACTATATCCCACTGCCTGGTAGCCAAGCACTCTCCCTGTAGAGCCAGCAGCTGCAGGGTCCCCACCCAGGGCCTGTCTGCAGCCATCATCTCCGGCTCAGTCACTGCTGCAGGGACCTGCACCAGGGTGATCCGGGGGGCTAAGGAAGGTTTGCAGCGTGCGGAGAGACGGGGAGGACTCTTACCTTGGAGTGGGGGGGAGCAGAGCCCACCCAGGGCAGGTCTACGGTGTGTGAGACATGCTGACTTGGCCCATCGTTTTTCCTGAAAGAGAAGAAAACCACAGATTAGAGCTGGCCCCATGGCAGTGACCTCTCCCTGGGGCTGGAGGGGCCGGAGGAGAGAGGCCCACAGTGGGGATCCCAAAGGAGTCGAGGAGACGGGAGGCCAGGGGAGCCACCAGGTGCAGCTCAGCAGCCACATCAGAGGGGAGACGCAGCCTGGTAACGCGTCCAGGAGAGGCACGGCGCTGCAGGGGCCCGTCAGGAGCTGGCTTCGGTCACTTGCATTTAACCAAGATCCCCAGGAAAGTGCAGCAGCAGTAGGCTGGACCGGACATTGCTCCAGTTACAAACATGCTACCGAAGCAGCCAGTGAACAGCACAGCTGCTCCACGGACTGCAACAGATGCTTCAAGTCCTGCACCTGGTACCCGGCGTCTGGCTAGTGGACTGCAACCTGCGTTCCCTCATCCATCGCCCCTGGCCGGGGCCACACAGAGACAGCTAGTGAACTGCCACTCTCAGGAGGAGCAGCGGTAGCTGCCTAGCTGTGAAGGAGGCTGGGTTATCCTCCAGGCAGCTGATACTAGCGGCGAGGGGCTCACACCGGCAGAGGCGAGGAGCCCCTTGAACCGAGAACTCTGCCCGGCCGAGAACGAGGGTGACAGCTCAGCCCCCAGCCTGAGGAACCCGCTTGCCAGGTGGCCTAGGAGGCAGCAGATTCCAGCTCCCTTGCTCACAGATGGCAGCGTGCATCACTGTCGGACCCTGCGGGTACCGGTGCCCTCACTGGGGCACCCAACAGGGCAGAGCCAAGCTCTGGGGTGCATTTTGGCTGCCCCACGGCAAAGGATCCAGATGATCCATTTCTCAGCAGGCAGGAGCCACGGATCCCAGTGCAGGTGGCTCCATTACTTGCCTTGGACTCAGCCCCTGCTGCTCAGACCCACTGATGGGCAGATATTCCCAGCTGTCTCTCCTTCCTCCGGCAAGTGTTAACGCCGGCACCGCCGGACAGGCCCACCAGCAGCGACTGGGGAAGTGCTACTATGCACCGCACCCAGTGAAATCCTTCGAATCGCCATGCAGACCCCGCGCCAGGGGCCACAGTCTGTCACCCCCACCCTCCCGCGAGGCTGGGCTCTGCGCCCACGTAAGCCAATCCCTGAACTCACTCCAGATTGACACCATACACGTCTTCACGTGGAAAGCCAAGCAGAGCTCAAGGCCCCTGCAGACACAGCTAGCCGTGGCAAAGGACCGTCCTTAAAGCGCTTCTGCGTCAGCGCTTTAACGTCCCTGCCCCTTTTGCCTCCCCTGTCGGGGGCTCTGCTGGTACAGAACCTACTAGCAGGGTCGCCAACGGGAGCTCAGATGGGCACAGAGCAAATGGGTACGAAAATGCACTTACAAAGCGATTCTCCATCAGCCTGGGCCTGCCTAGGGGAGGAGACAGTCTGAATTATTACAGCACATCACAGCAACACAACAACACAACCCCACCCAGCACAAAGCCACAACACAGCACAACACAACCTCAGCTAGCAACAGAACACAGCAGAGCCACAACATAGCATAACATAACCCATCCAACAAACACAACCCCACCCAGCACAGAGCCAGAAGACAGAACCACAACACAACCTCATCCAATACAACCTCCCAGAACCATAACACAACAAAACCCCATCTAACAGAGAGCCACAACAGCAACACACAGAGCAAGACAACCCTATCCAGCATCATTCCCCTCTATTCAACACTGGTGAGGCCTCATCTGGAGTACCGGAGTTTTGAGCCCGACACTACAAGAAGGATGTGGAAAAATTGGAAAGTCCAGAGGAGGCAACAAAAATGATTAGGGGGCTGGAGCACATGACTTATGAGGAGAGGCTGAGGGAACTGGGATTGTTTAGTCTGCAGAAGAGAAGAATGAGGGGGGATTTGATAGCTGCTTTCAACTACCTGAAAGGGGGTTCCAAAGAGGATGGATCTAGACTGTTCTCAGTGGTACCAGATGACAGAACAAGGAGTAATGGGCTCAAGTTGCAGTGCGGGAGGTTTAAGTTGGATATTAGGGGAATGGTTAAGCCCTGGAATGGGTTCTCTAGGGAGGTGGGGGAATCTCCTTCCTTAGAGGTGTTTAAGGTCAGGCTTGACAAATCCCTGGCTGGGATGATTTAGTTGGGGTTGGTCCTGCTTTGAGCAGGGGGTTGGACTAGAACCTCCTGAGGTCCCTTCCTACCCTGAGATTCTATGAGAGCACAGACCAGAACACCAGGACAGCGCTGCATCGCAACACTGAAACACAGCACAATGATAAAAAACCAACACAGCAACAGAACAGCAACACAGGACAGTACAGCCTTGTGCAACCCAGACCTGCACTAAGCCACAAAGTAATGCAAAGAAAAGCCACAACACAGCCCCGTGAGCAGAGCCTGCAAACATGACACGCCCCTTGTAAAAACGGAACAGTCCAAACCCTCCTCTCCGCTGCTGGGTTCGGGCCTCAGGGCCATGCCAGACCCACCGGGAAGAAAGGGGGGGTCTGGGATCAGTCCCACACAGAGGGGCCACTACACACTTTCCTGCTCTTTCTAAGCAGCAGTCCTACGCACAGGCCTGGCTCCACTCCCCACTCCTCCCCCAAGGCAGTACCACTGCAGCTGGCCCTCCACGGCCCAGACCAGACGTGACAGAGAAGGGGGACTGAGCCAGGATTCAGCCAACCTCCTTCCACCAGCCTCCGGCCCTCTTGGTTTGACATGGCTGAAGGTCCAGGCTATGAGCAGTGGGGAAAGCAGTGCTGGGAAGCCAGGAGTGACCCGCTGGGGTCCTGCTGCAGCTCTTCCTGGGGATGGAGTGCCCCACACACCCACAGAGCCCCCCCAACCCTACACACACACCCTGCACCTCCTACACACGGACTCACAGAGCCCCCTGTCACGGAGTCCCCGGGGCGAGGCTCTGGAACTGCTCCCTACAAAGCCAGTCAGGACTCTGCAGGGAAGCTTCCTCTCCGCGAACAGCCTGTCTCCAGGGCGAGGAGCTTCACAGCTTCCACCTTCCTGGGGCTGATCTTGGAGCATTCAGCACCTTCTGCCCCTCCGTGCGCTTCCCACAACGAGCCCGCCCAGGCGGGCTCCTGGGGAAGCCCGTGGGTCCTTCACCCCAACTCCACAGTCAGACGTGACTCTCAGCCAGCCAGTAAAACAGAGATTTATTAGATGACAGGAACATGATCTAAAACAGAGCTTGTAGGTACAACGAACTTGCCCCCTCCGCTGGATCCATTTTTGGGGCGGAGGGGAAGAGCCAAATAGGCCGTCTGCCCTTCCCTGCCTGACTGCAGCCAGCATCAGACTGAAACCCCCTAACTCCTCCTCTGCTTTTCCTTTGTCTCTTTCCCGGGCCAGGAGGTCACCTGACCTCCCTCTCCCACCTGGGCTCAGGTTACAGCCTTAGCTAGCGACCAGAAAGGGGAGTTACAGTTACCCATCCCCACACAATAATCAGAGGAACCATTAAGAACAGTCCTACTCCATCACACCCCCACAGCCCTACACAACCACAGCTCCCCACATAGCGCCCCTACACACATACCCACAAACCCTCCCAAAGCCCTCGACACACACACCCTGCACCTCTACAAACACACAAAGCCCCCTACACACACGCCCTGCACTTCCTACACACAGAGCGCCCCCATTGTACACACACACAGTCCCATACACCTTTTGACGCACAGCATCCCCTACACACACCCTGAGCCCCCCACAGCCCTACACACACACCCTGCACGCGCACACACAGAGCATCCCCACAAACCTACACACACAAAGCTCCCCACGCCTCCTGACACACAGCGCCCCCAACACACCCAGATCCCCCCGCAGCCCTACACATAACCACAGCCCCTCACAGCACCCCACACAAATAAACCATTGCACATACATTTCCTTGCCTGTGTGAAGCACCTGCCAGTCCTCTCCCTCTGTCATTGTGGATCTAGGTACCACGCTCAAAAGGGAGAAGAAAACACAGTTCCCTCCCTGCCCTCCTGGAGGCCAGTTGCTTTCACAGAGCGTGCGGCCCTGCCCGCTCGGAGTTGGGTCCGCTCTCGTGCGCCCAGTCGGACCCCGCTCCCCATGCTGGGTTTAAGGCAGAGGAGCTGGCAGGAGAGTGGAGAGGTGGTAGCCTTGGAATGGGGGAAGAAAGGCCGGGGAAGGCCCTGGACGCTGGCAGCCTGCTCTGCAAGGGGAATCATTCAGTCTTGGTGTTGGTTTAAGCATCTTCAGCACACTGCCCACGTTAGTCCTTCCTGGGCCAGCACCTTACAACCAGTCAATGGCCCGGTACCACCCCACAGCCGCTCCTGCTCCTGCTCCCACTTGGCTCTCCCCACCTTACTTCCCCCGATCCGTCACTTTCGGGGACACCAGGCTTTTGATTCTTCAGCTGCACCTGTGATTCCTCAGCTGGGCTGAGCAAGGCAGGTAAGCCACTAATGAATCAAGGGGAGCTCTGGAGCGTGCGTTTGTAAGGATGTGTCCCAGGTATACACGCCGGGACTGCTGGAAACAAGGAGATGGAGGAAACGGCAGCTTCCGATCGGCTCCACCAAGGGCCTGCCTCAGCCCCATGGTGCTTCACAGATGGTAAAAGAAATCCTGGTACAGCTGGCACCAGAACGATGGGCGTGTGAGGTGCCAGGCTGTCATGGGTCTCATCTGGCCACGCTTGCCAAGGCACAGCTCAAGCCAATACAGACCCTAGCAGCAGCAGAAGGCATCTTACACTCAGTGGTGCTGCAGCCAGACTCCTGGTGCTCAGCAAATCCGCCTTCAGAGACAGCTTAGCAAGGGGCAGTCCCATGGGCCCAGGGTAACTCGGGGCACAGCGGGTCAGACGGCCTGAGTCTCCTCTTGCTGGCCCCTTGGTGTCACTGGCGCGCTTCCTGCTCTACGCCAGGGCAAGCGATGGATCTGGCCCAATGCGGAAGCCAGCCCCCAACTCTGGCTTCTCCTGCAGATCAAGGGGGGGTCTGATCTCCAGATGCAAATATGCAGATGAGATGGGTGTTTGCTTCCGCTGCTGTCGCCTCAACAGGGAACTAAATGGCAGCCAAACTGCTTCTAGTCCATGCCTCTGCGCCAGGCAGCCTGACCTGGCCGGGGTCTAGCTCTCCTCCGAGATACTCACCCTGCCGATCTAGGCACTGCTCAGGCTGCAGGCTCCTTTACGCCACTGAGCAAGGCCACTGAACACCACACCAGGCTCCTGGGGAATGCAGGGAACGGTGACCAGCTGATCTGGCCCCAGAAATCCATCTGGGATTCTCCTTGCATCAGAACCATTGAGTCCCATCCAGACAGGCCACCCCACCTCTGGATCGTCCCCTCCTTCCCCCGGTGAGTGAGGGACAGTGGGTGTGGCCCCCTCCCTTTCAGGGCACAAGACTCAGTCCCCAGGCAGTTAATTTCACAGCCAGTGGCACGTCTTGTCCTTCTCTGTGTATGGCCCTGTACGGGGGGCGACTCACCCCTGCGGCGCCTCCTGCTGGTTGTCCAGGGAATTAGCATTTCCAGCCTCGGAGCGCCCTCTGCAGGCTGGTGTCCTGCTTTCCACTGGCCCCATGTCCCTCCTGGACCCTGTGCCCTGCTCCCTGGGATTCTGCCCCCTGGCAGTATCCCCACAGATCTCTGGGTCTCCTCTCCCTGGCCTTGCCTCAGTACAGGGCAACTGCCAGCAACCACCTACCCCGTTCACTGGGGCAGACTGTAGTATAATTGCCACTCATCACCAGCAAGGAGAGTTGGACCTGCTGTTTCCACCTACCCTTGGGGCCGCTCCCTGCAAACCCCCCACACCACCACCCCCATTTGGCCATAGATTAGGCCCTGCAGCCTGGAAGATTTCCAGGCCGGAGCTCCCCAGCTCCTCTAGCTTTCCTCCAGCCCTGCTCCACTCCAGGTACCCTGCTTAACTTCAGCAACCTCCCTCTCCAAAGGCTAGAGAGACACTGTTTGCTCCTGGCCCACTGCCCTCTTACAAGGGCCAGCTGGGCTCTGATTGCATTGGCCACAGCTGTGATCAGCTACCCAGTCAGCTTCCCCCTCCTGTTCTCTGCTGCAGCCCTCTCCCAGGGCTGTTTTGAGCCCTTCTGGGCAGGAGCGGGGTGACCCCCCTGTTACAGGCCCCAGTGCAGACACTGCAGCTGGACCAGGCTCTGTAGACAGCCTGTCCCACTGCAGCTGCTGCCGAACTTCAACTCAAAGCCAAGGGGCCACAGTCAGGCCCTGGCAGGCAGGGGCAGTGCCCAGGGAGCTGCCTGGCCTTGCTTTGGTACCGACGCAGTTGAGGGGGGTAATCCTCACCACTCCCTGTGTGCGCTGCCCACGGCGCTGCCCAGCTCTCTGGAGAGACAACGCCAACTCCGGCGTTTCCAGCCCGGACGGGAGTTTGGTGATGGGTGTCGCTGACTGGACTAGCAGAGCTCTCTGCCAACCGAGCAAACTGTCAGGCCATGGACTTCCCAACCGCCAACCACGTGATGCAAGAGACGCACCAGACCTGATCATTACGGGTTCCAGCTGCTCCCTGAACAAAGCTGAGCTGCCTGGAGCCTGGCCCGCAGCAGGGGAGCTGTGCATTGCTGTGCTGCTCGGCTGTATTGCTCCAGGGCCATGGTGGGGCTGACAGGATGCCATGGTGCCCCCAGCCTAAGGGTGCCGTACAGGACTAAGTCCTGTATCTGCATCCACTGAACTCACTGGAGCCCCAGGTTCAAGCCAGGGTCAGCTCAGCTACCCCTCCCTTGGAGTCCCTTGACAGTTTATCCCACGCTGGTTTTCGAGGTAAGGCATGAGAACGCTCCCACCGAGCAGGCGTTGTAACCACCACGGCAACAAAGTGAGGTTCCTAGGGAAAGAAAGGATTCGTGCAGAGAGGCCCATTATGGTGCCCAGAGCTCCGCTGTCCTGCAGCCTGCAGCAGGCTGTTGTCTGCCACCCTCCATCCTAGAGGCAGTTGAATTTCCGGGGTGCTGCATCCATCCAGAGCAGAGCCAAACACGGGGCCCTTGTTCTCCTTGATTTCATTCAGAGACCTGACTGCGTGAAAACAAAATGGGAGGCTGGATTCTCCACTCACTCACACCGGGGCAGGGGAGAACCGGTGGGAGCCAGTGGTGAGTCTGGCCAAGGCTCTATGACTGGTTTGTGAAGTGCTTTGGCAGGAAAAGGGCTGAACCTGCGTTCAGGCCATGCTTTGGGGGAGCATCGTTCCCTCCAAGGCTGCATGGGGGCTCTTGCGGAACGCAGGCTGGCCACTAGCATCGCTTGGTGCATTCTGAGGACACTAGATCAAACCCAGCCCCCAGCTGTCCCTTGCACAACGGAGCCCAGCAATGCTTCTCTCTTTGCATTCCGCGTCCCCCAGCTGGGACCTCGTCTAGCTTCCCTCCGCCTGACTCCTGGGGTGCAGTCCTGGCTCCACGGATGTTGACAGCCCCACCCCAATCTCCAGATCCCCAACAGCACCAGGCTGACTGCGAGGTGGCACCTTGTTGGCTTAGATGCGAAACTCCTTTGGGGCGAGCAGAGCAGCAGAAAAGCTTTGATGCTGCTGGACACCGACTAGGTTAGGGAGACCGACATCCACTGAACTTCAGGAATGGGATTAAATCCCTAGAGGCCGGGCTACACTCTGCTATTACAGGAACTGGCCATTCGGTGGCACTTTTGCTCCATGCACAGCTATGCAATGAACCACATTTCTAGTCTGAGAGAGGAAAGCGAAATCCTGATAAATATTAGAGCAGAGAGTGGCCCAGTCCCCAGCTCCAAACACCCCAACCCAGCTGAAATAACAGAGGGGATTCTGGGTAGGCCCCTGCTCCAACAGCAAACCTTAGGCTTAGTGCCGGTGCTTTGCAATTACCGTGCTGAATGCAGTCAGCGCGCCAACGCTCCTCTGAGCGGCTGCTGGGCTCCAACAAGATCCCAGTCACAGTCATGCAAGCCCCACTTCTAGGCTAGCCTGTGTAGGCTCTGGACACCTGGGTTCTAATCCTGGCTCTGCCACTGGGCTGCTGGCCCACCTCCATCCCTTGGCCTGCCCTGTGCATTGAGATGGTGAGGTCCCTGGCTCAGGTCTGTCTCTCACCCTGGCCGCAGAGCCCAGCACAATGGGGTCTCTGGCTGCTCCCACATTACAAGGACTGATCGGAACTTCTGCCTTTTCGTACCAGGTGAGTCTGCGCCCCTTGCGCCTGCGTTTTCTTTAGCACTGAGAGCGAGAAGATGTTGTCAGCGCTAAGCCTCCTGTCCCTGAGACCGGCCTGGTTTGGGAGACTCAGTGCGTAACACGAACACAGGAACATGGCCATGCTCCTGGTGGAATGGGAGACCCTGAATTTCCAGCACTCCTGCCTGTCGTCAGGGCCATTTCAGAATCATTTCAAGCCACACCTTCATCAGCTGAGCTAGAGAAGCAACTTCATTACTACCAGCAGCACAAGGTTGTTATCCAGCTGTTAGAGGAATGGCACCCAGTTCCCAAGCTCATTACCTTGGACATGGAAAATGTCAAGCCAGGCATCTAGTGTGCATCTCCCACAGTCTAAGGCTGGCTGAATGGACTGAGATGTGGCCATGAATGGATGGCTAAGGGGAAGAGTTCAGAGGGGAACATTTTCAGAAGTGCCTTAAGTTAGGAGCCTAAGTCCCATTGACTTTCTATCTTCAGCTCCTACGGCCTATTGATCTCAAAGGGAGTTAGACACCAAACCTGTGTAGGTGCTTTTGAAAATCCCAGTAGGCTCCTAAATACCTTTGACAATCTGGCCTTTCTGCACTTCAGAAAAATTAATACAAAATCATTACTCCCGACTCAGTGGAACATTCCCAACCTCCCAAGGCCCTCTGCCTCGCCCATGCTAGTCTGAACCACACAGGCACTGCCACCCGGCATGTGCCACAGTGAGTGCCAGGCACGCTGAGTGAACACGTGCAGCTGTGTGTGTATGCGTGCGAGTCAGAGAGTGCGAGACAGCGCATGCGCTCATGGCTTGGGAATGTCTGAGTACATCCATTTGCACATTCCTCAGAACAAGGAGTGCAACGTGGAACCCTGAATCCAGATTTCTCAGCATGTGAAGGGGGTCTGATTGGAAACCGTAGGTAATCTGTATTGTATAAAAACCCGCCTCTGGGGTTTTCATTGGCACTTAGATCCAAATTAGACACCTGTTTCAGCTCCAGTCCAGAAGCTTCTAAAATCTTGCATGGTTTGGGCACCATTAGCCCAAAGTCAACTTCTGCTCCTGCCTCAGCCTCCAACCCAAACCCTGGTCCAGCCTGACCAGAAACCCAAATAGTGGCCTAAATCCCCAGTGAGTGTGGCCAGAACACCATCTTTAGCACCAAGACGTGTTTCCAGGACATCCCTGAAGTTAGACATGTCACTCTCCTTCCGATCCCCATGCTGGTCAGTTTCCCCACTGGCCATTGTCTTCTGTGCCAGCCAGAGGAGAGGACCCACAAAACCCCCTGATGGGGAATTCCTTCATTAATGCCATTCTGGGGCCAATGTCAGTGGTGGGAGGGGAAAGCTTCCCCCTACATTGAGTCCTGCGATCGGGGCAATATCCTGTTTATTCTGGGGCATCATTTCATCTATTGTAAGAACTGGGTTTTAATCAGATCGGCCTGAAGAGCTCCAGTGAAGGGAGCAATCCCAGTGGGCCAGCACTGTCTGATTAGTATGCATCTGCACAACCCCATAGCAGTCTGTTCGCTGCCATGACTTCACTGCAGGACCAGCCGGAACTCCCCCTGCCGTCCTGCTTCCTCAGCACAAAGCCAGGGCTGCGCCTGTAGAATTCAGGCCCCATCTCGCCCAGTTTCTGAATGCAGGGCCACGGATCTGACCAGGGCAGGCTCTGAGAGAGGGAGAATCTCAGCAGAAGGACTCTGCACATTCCCCACAAGCAGCTTCACCCAGGGACCAGCGAGGTCTTTGTAACACAGTCAGTTCAGAGCCTCAGCCTGGGTAAGACAGCACCGAGCCGGGGCTTGCTGGCATCACTTCCCTACAATGTCACCTCCGGTTTTACCCGTCTGTGGATTGTGGGTGTCTTACACAACACTTTGTCTACGTTATCAAAGGGGGACGGGGGCAGGGTAAGAACATTTGCAGGGGGGAGGAAATCCCCAAAATGAAGGATGTTGACTCGGCCTCTGTTGACTCTTCCATGCTGCTCAGCCCAGGTGGTTAATGACAGAGGTAACAGACTCCCAGTTTAAGGCCAGAAGGGACCACCATGATTATCCGGTCCAGGGGTCGGCCACCTTTCAGAAGGGATGTGCCGAGTCTTCATTTATTCGCTCTAATGGAAGGTTTCGCGTGCCAGTGATACATTTAACATTTGTAGAAGGTCTCTTGCTATAAGTCTATAATATAGAACTAAACTATTGTTGTATGTAAAGTAAATAAGGTTTTTAAAATGTTTAAGAAGCTTCATTTAAAATTAAATTGAAATGCAGAGCCCCCCGACCGGTGGCCAGGACCTGGGCAGTGAGAGTGCCACTGAAAATCAGCTCCCGTGCCGCCTTTGGCACATAGGTGCCATAGGTTGCTTACCCCTGATCTAGTCTGACTTCCTGCACCTCACAAACCACAGAACCTCCCCCACCCACTCCTGTGGCAGACCCCTGACCTCTGGCTGAGTCACTGACGTCCTCAAATCATGGGTTACAGATTTTAAATTACAGAGAATCCACATTTACACTAGTTCAAACCTGCAAGTGACCCGTGTCCCATGCTGCAGAGGAAGGTGCCCCCGCCCCGGGGTCTCTGCCAATGTGACCCAGGGGAAATCCCTTCCCAACCCCACAGATGATGATCAGTTAAACCAGGGGTGGGCAAACTACAACCCGGGGGCCAGATCCGGCCTATCAGGGCTTTGGATGCGGCCTGTGGGATTGTCACCCCTGTGGAGCTCTGGAAGTGGCTGGCACCACGTCCCTGCAGCCCCGGGGCCGGGGGGGGCAGAGGGCTCCGTGTGCTGCCGTTGCCTGCAGGCACTGCCCCCCGCAGCTCCCATTGGCCGGGAATGGGGAACCGCAGCTAACGTGAGCTTTGGGGAAGGTACCGCCAGGGGAGGGAGAACGCGGAGCCCTCTGCCCACTTTCCCATGGGCTGCAGGGACACGGTGCTGACTGCTTCTGGGAGCAGCGCGGGGCCAGAGCAGGCAGTGAGCCTGCCTGAGCCCCGCTGCCACCCCACAGCTGCTCAAGGTAAGCGGCGCCTGGCCAGAGCCCACAGCCCAAACCCCTCCTGCACTCCGCACCCCAGTCCCCTGCCCTGAGCTCCCTGCCGCACCCTGCACCTCTCCTACATACCACCCCCCCACCGCCCCCCTTCTGCGCCCCAACCCCTGCCCTGAGCCCCCTCCTGTACCCCACACCCCCTCCAATACCTCAACCCCTGCCCTGAGCCCCCACTCCTGCACTCCGCACCCCAGTCCCCTGCCCTGAGCTCCGTGCCGCACCCTGCACCTCTCCTACATACC
>ML677380.1:17910010-17932901 GCA_007922305.1 Dermatemys mawii
CCCTCCTGTACCCCACACCCCCTCCAATACCTCAACCCCTGCCCTGACCTCCCACTCCTGCACACCGCACCCCTCCTGCACCCCAACCCCTTGCTCTGAGCCTTCCCTCCCCCTCCCGCACCTCAACCCCCTGCCCCAGCCCTACATGCAATTTCCCCACCCAGATGTGGCCCTCAGGCCAAAACATTTACCCACCCCTGAGTTAGACCCTGAGCATGTGGGCAGGGCCCATCAGCCAAACACCTAGGAGCGAAGTCTCTCTAGTAACTCAGAGTCCTCCCCGCCTACTATCCCATCACCGGCTGCTGGAGATATTTTCTGCTAGCAGATCAGCCTCGTGTCATTGCAGGCATTAGGGGAGCGCTAAGGAGAGCTACGCCAATGCTGACGCCTTTCAAAAATCCCAGCCCGGCTGCTTAGAGACCCGTAATGAGTATGGGAGAAATACCTCACTGGACAGGATCAGACAGACTCTTTCCCTTAACCCAGGGAAGGGGAACTGGAGTCATCCTACAGGAGCAGCGGTGCCATGGGCAGGCTGATTCCCTCCCCTAGCACCTGGGCACTGAGTTATCATCCAGACTCCACTCGCTCTGCCTTGGGGGCTGGCTTTATGGCTATCTCAGCGTCCCTGCGCTGCCTCTTCTCCTCCAGGGCCGAGGGGACCTGCCACCAAGTCAGCACAACTACAGCAGCTTTATGCAGGGTTCTGACGTCCAGCAGGTGAGTCCTAACAGCCTGGGCTGACGTGACCATCTAGATCATTGTTGTAACCACTGCTGGAAAACTGCAAGAAATCTTACACAACGTATGTCATGTAGGGTGTCAAGGGAAAAGTTAGGATTGGCTGACTAGGATTCTCCTGTTTGTATGTTCATATCATTTTTGTACCTGAAGTATGGAGATTGACTAGCTACCTGCATTGCAAATGTGTCTGCTCCTGGAGTAACGCCACAGAGTAGTTTGCGTCTAGTCTAGCCAGCACATTGTGAATGGACCGTTCCAATTGATGGCCCATTAAGAAACACAACAGGCCACTGAAGAAGCTTATCCCTGTCTGGTGGGTCATCCTGTGGACACCTGAGCCAGAATATGGGTAAAGCTCCTGTTCTGACTCATCAAAGCATTCAAGGGCATCAAGTGACCCTGGACTCCATCTTGTGCCTCTACTTTTCCACAAGCTAAGACTGAGAGCTGTCCCTCTGTGACCCACCCCCGTCCTGGGAGTGCTGTTCTGTCCCACCTAGCGGTGCCGAAACCACTTTGAGATTAATGAGGCTCTTAACTCTGCAGCCTTAGTTAAGAGGCAGTTGGCTTGTAGCTCATGCGATAGCGGCTCCCGCATTAAGGTCCAAGGTTTGATGCTGCCTGCTGATGAGCAGGGTCTGTCCGTATTACACCTCCACATGGGGAAAGCATGAAAGACCCTGGAAGAATCTCCATTTTGCTTCTTCCCTGCTCACCCTAACAGGAGCGTTACAACCAGCGGACCGAGGACCATCCAGTCTTCGGAAGTTACCAGACACTGTACCAGCCAGCAGGTTCTTCAGACCTGATCCAGTAACTCTGCAGTGCGGGTGTGTACTGGATTCCTTTCACCATCTTTACTCTCTCCTCGTTCTTTTTTCTCCTGCATAACTCTTTAGATATTAGCTGCTAAAGGACTGGCAACAGCATGACTTTTGGCTAAGATCTGAGCTGTACACTGAGCTGGCCGTGTGGCTGATCTCTTGGGATTAGAAGAAATCTTTGATTAAATTGGGTTGAAATGACCACCCATCATATAGTCTAGTGTCTGGGTGGTGCTGGGACTTCTAAGGAAACGGCACCTCTGACTTCTTGTGAGCGAGGGAGGTGAGACAGACGTTCACTTTTGTTGCTGATGGAAGAATAACCCCCAGTTTGGGGAAGGTCTGCCCCACTGCTCAGCAGTTTGTCCTGAATCTGTTTTTTTTAGCTATAACCCACTGGATCAGATCACACTTGTCAAGCGTTGACACTGGTGCAGCCCACCAAAGAAGCTTCCAGCCCCGCAAGAAGCTCCAAGGGTTACCTGCTGCATTTCTACCTATTGCTTTGTTTGAACATCCCCGGTCCTGTCCTGGCCAGCGCTTCTCCGAATAATCACTCCTGCTACCAGCGCTGCTCCCGGCTGCTGCTCTCAGTGAGTGAAACCTGGTTAACCCCAAAGTTTCCATTTGCTAAAGCCAGGGCCTTGCTCCCAGCTCCTTAGAACATACTTGAGCAGCCATCAAAACAACTAGCAAGGACCAGTGCAATCAACAGCTGATGCGCCGGCAAAACAATCCTGGCTCCCAGCTGAAAGCGGGTGACCCTGATGAGATCTGCCATGCCCAGAGGACCGGGGAAGGGGTGCAAAGGCTGCTTGCAGGGAAAGCAACTTATAACTCTTACTGGCGGGCTCTAGGGCCTGTACAAGGCGACACACATTCCTGCGTGGGCAGCTTGGCCCCAGTGTGAAAACAGTCCCTGTTGTGTGTCCTGGCCAGGGGCGTGGAGAGGAGAGAGACTCAGCGTGGTAATACCCAGAATGAGCACGGGGAGCCAAATCTGTCCTGCCTCCTCCAGGACTGCAGCTCCTGGAGGCCCAGCCAGAATCCTGCTCCCCAGCCTGTCTGCTGAGCGCGGGCACAGGGGCTGTCAAACTCCAGCAGCAAGTTAATACCCAGGCTGGGATCTCTTTCCTTCTCTCATGCGCTTTTTCCATACTGGTTTCTCTTCTCTCTCTTTCCTTTTTCCCTCCTCTCTGATCTACTCCTGGCCATTTCTCCATTCCTCTGCTGCCTAGGTCCCTGACCCGGGTGCAAGTTACTCCCGGCAGCCCCTTTCCAACACAAGAAAGAGGAAACCCCCGAGGGAAATGTCCAGGAGAGGCAGAGGGGAGGTACAGCATTTACCCACCACAGTCCAAACCTCCCACCCCATTCCTCAGCCCATCCCCTGGGTAACTGCACAGACAGAGGTTCCTGGTACCCGCCGGCCGGGAATGCAGCTGGAACATGGCTGGAGCCCTGGGCATGGAGCACGGAGTCAGGTTTTCTAATCCTTTTCTCATTCTTGATGCTCTCCTCTGGACTCCCTCCAATTTGTCCAAATCTCTCCTAAAGTGTGACGCCCAGAACGGGACACATTACTCCAGCAGAGACCTCACTAGTGCTGAGCAGAGAGAGACAATTACCTCTCATGTCTTCCCTATGACAGTCCTTTTAAACACCCACAATATTAGTCTCTCTCACAACCACAGCACATTGTTGACTCATTCAATTTGTGATCCACCAACCCCCAGATCCTTTTCAGCAATACACTGCCTAGCCTTGTTACACCTCATTGCGTAGCTGTGCAGTATTTTGCACTAGTCTTGATTGAATTTCACCTTGTTGATTCCAGGCCAATTCTCTAATTTGTCAAGGTTGTTTCAAATTCTAACCCTGTCCTTTCGCTCTGTTTGTACAGCCCCTGGCGCATGGAGTCCTGGTTCCTGACTTGGGCTCCTGTGTGTTATCACAAAACAAATCAACCACAAGGATAGCTCATCCCCAGTCTCACAGCTGCTCCAGCTCTCCCCCAGGTCAACATCTTTGCTGTAAGATTTTAAAAATCTGTTTTTAAGATTTGGAATTCTTCAGCTCGGAGGACAGCTCTGCAAGCAATGAAATACGGGAGACCCCAGCCCAGCCCTCCCCACTGAGGACAAAACAAGGGGCTCTACCTTTCATGCTTCCTCCTCTTCCTGGCTCGGTACAGCAGGCCAATGAGCAGAGCCAAAGCACGCAGCTTCACTCTCTTGGAGGGCATGTGGGCCTCTCGCCTTAGGGACATGGCACTCGGGAGTCACTGCTGCAAGCCAGCTGGCCTGGCAGTGGAGCATCCTCAGTCCCTTCCCTTCTCTCCCCGCCCAGGAGAGACTGCCCAAGGCAGGGGCCGTCAGCAGAAGTGGATCTCCCTGTGCAGTGACCCGCCAGCCGGCTCCTTGCTTAGATGTGCTGTTCTGAGACTCTGGCAAATCTCCTCGTGCAGGTTGGGGACCTTCCCCTGCGTGGCTGCTGCAAGATCCAGGTGAGCAGCAGAGACCCAAGGGGAAGGGAGGCCACCTTCTCCTCCAGAGAGCTCCTGCTCTGCAAACTGCAAGACCCTCGGCCCCCTCCCTGGGCTGTGGGGTGCGGACAGTTAGTGAGTCCCCAGCTGTCTCTCTGGGGCTCTGGATCGCCACAGGAGAAACCACCCCCGCGCTGTCATCTGCTCCCAGCTGCTGGCCACATGCAATCAGGCTGCGCCGTGCCCGAGAAAGCCCCCTCCAGGTTCACTGCCCCCCCACCACCACCATCCTGAGCCCAGCTGGAGGCTCCTTCTGCTGGAGAAGGTTAAACAGTCTCCTGGACTGAGCAGCTAGTGCTGGCTGGGAGCGGATGCTGGGCTGAGCTGCCGGCCGTGCGGGAGTTCAGCGCTGGGGGGTCCGTGGGAGGCTCTGCTCCGGAGGCTGGACTTGGATCTGGCTAGAAACGAGAAGGGGGCTGGTAAGTCCCCTGGCACTGGGACGAGGGGCAGGATGAGGAAGGGGGGGGCCAGACTGAGTCACGGGCTAAGGGGGATACTAACGAGGGCCCCCCAAAATGATGAAAGCACTTTACTGGGGCAGACTCGCCCTGCCACAGCTCCAGTCACCCCGACAGGCCGAGCCCTAGAGACTCAGTGTCCAAAGCACAAGCCCCGGCATCGGAGCCACACTCGGCAGCCCCCTCCCGCCACGGACCCCAGGCCCCAGCTGCTGGCACCTTCCAGCCAAACGTTACTGGATCGCAGCTCAGGAGTGGTGGGGCACTGGACAAAGAGGGAAACTAAGTCACAAAGTGCCCACACAGCAGGTCAGCAGCTGAGTGGGAACAGAGCCCTAGGGGTTCTTTGGCTGTCTGAGGAGGGCAAAGCACCGCACACACGCTCCAGGGAGGCAGTGCTGTCTAGTGGCTAGCACAGACGACATCAGGTGGATTCCTGTGTTCTCTGCAGCTGAGCTACTGCGCAAATTTGGGCAAATCTCTTCCCCTTCCTGTGTCCCTGCCCCCCTGCCCCACACTCCTTGGATCAGAGGTCTCCCTGGGTCTGTTCAGCACCTGCACAATGGGGCCCTCACCTCCATTGGGCCACTGGGTGCCCCTGAACTCCCCATTAGTGCCCCAGGGCTCATACCTGACATGGAGCAGGAGGAGTGAAGCAGACTGCACTGTGGACGGGGCAGCCCCACAGGAGAGGCCTGTGCTGGCAGGAGCAGCAATGCCCTTCCCTTAGGCAGAGGCTGCGTCAGCCCAATGGAGGGGAAGGACGGGGGCTGGTGGGGGCTTGTGCAGCCGGGTTTCCTGGAGCAATTGTTGCCTTGGGGCTCCCAGAACCAGGGTCATGCTGGCCCCAAGCAGCAGTGCCTGCAGGGTGCTCGCTGTCCGAGCCCCAGAGACAGAGCTGACGAGCCAGCGTCCCATCTGTGTGGAGCCTGCATTCCACACACAGCTGGGGCCTGAGACATCGTGGGGGGCAGAGGGAGTGGCAGAGGTGATGAACCTCGGGAGGAAGGGCCAGCTGCCCTGCAGCCCCCATGCCACGTCAGCCTGAATGCCCTGGGAGCAGCAAGATTCCTCCACTCAGCAGAGACTGGAACATCCCCCTTGGGTGCTGAGCTCCTGGTGGGGGCTCAGCTAGATCGGGTCTGTTCCTCCGGGGGCACCGAAACAAAGGACTGGCCTATCTCAGCCCCAAGGCACAGGGGAGGGGCAACCATCAACTCTAGGGTTACCATATTTCAACTATCAAAAATGAGGACGGTGGGAGGGTGCCCTAGCCCTGCCCCATCCACTCCCTCCCATTTCCCACCCCTTGACTGTCCCGCTCAGAACCTCAACTTCCCTCTGCTCTTTGTCTCCTGATTGCCCACTCCTGGGACCCCACACTTAACGGCCCCCCTAGGATCCTACCCCCTACCTGTCTCCTGACTGCCCCAACCCTTATCCACACCCCTGCCCCCAGACAAAACTAGAATTCAGAATGAGCTGTGGGAACAGACATGATATATTATTTCAGTGCCTTGTATGTATACATTAGTTCATTTTATAGTGATTTAATAAATGCAACATCTTAGAGCTTAAATGATTAAGAATGGACATGCAGTTAAGAATGGACATATTAAAAATAAAAGTCCTGCAGTGTCACAACTCGTTTGCATCCCACTTAAAGTGTAATTAAGTTTCCCTGACAGCATGGCTTATGGCTCAAAGAACAGACCTAGCTGATTAATTAATCCAGAATCCCTCTAGTTAATAACATTCTGCAAAGAGAACTTTACACACTTTCATTTAAAGTTCCTAAACTCACATTTAAGGTGACATTATAAGGAATGCAAGAGAAGGCTTTAAAGACATTTGGCCAAATTTAGCTCTGGAGCTGATTTCACTAGGAGTTGTGCCTACTTAATTCAGGATCTTATTTGATCCAGCTTCTAGAAATGGGCAATATACTTGAATACATTGTGTTTCCATTTTGTCTCATTGCTGGACTACTGGTATATGAACTCCAAAATCCACTTTACTGGAGTTTGAAAAGTTCTAAACTCAGAAAAGTTCTAAGATCAGCAAATGATGTGGAATGTCTATAGGCAGGAAAATAGCCTGATTATCACCTGCTTCATGGATGGCAGTATTTTATCAATGCCTGACAATTGGATAAGATAGCACAGAACAGCTTGTATGGTCAGAAATAGCTCGGTGGAAATCACCCCAAAAACCAGCATTTGTAAAGAAAAAAGCACTTCCAGGCATCTCTAAAAATCTAAGTTCAAAGCAGAGTAGTTATTAACAGATCACTCACAGCAATTCTGCTTGGGGACTTTAAGCAATCCTGACTGGTTTGAATGTTCCTGGAACAATCAGTTTATCTTCTATTGCCTAGATCACCTCTGACAACAGGGAACGCTTCCATTCCGGAGGGTCATCTCATTCCTTTCAATCCCCTAGGGTGGAATTGGTCTTTTGTAGAAGCAGCAAAACTTCCGCCCTCTAGACTCTACAGATCTGAGACCCAGGTGGCTCCAGGGGAGAGGCTGGCTTGCCACGGACATTTCCCAGCACCTGCACCTGCACCCAGGCAGGGATCTGAGAGGAGGGGGAGGGGGCAGGAAGGGAAGAGCTTTAGAGATGCACCAGGCTGGGGAATCTGAGAATGCAGGGGAGGGAGGGGGGAGGAGGAGGAGGAGGAGAAGGGAGGGGTTAGAGGGGAGAGGAGGAGGAAGGAGGGGAGAGGGGGGAGGAGGAGGAGGGAGGAGGAGGAGGAGAAGGGAGGGGTTGGAGGGGGGAGGAGGAGGGAGGGAGGGGAGACGAGGAGGAGGGAGGGGTTGGAGGGGGGGGATGGGGAAGAGCTTTAGAGCTACACCCCCCGGGCCATCTGAGAATGCAGGGGAGTGGTTCTCTGCCCCAGTGACTCAATCCCGCCGGCCCCCGTCCACCCTGCTGCGCTCTGCACAGGGGTGGGGGTTAATCCGGACCTTTCCCAATTTCCTCCCGGACACTATTTGCAACTCAAAAACCCAGAGAGGTCTGGGAGAATCCGGACTTCGGACAGCCCCAGACTCGACTCCCAGTTACCACCTCGAGTGCACACCACTGGCACCAGCAACGGCGTGTGTGAACCTCACCTACAGCTCAGTGTAGCAACAGCATGGAGCCCCGCACGCAGCCCAGCCCGGCGCCAGGCCCTGCCCCCCGCACACAGCCCAGCCCGGCGCCGGGCCCTGCCCCCCGCACGCAGCCCAGCCATGCAGCCTACAGAGCCTTGCCCGGCCCTGGCACTGCACTAGGCCCTGCCCATCGTACACAGTGCTGCCTTGCCTTGCCCTGACCCTGGGCCCTGCCAACTGTATGCAGCCCTGGCTGGCCCTGGTCCCGGCCCCGGCCCTGAGCCCTGTGTTCTACAGACAGGGCTGCCCAGCCTTTCACCCTGCCTGCCACAGATGGACCTGCCTGGTCCTGGGCTCTGCCCGCTGCACCCAGCCCTGGGCCTTGCCTACCACAGATGGGCTTGCCCAGCCCTGCCCCAGCATAGGGCCCGGCCCTGTTCATCCTCAGGCCTATTGCCAGCCTTGGCCTGGCTGGGCGCTGGCGACAGGCTCGTATGACCTCACGCACATCGCAGGCCCCAGACCCTCACCCACAATTCCTGTCACAGAGCCCTGGCCTCTGGCTGAGCTACTGACGTCCTCCGAGCATGACAGAGACTTCAAATTACAGGGCGGCCACCAGTTATTCTAGATTAAATCAGCAAGTGACCTGTGCCCCACGCTGCAGAGAAAGCAAACTCCCCCGCTACCCACCACCACCTCCCGCCCAGGGTCTCTGCCCATCTGCCCTGGGAGAAATTCCTTCTCCACCTCGAATATGGTGATCGGTTCGACACTGAGCCTGTGGGCAAGACCCCACGGGCAGATCCCGGGGAATGAATTCTCTGTAGTAACTCTGGGCCCTCCTCAGCCAGTGTTATTTGCTAGTTGCAGATCGTCTACATGCCATTGTAGGCAGCCCCTCGGCCCAGCCCCTCCATGAACATGGCAAGCTCAGTCTTGAAGCCCATTAGATTCCCCCTCCCCGACATGCTCCCCATCACTCATGACCATGCACCCAGACCCTAATCTCAGCCTAGGCCTGGTTGTCCCTGCAGCCCAAGCCCAGCACGGCTGGACTAGCTGAGGTGTTAGGAATCCCCCATAATGAAGCAACCCCCCTTCCGCCCTCTGGGCCTCGTGCATAGGTGGCAGCTCCCAGCGCACAGCCCCAGGGGAAAGCAGCTGAAACGTTCCTTCTCTCCAGGCCTGGTCATTGGGAACCCAGATTCAAAGAGGATCAAGTGTCTCCTCCAGCGTCCCCCTTAGCCCCACCGCCCAGCCCTGCTTGGCTGCACTTCAGGTTCAAACCAGCCGCTCTCACGAGGGTCCCCGGGGATATGGAGCCAAGGAAGGACGCCCTCGTGGCCAGAAGATGAGCGTCTCACCAGTGCTTTCAGAGCCTTGACTGGATCTCGGGGAGCGGGGCGGGAGTGTGACGGCCTTTCACTCATCGCTGGGGGGTTCAGTACAGATCCCCAGACTCACGTCCCGGCGGGGGGGTCCCCCGATTCTGGGCTTCTCATCTCAGCCTTCACTGGCATTCCCCAGCCGGGCAAGGATCATCCAGTCAGAGCCCCGCAGACAGGGGCGTGGGCTCTTCCCGGCCTGCACTCAGCAGGCTTTGGAGTGTGTGCCTTGCCAGTGTGGTAACCCAGCCAAAGGCTGGCGTTCTGCAGGGCAGTGCTCAGGCCCCATTAGACATTACTGCAGGGGTATAGCACTGGCCCGCTCTGGAGAGCAATCCCCCGCCCCACACTGGCTACGTCGGTGGAACGCAAGACGTGACCAAGCTGTTTATGCTGGAAATCTAATTACACCAGCTAATGAACACGGCAGCTGCGGTCTCAGGAACCAAGCCCGCTCCCAGAGCAGCTGCAGGCACCGTTGCAAGCTAAATCTCCTGCCCATGGGGACGCAGGGCTGGGACTGGAACCCCGCATGCCCTCAGTGCCCCAGAAACAGCCTTTTCCCCTTGATGCTAATACAGAGTGCCTACAGCTGGCAGCTGTTACTGGCCCAGCCACGAGGGGGCGCCGTTCTCTGCTGCACACCAGTCTCCTGGGCCTGTGACTCAGGCTGGCCAAGGGCAAGGCCAAGCGCTGCTCCCCACACAGAGAGAACGGGGCCGCTAGGACCCTGCCCCCGACGGGGGCGGTGTCAGGAGGGAGCATCGGGATCCTAGTTCAATTCTTTCTCTTTGGCTCACCCCACAGGCAGCGCTGGCAGAGCCGGCTCCGCAGACGCGGAGCATTACCCATGGCTAGCAAAGGCACAAGCATCCAGACACCGTCCCCTCAGCCCCACCCGGGGGCCTGTCTCCGGGACTCGGTCGCTCCTCAGCTCCCCTGTGAGCTTGGCCCAGTTACTGCCAACGGTCACAGGCTCATTTCACGCACACCACTGAGCCACGGGCGGATAGGAAGAACCGAAGGGCTAATCCCCACAGTGCGGCCTTAGGAGCTCCTACCCCAGACATGCTCTGACCATTAACCCACACTTCCTCCCAGAAGGAACACGGCTTTGTTCCAGGTGCAGGCAGGTCACCTACAGCCAGATGCACGCAGCTGAGGCTGGATCTACCCCATGGATTCAGGGATAGATGAGGCATCATCCGTCCCACGTGACTCCTCACCAGAGCCTAATCGGCCCTTTCTGACTGGCCACGTGCTTCCACATTCATCCAGTCTCAGCCACCCAAGTTCCAGGATGTCCTTAGACCTGCACCTGCTGCCCAGCCTGGCCCGTGTCCCTTCTCAACATGGCTCGGTGAGAATTTTTCAACCAAATGTGGCTCTTCTCTCCCGCCCCCTGAAAATACTGAATCATCGAAATTCAAACTTGTCACGGAAACGGGTCAGTGTCAGGAAAGTGTCCCAGGCCTCGCTGGAATGTCTGGTCCAGGGAGAGAGGGCAGGACTCCCAGTGAGCTAAGGGGCAGGTGGCAGGGTGCTCTCCTGAGGGAGGGGAACCTGAGATTCAAGTTTCTGCTCTGCATTGGACTGACCAAGGTCTTGTACAGCTGGCTACTCACGCTTCTTCTCTCTTCCTTTTCAGGAAAAAATGCAAATTTTGAATGTTTTTCCAAAATGCCACTCTCGTGTCCGGACTGACCCATTAGCCAGAGACGTGCTGGGCCAGAGACTGCTGTCCAGGGAGTTTCTGGGGCTAAAGACACTTTGGGAAAAAAGGCCTCCTTGAAAGCGAATCTGGCAATTGCCTGTGCTCCCAGGCCTTCTCTTATTGCTAAGATGCAGCCGCGTGGGAGCAGGGGTCTCTGGGGTGGAAGAGCTCAGCTGTTCCCTGGGCTTAATCCACACCTGAAGTCACAGTCCTTGGGCTAGGACATCAGTATCCATGCCTCCTAGGCACTTTGGAGAATGAATTCAGTGGAAGAATGAAGTGAGTGGAGTCCTTGGCAAACGTCCCCCCAAACCGCCAGCAGCATGTATAATTGAAGAACCACAGCCACAGCAGCAGGCTGGTATTTCACAGCCCCCATGCCACTAATTAGCTGGTGTCTCCCTTTCTTGTTGCATTCCCGTGAAATAAGCCCCTCATTAATCTCTGTCCTGCTCAGCTCCTCATTAAGAGCAGGAACGCAGGCAGCATTCCAGAGAGCCCCAGGAGCCGATGGGAACCGGGGATCGCCTGGGGGCTCCCACCCTTCCAGCGACTCACTGGGGGAGGCGAGTCAGCATGACAAATGGGGGGGGGATTAATTTCATAAAAGTGAACTGCCAAGGAAAAGTAAATTGGGTTTGTGCCCTAGTTCTGCTAGAGGAGGTCTGAAACTCCCCGCCCCAGCTTATTTTTAATCATAGAAATATCAAGAATATCAAATAGCATCTCCCTTATTTTTGCTGGAGATTTCCCTGGAGCACTAGAGTCCAGACTGAGTTGTGTGTGTCAAATGTTTCACCAAGAGAGTTTTTCTCCCAAGAGTTTGTAGGGCATTTGACTCAAATGGGTGTTGAAAAAACAAGCAAATAAGATTTTTTTATAAGTCTGATCAAAAATCTCTTTCCTGGCCAGTCTGTCCTGTTCTGTTTGCTGGTCACTGTCTGGCCAGTGCATGGGACCAGTTCTCCAGGAGAAACAGGACCCAGAACTTCCCATGTAAAAAACTAGTGGTGCTAGGGGGTGCTGTGCTTGCCCAGGTGTGACTGCTAAAGTTCCCATGGCACGTTCTGCTCTCGGGGTGATTTGGGGAATGAGTCACTGCTGCAGGGCAGGGCACAGGCTGTGCAGGGTGTGATGTGGGAGAGGGAAAGCTGCGGGGTGCTAGGGGAGAGATCCACAGGAACCTGGAGAGACTCACTGAGCCCTGGAAGGAGCCATGACAGCTCTGGGGAAGGTGGAGAGGGGGGAGCAGGGTCCCCCTCCAGGGGCTCGGCTGAGTGGATTTTATGACGACACGAGAGTGCTGTGCAAAGCTCCTCTCTAGCAGGGACACGGCCCCGAGTGCTGTAGGCGATTTCCTTCCCAAGGCTGACGAGATTCTGGGAGGGCCTGGGCAGCCAGCCCCTCGGCCCAGGGGCCAGGAGATGGATCAGGCGTGGGGGAGGAGTTCCAGACTGACTCCTTCAGAACCAGCCCTTGCCCCCCACACCCTCCAAGCCTCCTGCCCTGGGACATACGAAAGAGGCTGGCTGAGCTGGCCCCAGTGGCCGCAGGCGGCTGTTCTGTGCTGTGCTTCTCTGCTGACTCCTGCTCTCAGCCAAATGGGCCCCATCAACTCCTGTCCCCAAGTCCCCAAGGCTCTGTCCCTTCCCCAGGCTGCTCCTCCACCCCCATTCTGTCACCCGATTCCAGCCAGCCGCACCAGGCCTTGGGCTTCACCCCCAGGCTGCTCCGGGATCCGTCCTGTCACTCCCTAGCGGCCAGCCCGCAGAGCAGCACCGGCAGCTGGAGAAGAGCTTCGCTAGTCGACCTGGCATTGGCCAGTCCCAGTGCTGGACAGCAGCAGCTGATACAACGAGTGATGACACCGTGTCTCCTTCGGCGGCATGCGGCGAGGCCACGTGAGCTGCCCCATGCGGGGTGGGGCCTCAATCCCAGAAGAGGCTCCTGGCACAGAATGAAGAGTAGCTGCCTTGATCTCTTTCCCACCGCCAAAAACCCTAACTCCCCTCTGTTTACTGCGGGCAGGGATCTGACTGCAAACCTTCCTCCACCTGCGCCAGGTGCCTCCAGCACACCCACGCCCATCTGCTGGGAGGTTCTCTCTTACCTGTGGGCAGAGACTGGGGCCCCATGTGCAGACCCCCAGCTTATGGGGGTGAGGTCTCTCTCCCTTGGGCCCCACCACCCTGCAGAAGCGGGGGCCCTACGATTTGGGGACATTGCTCCTTGAGCAGCCTACGTTGGTCACTGCCTGCCAAGGAATTCCCACTAGACAGACCAGTTGTCTGATGAGATCAGCCAATTTTGCTCAGTGGCTTGCAGCCTTTTCTATTCTGTGTGATCCCTTTTTCCATACTGGGATGGCCCCAGGACTCCCCCTTTAGCTAGCTAGTTTCCAGTCCCCACACCCACCCCATGTAACAATCTGGGATGGGCAGGATGGTTGCCACCTACCCCATATTCACAATGCTTCTGGCAGTCACGACCCCCAGCCCAATACCCTCTGCCCTCACTGGTACCTACAGCTGTCAACGTGGCCTCCCTTCTACTCCGCCTGTGCCAACAGCCTCACTCCACTCAAACAAAAGGCATTAATGGTTTATGTTTCAATAGCCCTTCCAGCCTACAGGATCTTGATATGAGTTATGGATGGCATATATGGTGACACTGCATCAGACACCACCACTGAAGTGCAGCCACCTCTGGTGTGGGGCACCACACAACAGCTGAGGACAGGAAGTGAAGAATCCTTGCTCCACTTAAAACTGCATAGGAGATGGAGGAGGCAGGAAGTAATGACCCAAGTTGGAACTTGGCCAGGATACCAGGATTCCCAATCCTGATCTTCCCAAAAGTACCATGGGAGCCTCATGAGAGACCCAACCAGAGACACCTGAACAGGATTCATGCAGGCTGGATCCTGGAGGAGCCAGGATCGGGCCCCAGGGGGCTGTTGGTCTCTGCCAGCAGACATTTCCACCATGGGTTTTCATGTCATCAGGGCTTCTGCAGCAGGAGGATCATTTCTGCTGTGAAACCTACATTGATTTCCCCACATGCCCCTGGATTGTCAGTTACTAGGCAGCCTGTCCTCTCTCTCCAAACTAACAATGCAGTTCTGCATGCCAAAGCCAGGCATGGCTCCTGCCCCGACCTATGCAGACAGGCAGCCAGCCTGACAGCACATGCAGGGCTCGAACGGGTGGGCACAAAGGTTCATGGCAGAGCCCAGCAGGTTCTGTTCCCAGGAAGAAGCTAATGGCCAAACCTCAGAGTCATGTTTGGTGAATATGCTGCTAGATTCACTTCATTGCAGAACTGTGCTTTGGAATCTAATCCTTCATTTGCACATCTAGCCCGTATGGTTGGGAGGAAAACTTTCAAAATATGAAGCAAGTGTAATTGGTGCAGTGCTGTCTGCCTGAGTTTGCAGACAGCCTGAAACTACGCAGTTCAAACTGTCTCATGTTGACTCTGAAACCTAATGATTACATTCCAAAATCAAGATTGTTAACTTATTCAGTGATGAACACCTCAGCAGAACCATTCAGATGATGTTATACCATGCTCCAAATCATCTTCCAGACCTTCCCTGGTGCCAGAAATCCAGCTGTCCCAAATCACTAGCTTCCTCCCCACATCCCAAAACAACATCTATGGGGTAGTTACATGTTATCAGTCCAAAAAGTAGGCTACCATTGAAAAGTAAAACTTTGAAGCAGAATTTAAATGAGCCAAATTTCATATGAACAGAAATAACTCAGGGACCAATGTACTGACTGCATTCTTTGTATTCCTATTCCAGTTATTAAAACATCCCCTTTTCACTGTCACTGACATAGTCCCCGAATCTGCAGTCTGGGCACCGCTGCTAGGCACAAAGATGTTGCCCCATTACCCACAATGCCCAAGGATACTCACATGACTCACAGTCCCTGGAGATACACATCATCCAAGACAACCCAGGGACGGCCCATTACCCACAATGCCCAGGGAACGCACACACATTACCCATGCTAATTACTGAGCTGGATCTCCACTGGAGCCTGGTGCTGAGCGTGTGGCCGCTGTCACCCCATGCTCCTCACACATCAGACCTGGACTGACTGCAAAGTCCCACCCGAAACTCACCTACCCGCACATGGTTGCTGATATTCTCCTTCTTCCCACTAGCCACCCAGAGGTGAAAGGCTCAGAAACCCAATTGCCAAGCCCCTGACTCATCTACTGTAAATTCCATCCATCCCATGCTGATCAGAAAGGCCCCTGTGTTGGGACCCTACCCGGTCTTCTAGGTGATTTGCAGAGCTTCTCCCTACCCCCATCAGGAATAGGTCTGGATGGTAGAGCAGGGGGATTCCCTGCTCTCCCCTCACCGAATTGCTCTTGCTCCTAGGAAAATCCCAGGAGATCTGCAGCATTCCTAGACTATCATACAATATCAGGGTGGCCAGGGACCTCAGGAGTCATCTAGTCCAGTGGTTCCCAAACTTTAACAACCTGTGAACCCCTTCCACTGAAATGTCAAGTCTCGTGAACCCCTCCTAAAAATGACACTTCCAGAGATTTTCTCCTTTACCAGAGTATAAATTATAAAAACCGCTTTTTGACAGGCTGTGACGCAGCAGGGAGCAGGGTGGATTTGACCTGGGAGTGTGGCAGGGAGGTTACACTGGAGACGGGGGGCTTCTCTGAAGGGAAGATACCTGAGGCTGTAACCTCAGCCCAGGAGGAGGGTGGGGAGAGCTGACACCTTCTGCTGGGGAAAGGACAAAGGAAGCAGGAGACGGCTGCAGGGATTTGTGGTGGGGAGTTGGCTGGGGAAGAGAAGGGAGCCCTAAGGTTGAGGTTTAATCTCCCTGCCCCCTGGCAGGACCTGACTGGGGGGTCCTGTTTGTACCTACAAGCTCTGGTTTGGCCTCTGTTCCTGTCATCCCTAATAAACCTTCTAATCTACTAGCTGGCTGAGAGTCACTGTGAATCCCAGGGAGTGGGGGTGCAGGGCCCTGACTCCCCCACACTCCGTGACACATGCTTATTACACACCATTATTATTTATTATTAATCATTACAGTATTTTATCACATTATGCAAATGGCAACACTCTTCTAAGATCTCACTTTCGTACCTTGTATCGCTTTGAATAAGCCTGTTATAAAACAAGGCTCCTGTGTTTCATCAAGGAGTATCAGATGTGAAACAGCATGAAGGTATTTAAGAAGCCAACTCAAAGAGTTCCTCCTACACAAGCAGCAGTCCAGGCAAGCAACGCACATTACGACAAAGCTCAAATTTGTTCTTCGTAATCATTTTAAAAACAATACTAGCTGCCTATTTCATTTTAAAAACAGCAAAAAATATCCACCTCCCTTTCCATTTCATATAAGGAGTCTTGGAGTTGAAATCGCCTCAGTGTGCTAGAGATGCTTGCTTTGATCTGCTTAGCTCTTGGAAGTCCAGGGGTTCCAGGCTGCTGGCCCCATAGTGCCTGCAGTCCCCAGGGACAGCTCTGTCCGCCATTAGGGAATTTTTTCCCGAGAACCCCCTGTAACATTTCACGAACCCCCATAGGTTCATGAACCCCAGTTTGGGAATCACTGATCTAGTCCAACTCCCTCCCTGCTCAAAGCAGGACCAACCCCAACTAAATCATCCTAGCCAGGGCTTTGTCAAGCCTGATCTTAAAAACCTCTAAGGAAGGAGATTCCACCACCACCCTAGGGAACCCATTCCAGTGCTTCACCACCCTCCTAATATCCAACCTAAACCTCCCCCACTGCAACTTGAGACCATTCCTCCTCATTCTGTCGTCTGGTACCACTGCTACCATTAAACAATCACTAGCTGTGGTTGTGTGCATGTCCCAGCTTGCAGCCCTGCACAGAATTCACGGAGTCACTTCAAACCCAGGCAGAGAGTGAGCAGCCAAACTGTTATATGCTGATAAGGAGAAAGGAGCAAAACTGCCAGGAAATTAGATCTCACTTTGGATAATTAAAGGGAAGGTGGCAGCTTTCACCCCAGGCTGCATCTTTTCTAGGAACTACAAATGCACAGAACATTGCTGGCTGCGTCTCTGCAAACACCTAATGCCCTGGACATGGCTGTGACTCAACCAATCAACATCCCCTAACGAGGGCTGAACTCCCCGGCAGGGCTGGGACAGCAGGAGAGGCCTGGCCCCCAGGGCATTCCACAGGGATGGAGGGAGCCCCTCGAGCTCCTCTGTAGTGGGGCACAGTCAGAGCAGGAAGTGAACCCCCATTACAGTCCCAGCATGGACTAGCCAGAGGGTAACCGCCTGTAATGAACCCCAGCTGGGCCAGACCAGGCACCCTAACGATCAGCTCGGAAAACACAGGCCTCCAGCACGGGAGCTGGAGGAGACCTGCCTACGGTGACACAGGAGCAGGTCTCTCATCCTCTCTGGACATGATCTCACACCTGCACCCTTTTCTCTGGTGACTGGCACAGCCTTCGTCATAGCCCCTGCCCTTGTTTCTACTGGCTGTCATCCCCAAACGGGCAACTTAGCGTGTAGTGGGCCAGCCCATGGGGGTCGCCAGCGTCCACCCCGGTTGCTAGCACAGGGCTCGGGGCAGGCGTCTGTGAGACAGAAGCCCCAGGAGAAAGGCTGTTGCTCTGCTATCTTTCTTGTTGATAAAGGAAAATTGGGCCCGTCCCTCAGAGCAGCTCCCAAACAGCCTCCTCTAGATGGGCAGCGAAACAGGAGCTGGCACATGTGCCTCCCCTGTGGCTAACGTAGCCCGACTGGGCCTTTTTCGGGCATAGCGCATCGCTGGGCTTTCGGGGCAGGCTGAGTGGGTGCCAAGGGACTTGGAATGGGGTGGGGCAGGGTGTATTTTGCTGCTTTAAATTCCTGTCTGGCTAAGTTCCTGCATGCTGAGGGCTCGGTTACACTCGGGGCAGTTATTCCTGGAGAGACTGTGATTCTAAATAACCATAAAGGCACCTACAGCTGTGGAGAGGCCGAATTTAAATTGTAAAAGAACTAGATCAGTTCCTGGGGGATCGGTCCATCAGTGGCTATTAGCCAGGATGGGCAGGGACTGTTTCCCTAGCCTCTGTTTGCCAGAAGCTGGGAATGGGCGACAGAGGATGGATCACTTGGTGATTCCCTCCGGGGCACCGGGCATTGGCCACTGTCAGCAGACAGGATACTGGGTTAGATGGATCTTTGCTCTGACCCAGTCCGGCCCTTCTTCTGTTCTCATTGTACTGTACTGAAATCTAAATAAATAAATACATTTGTCACCATTTAAAAAGCTTCCTGCCAATGGGATAAGCAAAGCCCAGGCCTTTTTCTCTGTGTCCTCACACCAACCCACGTGTGCGGGTGAACACAACAGAACCAAGCAGCTGCTCTGCAGTGCCAGCTGGCTACGGGCATTCAGGGAGGCGAGAGGTCACAGAGCCATACCACACAGATTAGCCATGGACACAGCCTAGGCAGCTCAGGGCAAAGCTGGGCTCAGCTAGGCTCTCATGAGTTACGCATGGGGTGGGGCCATGCCAGCCTTCCTTTGGGATTTGCATCTCTGGGAAGTGAGGCTCAGCAAAACCCCACACGCATGGCCACAAGGATCCTTTTGGCCTCTCACTCCATGAACAGTCCCCCCAGCCTGTAATCTAGGGACTGGAGGAGTGCCCAGGGGCTTACAGGGGTGTGCTCCTGGGGGCAGAAACCCATAGCGGGGCCCCAACCCCACTGACAGAGCAGAACCCCCGCCCACACACACACACACACACACAAGCATAGAACCACCGTTCAGCAGCCCACTCGGGCATAACTGCCCCGTTCCTTTCCTCTTACTAATTACTATTATGTGTGTTGTGTCTAGAGGCCTCCGCTGAGATCGGGGAGTCTGCTGTGCCAAGCGCCACCTGGGCTCTGCCGGGCTGGGCGCTGCCCAGACGCTAGCGAGAACCAGTCCCTGTCCCAAAGAGCTTCCACTCTAACTAAACAAGACACGCGCTGGAAGGAAAAGTGATTTGCCCAAGCTCAGAGCAGTGGAGTCACTGGAAACAGTTCACAGCTCCTGCTCTAGGTCTCTATCTGCTGGACTTTCAATTCAATGTAATGGGGTGATGAGGGGAGGGGGAGTGGAGGGGGGCACTTCTGGGGGGCTGCTGCCCACTGCTGTGTCTGGAGGGATGGGGCTCCTTGCTGGGGGATGAGGTCTTTCCTCTTGCACTGGGTCCCTGTGGGTTTCCCTCCAGCCAGCGACAGTGGACAGTGCCACCCTGGACTGGTGCCCTGCTGCCTGGCCTGGATGCACACACGCCCCTTCCCATGCCGGGGCAGGGTGTGGGTGCCCAGGGTAGCAGATGTGGTACTGACAGCTGAGGAGTGTTGACAGGTGCCAGCCTCACACCCTGCGGGGCTGGTTGGGGCTCAGATGACTGCAGAGGGGGCACAAGGGCACATTCCTTCCCTCATCAATGGGGCTGTGGCACCACATCGGGGCCCCCAGAATGCTCCTTCCAGGGTCCCCAAACCCTCCTCCCCCCATGCAGGTAGGTGCCGTGAGCCTCTCCGCCCTGCTCCCTCCATGCACCATGTGGAGCAGGTTTAGTGTCTCCCCAAGGGGCCAGGACAGGCTCTGTCCCGCCAGTGGGCCGGAGCCAGGGGGTGCCAAGGCCAGCTCCCTGCTCCCTCTGCCTGCGCTGAGAGGAGGTGACAACAGGCGCGGCGGGATTGTTGCCGGTTGCTATGGCCACGCGGAAGAGTGAAAAGGGGGACGGGGGAGGGAAGAAGCTGCCAGAGTCTCCCAGGGGCTCCACTCTCCGAGCTGCAGCATGAGCTTGGCTGATGCCTGTTAGCACAATCACCCTGATGCACCCAGCCCCCCCGGGCACACACAGCGAGGCCAGCACAGCCGGCGCCAGAACAGTGGGCCCCTCCACCCGTCTTCTGCCTCCTGCCGCAGTGGATGAGACCCAGAGCCCATCTCGTCCACAGGCCCAAAGCAGATGCGGGAGAGGAAGATGCGGGGAACCCAGTAAAGGATGAATATGGACCCAGCTGCCCCCAGAGGAGTCCCCCAGTCCCGGGCGATCTCTGGCAGAGAACGGGCAGCGCCCTGCCAGGAGTACAGGGAGCCACGTTCCCGCGCTGGCCAGGCAGCTCTAAGACAGGATGGTTCCAGCTGCACTCTGCCCCACGGGGCTCGCGCTCTCTCTTGGGGATGGAAACTCCCCGAGTGAAACCAGAGGCTGCATTTCCCGCCCCCCAAAACCATCATCCATGGCTGGGGCTCAGCCTCCCCAGCGATTCCTGACGAAACGCCTCCCCACATGGCCCCAGATGGACATGAGTGCCCCAGGCCTGTGCCACAAGCTCAGGAGTCCCTCAGACCATGCTAGAGAGCGATGCTCAGCACACCCGCCCATGGCCTCAGCTCCGTGAACTCAGAATCTGAGCTCACACAGCTGGCTTGGCTGCCACGTGGCTGGGAAACTACATTGGCCCCAAAAACCACACTAAGGAAAGTGTGGGGTGGCTTCAACGCCTCACATGTGCATGTATTTTATCCACACATCACCATAGTACAGATGGGGAAACCGAGGCACTGGGATGGGAGCTGCCCAAGGACACAGAGTAGGTCAGTGGAAAAGTGGGGAACAGACCACTGGTGCCCTGCTGCCAATTCTCCATCCCCACTACAACTTCTAACGCATCTCAGCCTAGGCCAGCCCAGGCCAGACCTAGGTTTGATCTCTTCTCTCAGAGGGAAGAATTCCCACCAGCGAGGGCAATCCCTCTTCAGAAGGGGGCAGCATAACACAGCAGCTAGGTGGGATGCAGGAGACTTGGGCTATTCCTGAACATAAAAACAGCCATACTGGGTCAGACCAAAGGTCCATCTAGCCCAGTATCCTGTCTGCAGACGGTGGTTAATGCTATATGCCTCAGAGGGAATGAACAAAACAGGTAATCATAGAATATCAGGGTTGGAAGGGACCTCAGGAGGTCACTTAGTCCAATCCCCTGCTCAAGGCAGAACCAACCCCAACTAAATCATCCCAGCCAGGGCTTTGTCAAGCCTGACCTTAAAAACCTCTAAGGAAGGAGATTCCACCACCTCCCTAGGGAACCCATTCCAGTGCTTCACCGCCCTCCTAGGGAAAAAGATTTTCCAAATATCCAACCTAAACCTTCCCCACTGCAACTAGAGACCATTACTCCTTGTTCTGTCATCTGGTACCACTGAGAACAGTCTAGATCCAGCCTCTTTGAACCCCCTTTCAGGTCGTTGAAAGCAGCTATCAAATCCCCCCTCAGTCTTCTCTTCTATAGATTAAACAATCCCAGTTCCCTCAGCCTCTCCTTGTAAATCAGGAGATTGGGGATTGGTCCTGCTTTGAGC
The DNA here is from genome assembly GCA_007922305.1 of Dermatemys mawii. Lineage (NCBI taxonomy): Eukaryota > Metazoa > Chordata > Testudines > Dermatemydidae > Dermatemys > Dermatemys mawii. The sequence goes on from ML677380.1 coordinate 17,931,182, forward strand.
AGGGGGTTGGACTAGAGTCCTCCTGAGGTCCCTTCCAACTCGGATATTCTAGGATTCTATCATGCCAGTGCTGTGGAGGGGTGGAGGGGAGAATCTCTTCCTAGTGCAAGTACTTATCCAGCCCTAGTATTGTGATATGTGTGTGCCTCACTAATCGCTGCCACCTCACACCCAGTGAGCAGGGCATGGCTGTTACCCCTTGTCACGGAGTGTAGGGGAGTCTGGGCCCTGCACCCCCACTCCCTGGGATTCACAGTGACTCTCAGCCAGCTAGTAGATTAGAAGGTTTATTAGGGATGACAGGAACACAGGCCAAACCAGAGCTCGTAGGTACAAACAGGACCCCCCAGTCAGGTCCTGCCGGGGGGCAGGGAGATTAAACCTCAACCTTAGGGCTCCCTTCTCTTCCCCAGCCAACTCCCCACCACAAATCCCTATAGCCGTCTCCCCCTTCCTTTGTCTCCTTTCCCCAGCAGAAGGTGTCAGCTCTCCCCACCCTCCTCCTGGGTGCAGGTTACAGCCTCAGGTATCTTCCCTTCAGAGGGGCCTCCCGTCTCCAGTGTAACCTCCCTGCCACACTCCCAGGTCAAATCCGCCCTGTTTCCTGCTGCCTCACACCCCTACTGTACAGATGGCATCTGCAGCAGAAAGGCTAATGGACAGGCCCAAGGTCACACGGGAAGGCTGTGGCAGTGCTGAGACTATCCCAGGTCTTAGCTAGTGCCCTGCCCAATGGGCAGCCCTTCCACCCCTCTGAGCGGCCCTGTGGTGCTGCTCGGAGTCTGCAGCTCCCGTTCAAAGGCAGGAGACCTCACCAATGGCAAAGCTAAAGCCTCCCCGATGCGCTGCGGGGGAGGAGAGTACTATGAGGGTTAAACCCCAGAGCAGCTGCCCCTTGGCTCAGAACACTGACGCTCCAGCTCTAGGGGGCCACCTAACGGCTGCCTGGTCCGGCCCCCATGGAACTGGCGCGCAGCTAGGCTCAGGAGCAGACAGGCAGCCGGTGCGGGTCACCGTGCACCCAGGCCCCGAGCTAGCCCTGCCCTCTGGAGGCCACCTCCTGTCCTGTATAGCACATGCCCCAGGGGCCTGCCAGGGCCCAATGCCCCTCAGGCCCATGCCAATGCCAGGCTCGGCCAAGCTGGCAGCATCCCTCTTCCGGTGGCAGAGCCCAGGAACGCAGAGCGCCTGGGAGGTGGCCGGGGAGCCGTCTAAGTGCCCATGGTCGGCGCTCAGGCCACTTTGGCCCCAGCTGCAGGAGCCTGCAGGGGACGTCCCCTGGCCCTCGTGTCCAGGCTCCAGCTACGAACGTGGCCCCAGCAATCCCTGTCCTGCCTCTCCCTTCGCTCCGGCCCTGTCCCACACACCGCTGCCAGGGCTGAGCCAGGCAGGCACCTACCACTGACCCCTGAGTGCACGGCCCCTGCTCCTTCAGCACACAGTGCCCCTAAGACTCAGGACCCCACGGGATCCTCAGGGCCCCCTGGCAGAACCCCAACTCCCTGCCTCAGGACATCTGCTCTCCTGCACCTCCCATTAGTCACATGGGGACTGGAATCCTTCAGTTCGGCCAGGCTAGAGCCAGCCCAGCTCCTCGGGTCCGGGCCTGGAGCAGTCAGGTCCCAGCCAGTCTCAGCCCCTCCTTGCACCCCTGCCAGCTGGCTCTGGGCCCATCCCAGCTCCCTGCGTCCCCCCCCACGCCTGGCTCTGAGCCCATCCC
>ML677380.1:17932911-17944538 GCA_007922305.1 Dermatemys mawii
CTGCGTCCCCCCCCACGCCTGGCTCTGAGCCCATCCCAGCTCCCTGCAGCCCCCACCACACACCTGGCTCTGAGCCCCCCTCGCCCCACGCCTGGCTCTGAGCCCCCCTCGCCCCACGCCTGGCTCTGAGCCCATCCTCTCTGTGCCCCACAGCCCTGGGTAGGTTAGGCCTCCTGCTAATATTTTTCTGTCCTTCCAAATGGGGGCTCCAGCAAGTGCCCTAAAAGCCACAAGACTCACAGCCTCCCCCCGCCCCCCGACAGCCTGAGCCTCTGGAGGCCTCATGCCTTGGAGAGCCCTCTGTGTCCCAACTCCGCCCCAGCCTCCCCCAGACGCAGCAAGGACCCCAGGGCCAGTCACCTACTCACCGGAGGCTTCTGTGATAGAGGAATGACTTGTCCACCCTGAAAAACAAGATGGAGGAGCCAGTTAGACGGGCAGCCATGGCCCTAGGGAACAAGGGCCCCTCCAGCTTGCAGGGCGCCCTCCCCCATCCCCGTCACCTGGCTTGGGGACCAACGGCCTCCCAGGGGACCTCGGGGCTGCGAGGAAAGGGGGCCGTGTCTGGAGAGCAGGCAGACTGCAGAGGAGAATGCTCTCTCTGCTCTTGAGCGAGGGGGTGGGCAGCCAGGGCTAGCCAGGCAGGGCGGCACCGGGAGGCGACTGGGACGCGGGGAGCCAGAAGGGAGAGTGTCTTGCGGGCAGCGGGAACCAGGCAGGGAGAGGAGCGATCCAGGCCAGGCATGTAGCCACCGGAGCCCTGTGGTGGAGCTGAGCGGAGGCGGCGATGAACTGGAGGGAACAAACCCATCAGCCAAGCTGGCAGAGAGAAGCCACGAACCCAGGCAGAGCAAGCCCCAGCTCAAGGGAGCTGCAGGCCCAGAGAGCAGCTCTGAGGCCCTGGCAGGGGGCAGGACTCAGCTCAGCAGGACTAAGGGGCTTTGGAAAGGCCAAGTGTTCTCCCCCTGACCCACAGCTCAAGGTGCTGGGATCCCTCCAAGCCAACCCCACCCCCTTCACGCCCACTGACCGCAGTGAGCTCACCCAGGATGGGACTCTACTGAACTGCAGCTGGTGCTTGGGACTATCCTGGAGAAAGAGCTGGATGGCCAGGCCTGGTTATTAGCCACTATTCATCCAGGCCCTTCACAGCCCCCCACACTACCCTGTTCCCTGCCCATTCAGGGGGAACCTCCCCCACACGAGACCTGGACAGCCCAGGGGAGAGGCAGGGCAGGGAGCGGGGCAGATGGTGCCCAGGTGGGATCGTGGCCCAGTCTCATTCAGTCCGGAGAGCCCGGTGAGCCATTATCACGAGGCGTGGAGAGGAGGCACATTAAGGCCAAGTCATGGTCCAGGCCCCCTTTGTGTTCAGTGCTGTGCAAACCCCAACAATAGCCAGTCCCTGCCCCTCCCCCATTCCACCCCTGTGGCCCAAGCTGTCCCCAGAGCACGGGTAAAAACAAGTCTTGCAGCCTGGAACCTGTCCGGCCAGCTCAGGCCTCAGGCAGCTTCTGGCACAGCCCAGGCTCTGGTTTAACAAAGACACTGTTTGGAAACACCCCGTGGACACAGCTTCCACAAGCAGCAACCTCATCTCCAGAGGCTGGTTCATCTCGGAGGAACCCACCCACCACTGAGATACAAACGGCCCGAACATGGGCCCCTCTGGAGTGAGGCCCAGCAGCCAGGGGCTGCAAAACACAGCAAGGAAGTGACATGCTAACCAAGCCACAGCCCTCCATTTATCGGGCATGCAAAGGGGACTTGGAACAGCCCCTGGCCTGGCTTGGCCTTCATTAAAATGGGGAGGGCCAGATCCTCAGCAGGTAAAAATCAACATTGTGCCACTGACGTCAAGGGAGCAGCAGCAATTCATCCCAGCTGGGCTTCCAGCTCATTGACTTCACTGGGGTTCCAGCCAATTCTCACCAGCTGAAGATCTGGCCCCTCATTTGCTCTTCTCCAGGCCCCCTGGCTGCATCTTCCTGGTCTCAGTCAATAAGCAGAGGATTGAGGTTCCAGTTTGTTTCTAGTCCGTTTCACTTCCAGGTTCCCCTGGAGGGCTCTGGGGGCTGAACGCCCAGAGAGGAAGGGTTAAATCCCACATCAGAGGTTTATTTTAAGGTAACTAAGCTCTTCCCAGTCTCTTTGGTCTGGGTCTCTGAGACTGCTGGCTGCCTCCTGGGAGCGGCCCTTCTCTTTCCCAGGCAGGGCCGGCCGCTTAGGCCTGGTCTAGATGAGAAAAGAGACGGCAGTTTAACTAAGTCAATGCACCAAAACTGGGGCAAACCCCATAATGCTGATGCACTTACACTGGCTTAACCACAGCTGACGGCACTTCAGCTTGCATCAGCGAATAAGCCCATGAAGTTAAGCTGATTTCTACACAGGTTAGAACAGGTCCAGCGCACGCATGTGGGAATGGCTGACACTGAGAACTGAGCGAGGACTCCAGAGCTAAGCAGGAGCTGCTGCAGCTCTCCAGCTGGGGTGGAGACTTCTCCATGCAAGTAGCTCAGTGCAACTTTCTTCAATGCATCTGGCCTCAGCCCTCGAGGTGAAAAGCCCCACACACACCCCGGCCGCTGCCAGCTGAAGGGTGGCAGAGGGATTCGCCCTCCCTCCTGGGCTCACTCTTGACTGAAGAGCCGGGTGCTGAACTCGGAGGCCGGTCACACCAACGCTGGCTGAGCTCAGCTAACACAAGTGTGGCATGTTTCCCAGCCCTGCGAGGGCCGGGCAGCAGAGGCGCGCCAGTTCCTCTGTCTTTAGCACTGAGTGCAGCATGCGCCGGCCAGGGCTGGGCTAGAGACACTGCATGAAAAGCAAGGAGCTGGCCACACCGGACTCCGCAGCTGGAGCATCCACAGGGAAAAATGAGCGGGTGCTCTGCGTCCACTGGCAGCCAAGCCCTCCCCTCCCGCCCCAGCACGCAGCTTCCTGCCCCAGCTGTTTGGTGGTGCTTAGGACTTTCCTGGAGGGAGGGGCAGGAGTGGGGACGCAGCACACCCAGGGCAGGAGGTGGAGAAGAGGCAAGGCAGGGGCGGGGACTTGGGGGAAGGATGTGGAATGGGGGCGGGAAGGGGGCAGTGCTGGGGTGGGGAAAAAGCAGGGTAGGATGGGAGTCGAGCACTCACCGGGCAGAGGGGAGGTCGGTGCCTATGGCTGGCAGTGTGGTACAGTGGCCAAAGCTGGCAGTCAGGAGTTTGGGGTTCTAGCCCCTGATCTAAGTGAGGCCATCACGGCAACATTGTGCAGGGGTGTGACAAATCCACCCTCAAGTGACGCAGTGAAGCCAACCTAGCCCCCGGTGTAGACAGCACGAGGTTCTTCCCTCATCCTCTCGGGGAGGTGGATAAACTGGGAGAGCCCCTTAGGCTGGGCAGTCTCAGCACACCAGCTGGCACAGGGCACTGACTAAAATGCACCATTCATAGAATCACAGACTATCAGGGTTGGAAGGGACCTCAGGAGGTTCTAGTCCAACCCCCTGCTCAAAGCAGAACCAACCCCAACCAAACCATCCCAGCCAGGGCTTTGTCAAGCCTGATCTTAAAAACCTCTAAGGAAGGATTCCACCACCTCCCTAGGGAACCCATTCCAGGGCTTCACCACCCTCCTAGGGAAACAGTGTTTCCTAATATCCAACCTAAACCTTCGCCACTGCAACTTGAGACCATTACTCCTTGTTCTGTCATCTGGTACCACTGAGAACAGTCTAGACCCATTCTCTTCGGAACCCCCTTTCAGGTTGTTGAAAGCAGCTATCAAATCCCCCCTCAGTCTTCTCTTCTGTAGACTAAACAACCCCAGTTCCCTCAGCCTCTCCCCATAACTCATGTGCTCCAGGCCCCTAATCATTTTTGTTGCCCTTCACTGAACTCCCTCCAATTTATCCAAATCCCATCTGTAGTGGGGGGACCAAAACTGGACACAGTACTCCAGGTATGGCCTCACCAGTGCCGAATAGAGAGAAATAATCACTACCCTCGATCTGCTGGCAATGCCCCTACTAATGCTAATCCTCCTACTAATTGTTTTAAGAATCTGATTGATTTTCACTGTCCTAAAAGCCAAGGGGTTTGGTTTGTGCTCACATTGTAACCAATTGGTTAATATATTATTCTCAAGTCTCCCCAGAATAAGGGGGGAAAGGGGCTTGGGGGAATATTTTGGGGAAACAGGGATTCCAAGTGGACCTTTTTCCTGAATTTTGGTCTAAATCACTTGGTGGCAACAATGCTGTCTAAGGACAAGAAAAGTATTTGTGCCTTGGAGGAAGTTTTAACCTAAGCTGGTAGAAATAAGCTTAGAGAGTCTTTCATGTGGGTCCCCACATCAATACCCCAGAGTTCAGAGTGGAAAGGGAACCCTGACACAGCTCAATATGCCATTGGCCTTCTTGGCAACAAGGGCACATAGCTGACTCATGTCCAGCTTTTTGTCCACCATAACCCCTAGGTCCTTTTCCGCAGAACTGCTGCCTAGCCACTCGGTCCCTAGTCTGTAGCAGTGCATGGGATTCTTCCGTCCTCAGTGCAGGACTCTGCACTTGTCCTTGTTGAACCTCATCAGGTTTCTTCTGGCCCAGTCCTGTAATTTGTCTAGTTATTCCCGCCTACGGATACAGCTCCAGGAAAAATGTTCCAGCATGTCCACACTGACAGATGCAACCACACTGGCGTGGCCACATTTGCAGCACTTGCAGCGGCACTGGAAGTGATGCATTATGGGCATCTATCCCAGCATTCAGCTGGCTGCAACGTGCCTTTCAAATGAGGAGGGTGGGGTAGAGTGTGTTGTGTGTATGTGGAGGGAGAGAGCAAGCGGATTTTTAGAGTGCTGAGAGTGTGTCAGCATGTTTTCTTGTAAATTCAGTCTCTGATAGCCCCCCCTATTTCTCACTCACTCGCTTGGTAAACATTTGCTTTGTTGATTTGCCCAGTTGCAGATAACTCTGAAAAAGTACTTCCGCATTCCTCCAGCCGAGTTCAAAACAAAGGGAAGAGAGGTCAATCGACTTAAGGAGATTAGGGGGCATTTCCAGAGATCACTCAAAGTGCAGTATTGTTACTACCCATTTACACTGGAGTTAAAGCATATCACCCAATATGCAACAGCTGTTAATCCTCTGGCAACAAGGAGTACCAGGGCCGGTATAGCAGTGTGGACGAGTAGTAAGGTAGAGCGCTCTGGGAGGCTTTACTGCGGTATAAAGTGTAGTGTAACCAAGCTCTTTGTCTCTCTGTATCCTGTCCCTACCCCCCAGTGTATCTACCACTCCTTCCAGTTTAGTGTCATCTGCAAACTTGCTGAGGGTGCAGTCCACACCATTCTCCAGATCATTGATAAAGATATTGAACAAAACCGGCTCCAGGACTGACCCTTGGAGCACTCTGCTTGATACCGGCTGCCAACTAGACATGGAGCCATTGATCATGACCCACTGAGCCCGACAATCCAGTCAGCTCTCTATCCACCTTATGGTCCATTCATCCAGCCCATACTTCCTTAACTTGCTGGCAAGAATACTGTGGGAGAACGTATCAAAAGCTTTGCTAAAGTCAAGGAATAGCACATCCACTGCTTTCCCCTCATCCACAGAGCCAGTTATCTTGTCATAGAAGGCAATTAGGTTAGTCAGCCACAACTTGCCCTTGGTGAATCCATGCTGACTGTTCCTGATCACTTTCTTCTCCTCCAAGTGCTTCAAAATGGATTCCTTAAGAACCTGCTCCATGATTTTGCTGGGGACTGAAGTGAGGCTGGTTGGTCTGTAGTTCCCCAAGTTCTCTTTTTCCCCCTTTTAAAATATGGGCACTAGATTTGCCTTTTTCCAATCGTCCGGGACCTCCCTCGATCGCCACGAATTTTCAAAGATAATGTCCAATGGCTCTGTGATCAGATTAGCACCCTCCTTCAGCACCCTTGGATGATGCATTAGATCTGGACCCATGGACTTGTGCTTGTTCAGCTTTTCTAAATAGTCCTTAGTCTGTTCTTTCACCACAGAGGGCTGCTCACCTCCTCCTCATACTGTGCTGCCCAGTGCAGCAGTCTGGGAACTGACCTTGTCTGTGACGACCAAGACAAAAAAAGCATTGAGTACTTCAGCTTTTTCCACATCGTCTGTCACTAGATTGCCTCTCTCGTTCACTAAGGGGCTCACATTTTCCTTGACTTTCTTCTTGTTGCTAACATACCTGTAGAAACCCTTCTTGTTCCCCTTCATATCCCTTGCTAACTGCAACTCCATTTGTGCCTTGGCCTTCCTGATTTCACTCCTGCATGCTCTAGCAATATTTTTATATTCCTCCCTGGTCATCTGTCCAAATTTCCACTTCTTTTATGTTTCCTTTTTGTGTTTAAGCTCAATGAAGATTTCTGTTAAGCCAAACTGGTCGCCTGCCATATTTGCTATTCTTTCTGCACTTCGGGATGGTTTGTTTCTGCACCCTCAATACGGCTTCTTTAAAATACAGCCAGCTCTCCTGGACTCCTCCCACCTCAGATTAGCCTCCCAAGGGATCCTGCCCATCAGTTCCCTGAGGGAGTCAGTCTGCTTTTCTGAAGTCCAGGGTCCGTATTCTGCTGCTTTCCTTTCTTCCCTGTGTCAGGATCCTGAACTCGACCATCTCATGGTCACTGCCTCCCAGGTTCCCATCCACTTCTACTTCCCCTACTAATTCTTCCCAGTCTGTGAGCAGCAGGTCAAGAAGAGCTCTGCCCCTAGTTGGTTCCTCTAGCGCTTGTACCAGGAAATTGTCCCCAACACTCTCCAAAAACTTTCAAAAGGTTCATGCACCCTAACAACCGTCACCCCCCAGCAGTGGCCCAGAGCTCACTCCAGTGAGCTCAGCATGTGGGGCTGTGCCCACAAGTGCCAAAGTGCACATGTGTGGGAGGAGGGTAGCCCTGGCACTGGCAGGAGGCATTGTGCAGCTGTGCCCAGCAGTTGCCTAGGTGACAGGCCTCACCTCACCTGGTGCATGGAGGAGCCTTTCTGGTGCTATTTGCCAGGCAAGGTGCCCTGAGAGGCAGGTACGTGCTAATGTGGCAATGTACAGAGGGAACAGGGTATCCTGGCAACTAATGCACGGTGAGCCCGCCCGGAGCAGTAAACACATTCCAACGAGACAAGGGCGAATTTTCATTTCTCCCCCAGCCCAGCCTAGCCTGGCTCCCTTCCCAGCCCTTCAGAACAAGCCCGGGGGGTCATGGAGGATGGTCAGCTGAACAATGAGCTCCCAGGGCAGTGCCGTGGCCTAAAGGATAATCAGGTACCTGGGTTGTGCATTCCAGTATTTCGAGTAGGAGCAGAGGTTATTTTGCCTCTGTGCTTGGCACTGGGGCGCCCGCTGCTGGCACCCTGGCTCCAGTCCTGGTGCCACAGCTCAAGACGGAGGCTAATAAACTGGAGAGGGGTCAGAGAAGAGGCAGGGGAATGATTCAAGGGTTAGAAATGCCGCCAGATAGTGACTGAATCATGGGCTCCGTCCATTTAGCCTAATAAAGAGAAGGTGCAGGGGAGAGGGGGGGGGGGGGAGTTCTTATGTGGGGAACAAATATTTCATTGGGGCTCATCAGTCTGGCAGCGACAGGTCTGAGCCGACCCAGTGGCTGGAAGCTGAGGCTAGACACATTCAGGCTAAGAGGGACAATAATTAACCATTGGACCAATTCATGGGGGTCCATCCCTGCCCATTCTCAGAGCTCTGCCCTAGGATTGCTGTGGTCTCTGGCCAGGGCTATCCGGGGGCTGGCTTGGTAGCTAGGGGGCATTGTAGACAATGGAGTCTGGCTCCAACAGCAGGGGTAGATAGGAGCGCTGCTGGAGGAGCTCCCAGGTAGCCAGGCCTGTGTCTCTCTCTGTTCCCCAGCTCTACAGGGGCTGTGAGCTCAGAGCCCCTCCCAGAGCAGAATCCCTCCCGCCTCCAGCTCAAGAGACCTTTGTGCAATGGCGGAACAAGGCCCGCCAGGCGCCTGCCCCAGAGAGGGTGCCAGTTACCCATGGGTGGGACTGAGCCTGGTGGGTGAGGCCGGGCCAGGCAGCCAGGCCAGGGCTGTCCAATCAGATTGCACCTCTCCGCCCCGATGAACAAGGGACCAAGTAGAGCCCGCGCTGACAAGGCCAGTCTGAGCCCCAAACAACTCGTGGCATCTCAGCTGTGGTCAGACACGCCTGGGCCGGCCCAGGCTCTCTGCTGAGCAGGGCAGGGCTCAAAGCAGCACTAAGAGGAGAAAGGCTGCAGGTCCCATCCCCAGGGAGCCCCCAGAGTGGGTGGGTCTGCACCTGACGCACTGCACACAGACTGGGGCAGCAGCACCGGCCCCAGCACGTGTGGGGTCCCCAGGAACTTCCAGGCAGCAAACTGGCGCCAGCAACATTTAGGGACGGGGTCCTGAGGGTCCCTGTGTGGGATCCAGCAGCCTTTGGAGACACCCAGATGCTGGAGGGTCTGGGCCAGGCCCACCCAGCCCCTGTGGCCACACAAGAGACCATCGATCCCTGGCACCTGGAGCAATTCTTTCCCCCATGTCCCCAGCTCTGTCCCAGCCCTGAGCCCCGAGCCCGGAGCAGCACAGCTGGGGCCATGGGCACAGGGCCGGGCACAGGGCCAGACCCAGGTGGGCACTGGGAACTGATGCTGCAGCTCTGGGGCTCCCGGCCTGGGTCCGTCCCCGGAGGCACAGAAGGCCTAGTCTGGCGGTGCCGCTCCACTGCCCACGGGCGCTCTCCCACCCAAGCCCCTCCTTGTGCAGCCCGGGAGCAGCCCAGCTCCTGGCTCCCTGCTGGGACCAGGGGCGAGTCCCCTGCCAGGACCGAGAGTCGAGCGCCACGACTCAGCAGGAGGAAATCACTGCAAAAAAGAGTGCTGCATGGACCCCCCAGCTCAGCCAGTGCCCCTCAGCCCTGAATCTGCAGCCCAGCTCTCCCCGGCCGCCTCTCCCCCCACCCCTGCTATCCTTGCCCTGTCCCTCTCCAGTTCTGCTGGGGCCCTTCCATCTCAGCCCCCTGCTAGCCCTGCCCTGCCCCCACAGCTCTGCTAGGGCCCTCAATCCCAGCCTCCAAACCCCTGCTAGCCTGCCCCCCGCACCAGCTCTGTTCCCTTGCTGACTCCCTGTGCAGTGATGGTTAATGGCTCCAGTGAGGCAGGGGGTTCGTCCATGTCTGGCCGGTGCTGTGGCAGGCCTGGGCACCCAGTGCTATCGTGCAAGTCCCCCAGCCTGGCCATGGGGGAGCTGAGTCCCTGCAACCTCAGTCCACTGCTGAGTGTGCTGAGCTGGGAGCCTGTCCGCAGCTCACTTTGCAGGGCCAGGTCCTAGCCTGGGCTGGGACCCGCCTTCCGATGCCGCCCGCCAGCCCCATCAGCAGCCACCACCTTCCCTCACAGCCGGGGGGGCACTCACCAGGCAAGAGACCCCATCCCTTCCTGACCCCGTAGCAAACCCTCCCCACACAGGCCCGGCCTCCCACAGTCTCTGGAAGCAGCTCCTTGCCCTGCTCTCAGAACTGGGGCCAAACCAAACACCCTCCTCCCCCTTTCTCTTGCAGGGACCTGGGTTTGAATCCTGCTCCAAGTTGCAAGTGAAAGAAGTTTGCCGAGCTGAATTTCTATGACCGTGCCCTGCCCCGTGAGGGACGAAGCATCCGAGGCCATGCAGGGCTGGAGGAGCACGGCTCTGCAGCTAGCGCTCACTCGTTGGAGGGCAGCTGCAGAAGGGGGTTTAAAAATTCTCTTGGACTCTGACCCCAGCCTCCAGGCGCACCCCCAAACCTCAGCTGAGCCCTCAGCCCAGCTAGCACCTTCCTCCCCAGATCCCTCTAGCTGGGCCTGTTCGCAGCGCACTCCACCGAGCGGGGACACCTGCCCAGAGGGGAGGCGACCTCAGAAGAGGGACTGAATCTAGGCAGGCAGTGGGGTCTAGTGGTTAGAGGAGGGGCTCAGAGGCAGGGTCCTAGGTTATATTCCCCGGCTGGCACTGACCTTGGCCTAGGTCATCAGCATGTTCTCTTCTCACTGCAGGACACCCACCCACTGTATCGCCAGCACCCTCCAGCCCAGGGCGCCCGGAGGAGGGAATGAGGAATGCGAGTGTCTGAGCAGGATACAGGCCCAGCCAATGGCTACATGGCAAGCCGGGGGGCCAAGTGGAGAAGAGAACCCAGGAGTCCTGCTGCTGAGTCGTGGGCTCTCCCCATAAGGGCTCTTCCTTGCCTGTAGAGAGGCTGCCAAGTGGTACAATCTGTGCGTCTTCTTTGAGCTCTGGGCAGTGGGTGTGTGGGCACATCCCACCCCCGTCGCTCACAAAGCGTCTGGCCTTGGTCCCCAGGGGCTGAGACCCTCAGAGGCTGGGGGACCCTGGCCCGCGCCCAGCGCTGAGAGCTCCCGGGCTCTTGAAGGCGGCTGCTGTGGAGCTCCCTGGTGTGTGCAAGCAAGAGCCACCCCCTCCCCCACCTGCCTGAGCCGCACAGGTACGGCCAGGGGCAGAGCTGGAACAGCAGGTACTGCCGCAGGGCAGCACGGGGAGATCGCAGGGCGGGGGAAGGGTGGCCAGGCCTGGACAAGTAAAGTGGGCAGGACAGAGGCTGCAGACGAGGACTCGCAGAGCGGGGTGTGGGAGGAGGGTCCAGGGCTGGGAAAGGAGGGGGCTGCAGGCTGAGATTAAGGGGTGCCAGCAGCGCTGGGTGTGGGGAGGAAGGGGGCTGCCGGTCAGGATTGAGGGGCCCTGGCAGAGATGTTGGGGGCAGCCCAGATCTGGGGTAACGGGGCTGCGGGTCAGGATTGAGGGGCACCAGCAGAGATGTTGGGGGACCCAGGGGGCTGCAGGGCGGGAGCCGCATGAGCTACTTTGTCCAGCCCCCGCCCGTTCTGCCCAGCTCTGCTGCTCCCATGTGCGGGCTCAGGGACCCCTCTCTGCCGGGTGCCCCCCAGGGTGCAGGGATCCCCGGCGAGTGGCCCTGCGCGGGGGCACCTACCCTCCGTAAGCACCGAAGGTGAAGCTCCGCTTCCTGGAGCTCATGCTGGCAGGCGGGGGGGCAGGCCCAGCTGTCAGAGCCGGGGAGCCGGTGACAGCCCGTCCCAAGCGCCGGCTGCTGCAGCTGCAGAGTCCAGAGCCAGTTACTCTGCCGGCCTCGCCTCGCTGCATCCCCCGCCCCCGCCCCGCCCCACCTCTGCCCGGCTCCAGTCAGCACAGACAGGGCAGGCCCCGGCTCTGCCAACGGGCGAGCGTCGCCAGCAACCCTGAAGCAGGGAAGCACCTGGCAAAGGGCTGCCCAGGGAGCCATTAACTCCACGTCTCCACTGGGCACCAGGGAGCCCATTAGCGGAGTGGGGCTGGTGCCAGCCATTCACCCAAGGGAACCCCACTGGCACCAGCCGTCTCTCATGGGCACAGACACCCCAGCCCCCAATCAGCGATGGGGCCTCGGCCCCAGCCACACCCGGTTCTGGAGGGTTAACACCATCAGCACCAGCAGCCACCAGCAGGGGGCACTCTCCTCCAGGCCACAGCCAGTCCCCTACCCGGCACTGCCATGGGGAGCTCACAACAGCATCACAAACTTACACACTGGGCATCACAACATCCAACTGGAGAGAGGGAGCTGTACAAAAGAGGGG
>ML677380.1:17986859-17997128 GCA_007922305.1 Dermatemys mawii
CAGCTCTGCCGGTGCCCCTCACTCCCGACCCGCAGCCCCTGTGCCCGGCCCTGAACTCCCCCCACAGCTCTGCCCTCCCAGGCTCCCCCAGACTAACAGCCCCTCTCCAAGGCCTGGACTGGCATCAGGACCTGGGATCTGGAATTGGGGAGGCTCCTTAAGCCCGAATTGTGGGTTTAGAGCAAGAACACGTCCCCCGGGAGCTGCTATTGTGCGCAGCTCCTTTCATCGCTCCCAGGCACCTGGGCAGACAATGGGCACCAGCTGCCCTATCCCACAATCAGAGAACGACCCCAATCAGCAAAGGAGCTGCCTAATTGCAGCCAGCTGGAGGCAGACCCCCCCATCCCCCCCCCGGGGTGTCCCCGGAGCCCCCCCCCCCCACCTCCCCTCCCTGCTTTGTGCCAAACTGAGCTTCAGGAGCTGCCCTGCTTGCAGGGCTCACGGGGGGGTGGGGGGAGCACCCGGAATGGCTGGAAACTCTCTGGACTCAGGACCAAGGCTGGAGAAGATGGAGGGTGGGGAGATGGAGCGCCCTGCGCCCCCCTCCAGTCCCTCTGGGGGAGCCAGAGCTAACAGCTGCCCTGAGGGGCTCATCAGGCCTTGGCTTCAGGCCCAGGCAAGAGCCAAGCAGCCCTTTCCCATCGGGACAAGGCCAGGCAAGGATGGGGGCTGGGTCCGTCGGTCCCTCCTGGCTGGTGCCGCCTGGGGGCAGGAGGCGAGCTCCCACCCTTGGAGTCTTTTATTCCGGCGCCCCCTGGCACCTGCTTTTCAGGCCAGCAGCTCCATCTGGCGTCCCCTGAGCATCCCGTTGCCCCCCATCAGCAGTGAGTGGGGGGGATATTTAATAGCTGGGTGCGGAGCTGTTCTGAGCATGCGCCAGGCAGTTGGCTCCAGCGCTGTGTGTGCCAGAGGAATGGGGTGGGATCAGCTTGTTTAGCAGTCCTGGAGGTGCCAGCCTGACTGGTGGGCATGTCCCAGCTGATCACTATCCAGCCCTTCTCCAGGACACCTGCCACACTGGCATGGCCACACCAGCCCCCAGCACTGCCCCTTCCTGTCCCTTGCCTTGAGGGGGCACTGCCTGCCCACCAGGATCCAGAGTGCTGGGGGCTACAGACCCCGAGATGAGAAACAGCCGTTGCCAGCCTGGAGCATGTGACATTCCCCTCTGGTGTTCTCTGGACTGATGATCTGCTAGGTCTCTCCAGTACTTGACTCTGGGAGCCAGCCCTACCCTGTTCTGCTGCGAGAACCCCACTGCTGGGCTCTTCACACACAGCCTCTGGCACGTCAGCTGCCCCCAGCTACATGCAAACGAATGACACTGGCCAATATCTCTGGTCCCAGACACAACCCCAGGAATCTCCATCTTGCAGTGCCCAGCTTGCCCGCTGGACTTATATGAGTTCGTCAATTTAACAAAGAACTTGACATGTACCAGCCTTGTTCTCCCAAGGGGTGTCTCTGACACACTTCAAACCAAACACACTGCTTCAGTGTGCTCCAGACTAACAGGCCACCCCTCTGATACTGGACGCTGCTTCAGGTGGAATAAACAGATGTATTAGCTACTGTGACAAAGCTCCAAGTTTGTACTTGCAGGTCCTGCACTTCCTGGCAGATTGAGGGGCCTCAGAAATTCATCTAGGCCCCAGAGTGACCTCCCTTTCTCAGTATAATTGGCAAGAGTCACCACCTAGTGAGTTACCTTCATCACAGGCCAGTATGGAAGGTGGAAAAATGGGGTGTGGGGGGAGCCCGGGCCCGCCCTCTACTCTGGGCTCCAGCCCAGGGACCCTAATAGTATCAGCTAAGATGGCTGACCTTTTATCCACAAAGCACAATTCAATTCCCTGGGCTACTTCCCCACAGCAGTCTCTGCTTCTTCAAACTCCACTTCACCCTTACCTCAGGGCCTCCTTCCTTCTGGATGATATGTTGTCCACCACTCAGTCTCACCAACAGCACAACCTCCTTGCACAGCTCCTGACACCCACAGCCACCTGACTAACTGGGAGGTTTTTATCTGGATTCAGCCAGTCCCTGATTGGCTTCAGGTGTCCCAATTAGGCTAGCTGTTTCTACTCCTTTCTAGAAGGTTCTTAATTGGCCCCAGGTGTCTTGATTGGTCTGGAGTAACCTTTGTTTGGCTATCCAGGGAACAAGGACCTGCACATCCTGAGGCTGATATACCTGCCTTCCAGCACTCTCCTATATCCTTCTGGTCTGACTCCGTCACACTACAGAGATAGATTTTAAGTGATTATAAGTCAAAGCACAACAAGTCAGATTTGGTCAATGGCTTAGGACAGAAGAATCCCATGCACTGCTACAGACTAGGGACCCAATGGCTAGGCAGCAGTTCTGCAGAAAAGGACCTAGGGGTTACAGTGGACGAGAAGCTGGACATGAGTCAACAGTGTGTCCTTGTTGCCAAGAAGGCTAACGGCATTTTGGGCTGTATAAGTAGGGGCATTGCCAGCAGATCAAGGGACATGATTGTTCCCCTCTGTTCTGCATTGGTGAGGCCTCATCTGGAGTACTGTGTCCAGTTTTGGGCCTCATGCTACAAGAAGGATGTGGAAAAATTGGAAAGAGTCCAGAGGAGGGCAACAAAAATGATTAGGGGCCTGGAGCACATGACGTATGAGGAGAGGCTGATAGAACTGGGATTATTTAGTCTACAGAAGAGAAGACTGAGGGGGGATTTGATAGCTGCTTTCAACTACCTGAAAGGGGGTTCCAAAGAGGATGGATCTAGACTGTTCTCAGTGGTACCAGATGACAGAACAAGGAGTAATGGGCTCAAGTTGCAGTGGGGAAGGTTTAGGTTGGATATTAGGAAAAACTTTTTCCCTAGGAGGGTGGTGAAGCACTGGAATGGGTTCCCTAGGGAGGTGGTAGAATCTCCTTCCTTAGAGGTTTTTAAGGTCAGGCTTGACAAAGCCCTGGCTGGGATGATTTAGCTGGGATTGGTCCTGCTTTGAACAGGGGGTTGGACTAGAACCTCCTGAGGTCCCTTCCAACCCTGAGATTCTGTGATTCTAAGGCCGTATTGTTTCTCTCTCTTATTAAAAGGCTTTTTCTACACTCAGACTCCATGCTTGCGAGAGGGGAAGTATTGCCTCTTACAGGTGCCTGGGGAGGGGTGTGTGGTGTGTATTTGTCCCAGGTCACTGGGTGGGGGCTCGAGCAGGTTTTGCATTGTGTGATTGGAGCGGAGCCCCTAGACCCTGAACCCAGCTCTTGTTGCTGCTGACTCTGACGGGCAGAAGGGTTACACTTGCATTGATGCT
The DNA here is from genome assembly GCA_007922305.1 of Dermatemys mawii. Classification (NCBI taxonomy): domain Eukaryota; kingdom Metazoa; phylum Chordata; order Testudines; family Dermatemydidae; genus Dermatemys; species Dermatemys mawii. The sequence continues at coordinate 17,990,159 of ML677380.1, forward strand.
GCCTGTGCTGTAGTTGTCAAGGTTAGATCAAGGGCTGGAGGCACTCTGCTCCTTCGCCTGCTACAGCAGAGTGACACTGTAGTGCTGCCAGGCCGGCCCTAACGTCCTCTGCCTTCAAATCACACCCACCAGCTGGTGGGACGGGGCCAAAGTATTGTGAATAGTTGTGACTGAGCTGAATGAAGGTGGGGAAGCTCCGTTTGGTATGGCTTGGAACCGACTAGTGGAATCTGGGAGCCAGGTTCTCTTAGCATCAGACAGGTGGTGTGGAAATGTACTGAGTGCTGAAATTGCACTGGAATGGTTAATTGAGACTCTGTCTGCGTGTGTGTTTGGAACATGTCAGCTGATTGACCAGCTCAAAGTACAGAAAATGCAAAACCCGATGATGAGTGGGCTTGGTACTGGTTGACCTGGGTCAAAATGACCCTTTTGGATGACACCGCACTAGGAGCTCTAGTGAGTGATTGACAAGAGGGTGACTGCTGAGTGACCTTCAGTCTGTTTTGCAGTCCCTTCTAAACTGTTAATTAGAAAAACCAGGAATGAAACGCCCACAGGGCATATAGCGGGAACTTGTGACTCCTTTGAAAACAAAAAAAGCTATAAATGCAAAGAATCAGGGTTAGTTGGTTAGTTAATTCACCAATTACCAACTGAGGGAGTCTGTGATGCTGTATGACAGTGGGGCCGCTGGTCTGAGGGACTTTTGTAGGACGATTGAACCAGTGCACGTTGGGGTAACCAAGATCCTGCTTCAGGGGACTTTTGACAGATCAAGTACTTGAGAAGAGAAGTCGTCTCCATCTAGGACTGGTGGCTAGATTCGTCAATCAGGATACTGAGTAAGGCCAACCTAGTGACTGAGGGGTTAGGCCTGGGGAATTGAGGCGTATTAGGGAGACGTATTCTAGAACCTTTCACTGCTGGTGTGATTCTTTCTGTGCACTGAGCGAATTGGCTCTGAATTATCACTGGTCCCAGTAACAATCTGCCCAGCTGTGAGCCATGAGCCAAGGGCGGGAGCAGAGCAGAGGCAGAAGGGAAGCCCAGGAGCTGTGTGGGTGGCTGGCAAGGTGCCTGGCTCATGCTGTCCCGTCCCTGCGCTGCAGGCTCCATGGGGGAGACGCAGCCAGAGAGGTGGTTCCCGGCAGCTCCAGTGCTCAGCTTGTTTGCTGCTGGGCCTGAACCCTGGGCTGGACCCAGAGCACCGAGGGAGTTTGGCTCCAGATGCAGGTTTGCTCCTGGGTCCTGCCCTGCTGCCGGCCAAGGAGAACCCCAATGCAAGCGCCGGAGTTCGGCCGGTCAGAGCTGGGCCCAGCACATGGAGCACAAGGTCCCCCAGGGCCAATACTGCGGGGACGGCAGCCACAAGTCTGTCCCCCTTCTCTGCATGTGGCATCGTGCCAGTAGGGGGAGCACAAGTGCCAGCAGTTACTGGCTGCCTGGCTTGGCCTGCGGTGGCAAATCTGCGGTCAGGAATATTTCCTCAGGCCCGAAAGCTCCTGGCCTTGTCCAGTAGGGGCCCAGGTTGTCTCCCGCTCTCCTGACATGCCATGTGCTAGGAACTTTGGCCTGACTGCGGTTGCCCTCCTGAAAATTGACAGCATTCGAAGTGCTTTACCAAGGCAGTCAGTATCCCATGGCAAAGTGGGGAAACTGAGGCACAGAGCAGGAACATGACTTGCCCAAGGTCACCCAGCAGGCTGTGGCAGAGTGGTATAGAACCCAGGTCTTCTGAGTCCCAGTTCACCACGCTGCCCACTAGGCCATGTGGCCTCCCACACTGGCTCACATGACTCCATTGCGGATGGATCTGTGTTTGAGGCTGGTATTAGCCAGGGGCTCCCAGGCACTCCTCCCTTCCCCTCTCCATCCAGCTGTCTCTCCTGCGAGCGTGATGTGGCCCCATTTCTGTAGCATTTTGGAAGGGATTCTCCTCCAGATGGGCGCTGGGTCAGGACCAGCAGTTCCCCAGGCACCAGCGCTCGCGTTGGGCTCAGGATGCCAGACGTGCTCCCAGCCACCGGGTGAGCGCAGGACCAGGAGTGGCCGCAGCCCTCAGCAGGCTGGCAGTGCTAATGGAGCCCAGGCAGGGTGTGACAGTGCTGTTCCTGGTGGGACCAACTGAGTGCGCCAAATCAGGACAAATTGCTCCAAAGGGGGCAGTTACAGCCCAGAGCTGGGGGTTCTCCATCTCTAAGGCACCAAACCACCCAAACAGAACAGACTTTGGTTTCGCCCCACTGGCCAACCACAATTCACACAAGCAACTCCCTTAGACACTCCAGCTTCCCAGTATCACCACCAGCAGCCACCTGTCCTGGGGACAAATGGTTACGAAAACCAACACCCCAAACAGAGAAAACTGTCCTCCCCAATTCCAAAGGATTCCAAAGGATCGGGCCACAGTCCCAGGTCAATATACAAATCAGATCTTACCCACAAATCACACTGTTGCCAATCCTTTAGAATCTAAAATCTAAAGGTTTATTATACAAGGAAAAAGATCTAGGCGAGGTTTAGAAATGGTTAAAGGAAATCAATTACATGCAGTAAAGGCAAATCTCTTGGTTCAGGCTTGCATCAGACGTAGAATAAACTGCAGGTTCAAATCAAAGTCTCTGGAATACACCCCTGCAGGGATGGGTCATCAATCCTTTGGCCAGAATTTCCATTTGTAGCAAAGTCCCATCCAGAAGTAGGAACAAGGCTGGAGACTGGAGACTGAAAACTGAAGACAAAATGGAGAGCTGCAGCAGGTTTATTTATAGTTTCTCCCAAGTGCAAGAACCTCTTTGTTCTTACTGTGAAAAGTCCAGCCCCACCGAGTTCTGGAGTCATGTGAGCATATCACATGACCATGCATGACTCAGGATTCACAGGTGGCAGCCATTGCCCATCATCTATCTTGCATGTTCCTTGCTAGACTTCTCATGTGGACTGGAGCGTTCCAAGCTCCCAATGAGTCCATTGTGTAGCTGATAGTCCTTAATGGGCCATCAAGAAGGCCAGGCGGAACGAACCGCAACTTTGTCTGGGATTTCACCCCAAAGCAAGCATAAATCTGAAATACAGACACTATACAGCCAATCTTCAGAACTTTAGCTACAAAAATGATACCCACATACAGATAGCATAATCATAATCAGCAGATCATCACCTGGTCACAGGGAATCAAGGAGAGTCTTCTCCAAGACTGTGGCTTCTGCCTTGGCCCCTATGCAGCAATCCCCCCTCCCCCGACCCGGGACAGCACAGTGGTGCAGGAAAGTTACTGTGAATGGGGCTAGAAACAAAGCTGCTCCACTGAAGAACCTGTGGCAATGGATTGCCCAGTATCTCCAGGGGAGAGTCCCGTGAAGCGAGGGAGTCAATCAAAACTTTGTTCTGCAGCTCACACTAGGTTTGTGGTGGGAGACCAGCCTGCTCTTGCAACCCTCCTTCCTCCCATCAACTCACATCAGCGATTCCCAAAATCAAATCCACTTTCCCGGTGCCGCCTCTCCTGTTCACACTTCACCAAGGTCTGACGGCCTAGCTTCCTCCTGGTCAGAAAAGACCCCCTGGCTGCATACCTCTCTGACCTCCGAGTCGTCCTCTGCCTCTGGGTCCCCCCTTCCACATCCAAGGTTTCCTCCTCCTGGCTCTATCCACTTTAGACTGGCATGGGACCCCCCAAAGTATCCACAGTGGAGATGGGGTCACCACCAAGTATCATGTCCAGCTCCTTGTAGAACCAGTAGCTCATGGGTGCCGCACCTGAGCGGCGGTTTGCCTCCTGCAGCTTATGGAAGGCATTCCGCAGCTCCTTCACTTTGACCCTGCACTGCACCGTGTCCCAGTCATGGCCCCTTTTTGTCCTGCATCGTGAAATCCGTCCGTAGGTATCAGAATTCCTACGGCTGGAGCACAGCTGGGACTGCACAGTCTCCTCTCCCCAAATACCAACAAGATTCCGCAGCTCAGCATTGCTCCAAGCAGGTGATCGCCCACACCGTGTGTGGAGCAGGCCTGGCCACCTGGAAAGATGCGCCGAGATCACCGCACACGTCACCAAGCAAACAAGAAGGGGACTTTCAAAATTCCCAAGAAATTAACAGGTGGGAATGACGATTGGTCACCTGAGGGCAGGGCTGTAGGGTTCAAACTGAGGATCAGAGAGGTGAGACAGGCCTTCTGGGACACCTCCCGGAGGCCAATCACAGTGCTGTAATTGACCACCATGTCTACACTGGCACCGCACACTGTAGCCCCGGTACAGAAAGCTGTACGCCTCTCCTTGGGGTGGTTTTTTTACAGTGCTACTACTGTGCACCAAGTGATTTGGTAGTGTGTGCAGTTCTGGAGTTACAGTGCAAAAAGCTGCTTTACTGCACAGACTCTTGCCAGTGTAGACAGGGCCTGATGATCTTTGTTGCTTGCAGCATAGTTAGGGGCAGGAGGAAGAACACAGAGGCCCCATGCTTGGCCTATTTTATACCTTGGTCCAATGTGCTGGGGAACACAAATCCAGACATGTCTGGTGCGCATTGCTACCTCCAGGCAAAGTTGAACAATTCCCCTGGTGTGGCCTTATGCAGGTGAGTCATTGAATTGTAGCTCCCTTGCTGGACAATGGCTGTTGATGAGTTGACACCCGCCCAGGCGTTGGTTATTTCCCTTGGCACTCTCTCTGTAGAGCCATCTGGGCGCTCCCCAAATCCACAGCATATTTTAGTGACAACCACACAACACAATTCTCACAATTTCATATGCATTAATGATATACATATTGTGAAAAGTTCCTCCTCTGCCTTGGTGGCTCCTGCACTTATTGGCAGATTTGCTCACCTCTGAGGTTCACGGCAGCCCTCGGTTTGGCCACTTCCATGGCTCAAATCTGCCGTTCATTCAGTTAGCCCCCTCACTGGTCAGCATGGGGTAAAGGAAGAACAATTCCTGCAGTCTCTTTTGATCCACCCAGTGGATTGGGGAACAGGTCAGAGATCTTCACCTCTGGTGGAACCCACAGTCTAGGAGGTCAACTTCTCCAGTAACAGGTAAGGAGTTGGGGGGATGGAAGGAACCCAGGCCCACTCTCACTCCGGGTTCCAGCCCAGGGCCCTGTGGATTGCAGCTGTCTAGAGTGGCTCCTGTAACAGCTGCATGACAGCTACAACTCCCTGGGCTACTTCCTCATGGTCTCCTCCCAACACCTTCTTTATTCTCACCACAGGACCTTCCTCCTGATGTCTGATAACGCTTGTACTCCTTAGTCCTCTAGGAGTACACCTTCCCACTCTCAAGCTTCTTGCACCTCTTGCTCAAAGCTCCTCACATGCACACCACAAACTGAAGTGAGGTCTTTTTAAACCCAGGTGCCCGGATTAGCCTGCCTGTCCTAATTCTAGCAGCTTCTTAATTGGCTCCAGGTGTTCTAATGTGCCTGTCTGCCTTCATTGTTTCTAGTAAGTTCTTGATTGTTCTGGAACTGACCTTCACCATACCCAGGGAAAGGGGGCCTGTTTAAGCTGGGGCTAGTATATCTGCCTTCTATCACTCTCTGTAGCCATCTGGCCTGACCCTGTCACAATATTTAGACAGAACAGTGACTTTCAGCAGATCGTAACTTTTCCCCTTATACCTCTCAGCCTGCATTATATACAATATCACCATTATACATAAATGAAGAATATGGAAGTTACAGGATGTTCCCCCAAAGTACAAAATGTCACAGCAGTTATTTAAAGTGTCAAGAAACTTTATCTCTGCATCCTGTCCTGAGGTGACATGTACCCAGTCAATATGGGGAGAGTTGAAATCCCCCTTTATTACTGAGTTTTTTTTATTTTAATAGCCTCTCTAATCTCCCTGAGCCTTTCACAGTGACTATCACCATCCTGGTCAAGTGGTTGGTAATATACCCTGACTGCCATGTTCTTATTATTAGAGCATGGAATTGCTATCCAGAGTTTGGTTCATCTAAGATTTTTACTTTATTTGATTCTATGCTTTCTTTCACATACAGTGCCACTCCCCCACCGGTCTGTTCTCTGATATATTTTGTACCCTGGTATTACCCTGTTCCCTTGATTACCCTCATTCCACCAAGTTTCTGTGATGCCTATTATATCAATATTCTCATTTCATAGGAGGCACTCTAGTTCACCCATCATTTAAACTTCTAGCATTTGTATATAAGGATTTTAAAAAATTGTCACTTTTTAGCTGTCTACCATTGCATGACATAATTGAATGGGATTCTCTTTCATTTGATTGTTTCTCATCAGATCCTACCTTTATTTTAACCCTCTCCTCCTCACTCGGATACAGAGAATCCCCATTAATAGATCCTCCCCTAAGGGATGCCTCTGTCCAAACCACGTGGCCCTCCGCACCTGTCAGCTTCCCTCAGCCCTTAATTTAAAAACTTGGAACCTTAGGACTTTACATACAATGTTGTCGCATGTATTTTACCAGGATACTAATCAGCAAATTATGAGTTTTCAAATGATACCTCACAAAGTGTACATTGTACAATTGATCATAATCTTGTAAAAGGGGTGAGCATATGGGTACAGATGGTCTGAGAGGTTTCTTTAGAAAGTGATCAAACTAAAGGGAGCTAACTGGGATGAGGGAGAGAATGAAGGTATCTAAGTTTGCAAGTCTCATTCACATCCCACTGCTTTTATCACCTGGGTGCTCCTGCGAGAGTGGGGAAGAGGGACCGAGCCCAAGTATCCTCTCAGCTGTTCCTGGCAGCCATTCCACATAGCCCAAGTGGCTAGTAAAAGATGCACATACACAACTTCCATTTATAGGAGTCCAGGCTCAGATATGTACCGGTGAAGGAGTGGTGGGGGGACTGGTATTTGGAGAGGAGGAAGTTGGGAAGTGCAAGCAGCAACAGCTTTTCAGAAGTAGTAACCCAGACTGGGATGGGAAGTGCAGTAGATCCCACATTCACTTCAAAAGCCTATTCACT
>ML677380.1:17997138-18059300 GCA_007922305.1 Dermatemys mawii
TCACTAAATATTTCAAACCCTCCTTCTGGCACTTCCCATTCAGATATACCCCTTCTTTTCTACCTAACATATAGAAAGTACAAATGCGCTTACTGTATGGGATTATCAATGGTCGTTCTGTTGTGGTTTATATATTAGAAGGGGCCAGTTGATGGATCAAACAAACTGATTGAGAAGATGGGGAGAGAAATCCAAAGCTGCATCTCTAAAGGCAATTCCAGATCAGCATTGGAATCAGCCAACATGCAGGAACAAGTACACTGGTACAGTATCAGCAGAAGCCCAGAGATCCCACAGTAAGCATGGACCAATGTGTTACACTGAGTAGAGCTAGCAAGAGAGTTCTGCTGCCCCCACTAGCAGCAGCACCAGGACCCCAAGGATGGGATGTGAAGTGGAGCACTGACATTGCACGTTGTTTTTGGTGCCATTATTTTGTTTTGCAGGCAGCAGGTTGTTTTAAAATGTTTTGCTGACACAAAAGTAACCCCACGTGCTTGCCCACAGCCCCAGCTCTTTTATGTGCATTTTCCACAAACATCTCAACAGCTTCTGAACCATCAGCCCCCAACACTAACAAATAGCAGCAGTGTGTGCTGTAGGCCTGGCAGGAGATCCTACTGGACTGCCTCCAATATTGCACCAATACCACACCTCGATGAGGGCTCAGCTTCTTTCCTCTGCCTACCTGTAATTGGCAGAGAGCCGCTGGAGTCCTTGCAGCACCTCAGGATACCCCACTGCAGTACTTCACAGGGTAGGTCTACGGGAAATACTGTCCTGCCCCACAGAGGGGAGACACCCCAAGACAGTCACAAGCAGCACACCAGACCATTCCAGCTTTATGGCCATTGTTCTTAGTACACCACAGACCACCCAGTTGATTTAGAATCACACACAGGTGGTGAAATGCTCTAAACTACAGCTGTCTGGAGTGAAGGGGGATTTCTTCTGGCATGCAGGAAATGTATCTTCCTTTCATATAACTCAGTGGTTTGAGCATGGGCCTGCTAAACCCAGGATTGTGAGCTCAATCCTTGAGGGGGCCATTTAGGGATATGGAGCAAAAATCTGTTGGATGATTTAATTGTGGATTGGTTCTGCTTTGAGCAGGGGGTTGGACTAGATGATCTCCCAACTCTGATACTCTATTCTAGGATATAGAAACACCTCTGTCATGAAGGACAATTGCTGTATCAGTTATTTTCACTTCTGCCGAAGAACAGCTGCCAAAGTTTACACTACATAAATAAGTCTTTTGAGCCATTAACTCAGTACGCTACCGTCGAAGAGATCACATGACCTAAAGCGAGGAAAGACTGGTTTTACTGATGTTTTTAGTCTTTATGGTTTCTCAAACATCACCACATACAAAGCCAGTTAGTCAGGTGTAGTAGTTTCTGGACATAGAGTTTGATTTGTGTATGTGAAGCTCCTTATCTTATCATAAACTTAAACTGGAGCTGACTAGCCCTCTGGATTCACTCAGCATGGCTTCTTTCACAACTAGGACTAACACAGCTACCCCTCCGATACTTCACAACTAGGAAGTATTTAGTACTACAGGACCGTTTCCCTAACTGGAAAACAGACTGTGCCTCCTTAACTTTGCCTCTGCAATACAGCTAATGGTAGATGAGATCCATATGCTTAAGTATCTGAACAAGATTATTCAATTTAAGCTGCTGTCTCTGATATTAATTTCGGAACAGTGAATAGTCAACAATGAGAAAATCAACTGGGACTGTGCTTATGTGTTTACACACACACTGCTTCTTAATAGAGGAATCTGTACTATAGTTCTGCTACTCTACTACTAAACTAAAAGCAGGAGGAAAGTTATCTATTGTTCCTGCCATCAAACTGTCAGTCCCCACTTGATGGCACGTTCAACTCATGGAAAAAAAGTTTCAAACTGTAGAATTCTCAGAAATAGTAGAAAAAGAAGACAACACAAATTTTACAGAAGATATCTGAACTGATCAATGTAAAAAATGCTTTATGCAATACATTAAAATACGAGTAGACCATGTGTATGCACTTTAATAAGGCTTCCACAGCTCAAATGACAACTTTAGATCAATATGTTTGCAAATACAGACAAACAGTTAATGTGCCTTTGATCACATCTTGTACCTGTTTCCCCTGCACAGCTGTAAGATATAGAATACCAAGGCCATTAGGTACATCTGTACATTAACTCTGTAATTGTGTCTACTTATACATCATGGTTTACAGTTCTTCCCTGTGAAGTTTAAGAGACTTAGTTTTGGAACATTGTAATCTCAAGGAAGAGACTCTAGTAACAAAAAAATAAAAAACAAAACAACCCCCCCGCCTCCCAAAAACCACCAAATTGAAAAAAATATCAAATTTCCAGGGGCTATGTACATGAGTGAGTGCTTCGGTCTAAAAAGAAGAATAAAATCTCCTTCAGGCAAACAAGCCTGTTTTCAAGGGAAGTAGAGTTGCTTAATCAAGCACTAACAATAGCATATTGAACTTTTACTGAAGTCTTTACCTTGGGAAAGAATAAATTGTTCAGCTGCACTGTTTCATCTCTCTAAGATCCAGCCCTTTTATTGGATCCAAATCCCGTATCTTGAAGTACAAAATCAAGATACATTAGAAATAGTCTCCATTTTATGTCCCCTTTTCTAAATCATTTCCAAGCCATTATTTATGGCTTTACAACTGCTCCAAATAGAATACTTTATATCAATTGTTTTGCTACTCTCACTGGTCCAGACCTGTTGCCTGAATTCCCTACCACCTTCCCTAAATGGTTTTGGGGGGATGGATTAAAACAGTACAGAGGAAAAGAACAAAGATTAATCATTTTATGAAGGGGAACTATAACTATTCTGATAAAAGGTATATTTTAAAAAGTACACTATCAAGGTTACTGGGCCCACGTTTTTATATACCCTCCACGCTCCACACACGACCCCTTAAATCTGCTTACAATGTTCATGGGATCATTAAATTACAGTAGTTTTGCTCTAAACAGCCAATTTAAAAACAATAAAAAAACACTGCCAAAGCCCAAACTCAGCAAGAGGCTATTTTTCTAAGGGAGCACAGTTGAGCATGAAGCTACCAGGAAATATTTAACTTTATTATTAAAGATACCTTGACAGTGTCCTTTTAAATATTTTAGTGGTAAACTATTTTCAGCTAATATTTAATAGGGCCAAGAAGAGAGCTTTTCTGGGAATTGCAGATGGTTTACAAAAAATTAGTGCATTCTTGAAAACAATGAGAACAAAAGGAAAATCTCTTCACATGAAAAATATGCCCCAAGTATGATGCCTCCCCCCCTTCAGTATCTCTGATTCTGATGTTCTAGTGAAGATTAATTCAACGTTCCTGAATTGATCAGTAGAGTGGAAATGGATCTCTGGCTCTTGGCAGTAGCATACTGGAGAAGATGTTATCAAAAGTTGTTAAAATATCCAACATTTCTAAAAACACATTTCACAGAGAAAGACCATGTGATTATTAATGTCAGGATCATCTTCAAGTTTGAAAGTGAAACTGCAAAACGATGGGTATGTGATAGAGCCTCCAAATACAGCAGATAAGGCAGTTCCTTATCCCCCTTATCTCTGTGCTGAAGAGCCATTGCTGGAAGGCTTTCGCAGGCAAGCCACTGTTTACATTTTGGGGTACATATTTGAAGTTTAAAAAAGCTAGTCATTCTTCACAATTAAATTCTTCACTTCCATGCTGTACTGAAAGAGTAAGAGTGGATCAAAGACAGGAAATCTGCAAGCAGGTCTCTCTCTAAAGAGTTACTTTATGACAGATCAAGATGTTTTTGATCTACTGTAATACTATTTCTTTATGGACAGATGACTGTCGTGTGAAATCAGAGCAAGGAAACAATAGAATGCCTCTCCCTTCCTCAGCTAGACATTTCTCTCTGTAAACATGATATATTGTTACTGCTACTATACTTTTACTTTTGTTTTATTAAATATAAAATCTGAAACGCTCTCTTGGAGTCAGGATGTCCCTTCAGTGCAATCTGCTTTGACATAAGGCATTTGGGGCAGTCATTTCAGAATGGGTTTCTGCCTTCTGGAAGAGTCAAGCAACTGTTTAGTCCTATATCCACCTTTGCTTTAATGCCCTACCATGTCAAAATCCTCTTCCTTTCTGGTCATTTCTCTGCTGCCAGAGATTATAAAAAAAACTTTAGTGTCCAAGAAGACCAGTCCCTGTAAGTGAGAAGCAACAAAGAAGATTACACACATTAAAGATGAAATTAAGGTAGGTTCAAATAAATGGAGAAGAAATAAGTGTCTTACCTTTAAATCCTTCTTCAGGCATACAAACTGAAAAGGAAAGATACCACATCAGAAAACTCTAACGACAACATGACTTCTAAGAGAAGAATCAGGTGTCTGAATTATAGCATATTGTAAGCTTCAACAACTGGTTGAAGCTTACAATATGCTAACAGGTGCTGGCCACAGGGAAATCTTGAATACTTCTGTTTTGTTTTGTTTTTTAATTTCTCCTACCTTTCTACATTGTGATGTCAGCTCCACAAATAAGCCTCTCTTATGCTTAACATTTTCTGTCCCAAATGCAGTACTACATGACTATAAATAATTTTTGTCAAAGCCACCAACCAGGAAAGAGTACAGTGGTAATAACGTGTTTTCACAAATAAGAATGTTTCTAGAGTGTAATTATGAAGTTCTCTTTACCTTGCATAACATCATCCATTGCTGCATAATCTGCAATTGGTTCATCAGCCTGTAAAACAAAACAAACACAGAACTATAAAACAACAAGAATGCTAGAAGTTTACCAGTCCTATTAGCTAAGCAAGAGACTCTGGCAATGTGCATTTAAACAAACTGAAGAAGAAAAGAAACATCTGCTGCCAAAAAAGTTTTCTCGGGCAGTTTGGGGGACAATAAAAAGGACTGGAAGCACTTCGGAGGCGTTAGGATCCCCCCATCAGTAATGGATCTCTGTTTAGGAAGGCCTGTTTAAGCCTGGGCTTTAGTCCCACTGAAGTCAACTAAGCATTTGGCAACTGGGGCCATTGTATTTTATTGTGCTGCATACTTATGAAGGCATAGACATGGCCAGGACTTACTCCTTTGCCCAACTGGCACCTGTTAAATTTACAAGTGCACAGGTCACTAGTATCAGAGGGGGAGCCGTGTTAGTCTGGATCTGCAAAAGTGACAAAGTCTTGTAGCAACTTATAGACTAACAGATCTTAGGGATCATGAGCTTTCGTGGGCAAAGACCCACTTCATCAGATGAATGCTGTGGAAATCTCCAGAGGCAGGTATAAATATGCAGGCAAGAAAGCAAGGTAAATTCAATCAGGGAGGGTGAAAATGCCATTTCTAATAGCTGATTTGTGTCCATTTATCCTTTTACATAGGGACTGTCCAATCCTACAATCCCTATGTAAAAGGATAAATGGGCACAAATCAGATATTAGGAATGGCAATATACAAACGCCTGTAGGAGAACACTTCAACCTCCCTGGACATACAATAGCAGATTTAAAGACAGCCATCCCGCAGCAAGAAAACTTCAAGACCAGACTTCAAAGAGAAACTGCTGAGCTCCAGTTCATCTGCAAATTCGACACCATCAGGTCTGGACTTAACATAGACTGTGAATGGCTCACCAATTACAAAAGCAGTTTCTCCTCTCTGGATGTTCACTCCTCCAGATCACCTGCTGGAAGTGGGCTTCACACACACACACCCCGATTGAATTTATCTTGCTTTCTTGCCTGCATATTTATACCTGCCTCTGGAGATTTCCACAACATTCATCTGATGAAGTGGGTCTTAGCCCACGAAAGCTCATGATCCCTAAAATCTGTTAGTCTATAAGGTGCTACAAGACTCTTTGTCGCAGGTTACTAGTGACACTAGTTAAGGCATTAGTTAGCCATCACCATCAACAGCTCTTTATAGAATTTAAGATTTTTCTTCCCTCCAAAAGGAGGACAGGAAATTACGTATGAAGAACTACACTGAGATTACACAGTGCTCAAAAATTCAAGTGTGAAAGTTGACTGCACAACCTTAATTCTGATGGCCTTATGCTTACGCACTACAGCAGCTTTCACATTCGTTACACACATATACCTTGCGTTGTAGAAAAAAGTGTTAACTTCTCAGATACCACACATCAGACAATTAAAGACAATGCATGCATCCTAGGAGGAGAGTTCAAATTGCAACATTTCCTGACTCAAATGCTTAACTGTGTAATCTCAATATCGTATTAGTGTAATTCTAAGTGGATGATATTTCTGTTCCCGTCAGCATTTCCTCTCAGCAGACCACCACAATTCTCACATTACCTTTAATAAAATGACTGACTCTGGAATGACTCCAAGGGCGCCAAGTGTTGCAGTGTCATCATTTAGTATCTTTCCATCGATAGACAAATTCTGGTCAAATGGAGCAACTGAAAATGCGTGCATGATCTGTACCAACACAACACCAATTATGTGCAAAAACAAAGTATTTAACATACCAACAATACTGTCAAAACCCATGTGTCTTAGGACACCATACAAAACAGAGCCACTGATTGATTAGTAGGTCATTTTGGGTACCACTGCCCCACCCCTTGTATGTCGTCACAGAGAATCACTGTGCAGTGCTTTCTAAGAGCCCCCTTGTGCACTGCTGCCATCTGGTACAGAAATGTGGCAGTTTTACTGTATTTAGAGTCTTCCTCATCCACGAAGTGGGAAACAAGATTTGGCTGTGAGTTACCATGACAGATCTTGGAGTATTTTATAAGTTCTTACAAAGGAAAATCTAAAATAATGGCAACAGCTTGGAGTACAAGATGTCTAGACTGACTTCCTTGTCACCAGCGTGCGCGCACACATGATAGCAGAGGAGAACATTGTGTTTAGGAACAAAGGAAGTTCCTCACCTGTATTTTCAGTTCTTTCAATGTCTGGTTGGCGGAAACAAGTAGTGCCTTTTCCCCTCTGACTTTTCTGTGCCGCGTGCTCCGTCTGATGCCTTGCTTTTGATAAACAATGTAGTTCTGGTGGGATATCTTCTGCCGTTTCGCACCACCATTAGTCTAGGAACAAGGGTCAGAAATAGGAAGTCTGCTGACTGAAATCACTGATAATGCAAATTCTTCAATCCGCCTCTTGCCCAGGAGGCCTTGAAAATAAACTATTTAAGGTCAAGAGACGCCACAAAACATTAAAGTACATCCGTGATGATCTACCAGTGCACAGAGGCATCAGAGAGGTTGCAAGTACTGAAGGACTTGCTCAAAGATCTCCACATTTCCATTTTTAACTTGAGGACAACATGGAGTACTGAACCACTCTTCAACCTGTGTTAAATACTTAACGTTGGAGCAACCATTCTCTCCCAAAAGAGTAGAGGGAGGAAGACATCGCCAAAAACAGGAATAAGACAACAGTATGCGTTACCACCACTTGAAGAAAATACCTCTGTATTTCTATGGGTACTAGGAAGAGCATGCATCAATATTAGGACAGATGTGCTAGGAATGTTTAAGAATTCCAAGCCCAAATTTTCATAGATTCCAAACCAATGAAAGTCATCTAGGTTCTAAGATTCTTTTAAAGACGGTAAGTTAGATGAGGTAATGTATTTTATTGAATCAACTTCTTTTGGTGAAAGGTACAAACTTTCAAATTACACAGAACTCTTCACTTATCCCATGCCTCATATACAGGAACTCCTCGCTTAACGCTGTAGTTATGTTCCTGAAAAATGTGACTCTAAGCGAAACAGTGTTAAGCAAATCCAATTTCTCCAAAAGAATTAATGTAAATGGTGGGGGGTTAGGTTCCAGGGAAATTTTTTTCACCAGACAAAAAAAACCTATATATATGTGTATACACACACACAGTGTATATATTTTAAACAATTTAATACTGTACACAGCGATGATGATTGTGAAGCTTGGCTGAGGTGGTGAAGTTACCTTACTGATAAATGATGAACTAGCTGAGCCCTCAACAATTAACACATTGTTAATGTAGCCTCACATTCTAAAAGGCAGCATGGCAAACAGACACACCCCATGCCTGAGAGAGAGATGCACATAGCCCCGTTAAGTAAGTTGACCCCACTCTTAAGAACATGTCTTTTTAAGTGGCTCAGGAAGCTGAGACAGCAGTTGCTGCCCCAAGCTTGCTCTGTCTCTCTGAGTCCACGTCCACACCCTGCTCTATATGGAGAAGGGGTAAGCGGGGTGCAGGAGCAGGGGGGAGGGAGACACCCTAACATTAGTCCCTCCCTTTTCCCCTTCCCCTCCCGCCCTCAACCCACAGCAAGCAGGAGGATCCTAGGAGCACCTCCAAGGCACAGGGCATGAGCAGCACATGGCAGTGGGGGGAGACACAGCTGAACTGCTGGCAACTGATAACATGCTGGGTGACTGCTGCAGAGGGAACTTAGGGGAGTGGGCAGCTGATAGTGGGGCTGCTGGTCCACTCTGGTTCCAAGCCCCCACCAGCTAGCTCCATGGGCTGCTCTTCCTGTAAGCAGTGGACAAAGCAGGTGGCTGCCAAACAACTTTATAGGGGAGCATTGCATAACTTTAAATGAGTATGATCGCTAATTGATCAGCAACTTAACATTGAAACAATGTTAACTGGGGTGACCAAGTGAGGAGTTCCTGTACTGGGACCAACATGGCTACAATGCTTTTAAAGAAGATGACTTAATATCCACCATTTTTGTGGCATTCACAAAAACTACATGTTCAGTAATTTAATAAAACCTTGAACTTGGGGAGCACCTTCTATCAGAGCTCTAAAATGTGCTTTACATTTAACATATTTTCAAAATACCTTGTAAGATGTACTAATAAGGAAACTAATCAAAACAATATTAGCTCCACAACCATATTAGGCACACAGGAGCAGAGAGCAATTGGTTTGTCAAATGGAACAAAAGGGTAAGGAAATTTTAATAAGGTATTACAATAATAAACTTAAAATAAAGACGCTGATACATTTCTGGTTTCAACTGCTAAGAGTAAAGACAACAAGATTCCTGTATTGTCAGAGGTGGACGCTTTGCTATCTAGAGAGAAACTCAAAATTGCAAACCTTGCAGCTTTTTAGATCTTTACCTGGTTAAAATCTGGATCCTGTTCCCCTTCTGGTTTGACTTCCTCTCTTTCCTCTTCAGCTTCTGAACTGCTCACATTCAGTTCTGGAGCAGCCTCCTTCATTACCTGAAGTTACACAAATCACTTACTGTGTAACACTGTTCCAACAGCACAAACTCAGGTTGTCCCAGGCCTTTTAGCAAGTTGCTTTTAGAGCACTTTTAAGGGTGATACCTTAAAACAATGAGCTTAAATAGAGCACAAGTGACCATAGCAGATAAAATAACAAATGTGCCATGAAGCCCTAACCCAGGCAGATACTTGAAGTGCATCAACCTAGGACATAAACTAGAGCTTTGTCTCTTACAGTCTGGTAACACACGTATAGCTTATAAATGATCTTTTAATGGATTCTGGATGCCGGCTAAAACGGGAGAAACCATTGCAGAAATATGCTGCTTCCTGTAGCTCAGGAACTCTTTCCCTCTCTAGGCAAAGGTAAGTCTTTGGGGCTGGATTCTTTCCCCTTCAGCCAGCTCTTTCCCCGACCCAACCTCAGGGTGTTGAGAGAGCTGTAACAAAGAGAAACTAATATTCTCTATAAATGACAAATGACAGTTGTACCCCAGAAGTGCTCATTAATTATTGGTCTGTCTGCAGTTAATTTGTAAAGTAAGCTATAGATAAATAATTCATGCATATTTATAGATATCTATCCCTATGTTACTTCATGATAAATGTACCTACACTACACCAATGTATGTATTTACACTTGTGCTAGACTCCTCAGATAGTGTCGGAGGCTGGAATTTTCAAGGGAACTTATGGAAGTTGAGCATATTCCCACCTGAATGCCTCAGAGCATGTTAACCCATCTAGGTATATGCTTCTACATACATATATTTTGACATTAAAGAAACCAGCACATATTCTAAATGCTGAGCATGAATTGCAGCATTCTCAAAGTTATTAGCAGTTTATCAAAGTTCTCACGTTTACAGAATACACAACCGTGGCTGCAAGGTGAAGAGACAAACTGCCCATCTTCCAGCCTAAGTTTACTTATAAGTGCTGAATGTATATCTTTAACTAACTTTATACTAGCTACTGCTAAGTACCTATATCTGCCATGAGCTGAAGGCAAGTGCAGTAACAAATAAAGCTTAATTGATTTACGAAGTCAAATACATCTGTGTTGCAGAAAGTTATTAGTTAAAATACCCATTGTTTAGTGAGCAGTCACTCCCAGGAAAACCATAAACCTTGGTGCGATGACACCAGACGTTGATGGGCAATAACAACTTTTTAGTACTATTGATTTTTCTCATCAATTTAAGTCTGTTGTATATATGTGATCATGCACATGGGCATTTTAAAATCTTCCCTGAGTAGAGGTCCAGTTGACTTCTTCTAGAAATAAATTTGCAAGGTCCCACCAGTTATACCTACCTGCAGATTTTACTCTAATACTCAAAATCCGCTCATCTCTGCAGAGATAGCAAATTTCTGTGTCTGAGAACTGACTTTCAGCAACTCGCGAGCCATCACAGCCCTAGCTGCTTCGGTTAACTCTTATACTCATTATTTAAAGCTAGATTTAAACGTGCAAGGAGCTGAGCCACTTGACTACTATTGACTTCACTGACACTGAGGTGCTCAGCACCCTTCAGAAGGTAGAGCCCCTCCCAGGATCTGGCCTTGACCCAAAAGAAAACAATTCTTAGTGTTTCACTTATTTTCCTCTGAAACTGGTAGCAGATGAGATAAAATGAACAGTTATTTCACTTTCTTCACCCACACAGGCTAGCTTGTACACTTACAGTTACTAGTGTAACCTGCACAGGGCTCCTGGAACGGTGGACCGAGCTTCTCAGTGTTTCACAACAACCGGTCTGCGGATGGACAGTCCCTGACACAGTTTAGGAAGGCAGCAAGCCAATCTCTGGTATCGAAAAGGTTGAGAATCGCTGCTCTAGAGCAGCGGTTCTCAAACTGGGGGTTGCGACCCCCCTTGGGGTCACGGGGCGATTCCAGGGGGATCATGAGCTCCTGTTGCATTCAGCAGCATTTCAGCGGATGCTCTGAATGAGAGAGTTTGCCTGCCGAAAAGCTGCTGGGAGGAACTCTTCTGCTTTTGGTGGCATTTGGGAGGACACACAGTAGAACGCTGCGTGAGCGCTGAAATGCCGCTGAAAACGGAAGCGTTCAATTTGGCGGACATACTCAGGGGGTGCAACGGATGTGGCGCAGCAAAAGGGGGTTTTGAACCAAAGAAGTCTGAGAACTCCTGCTCTAGAGGGTCCTACCCTATGGACGACAAAGAACAGTCATGGCTACCAGAGCCCTATGACACCATTTCCCAGCATGCCTGCAGTCAGGCATGGAGACAGAATGCACTAGAAACTCCTACTGAGGCCAAAAGGGATGCTTCTGCATGGAGTGATCTGGAGAGGTAATCTACTGGGGCTACTCAGGGAGTCTCTGATTAACCCCCCTCCCCAAAGAGAGCCTTTGATCTGCTGTGGGATTCAGTGCATAAGTCAGGCAGTTACAGCCCTACAAAGACCAGTGTCCAAAGTGGCAGAGAGATGACCTGACAGTACTGACTGAGCCAACTGAGAGCTCCACAGGACTCCAGATCAGGGAGCCAGCAGAGGACCCTGCCCCACACAACAACGAAACAATAAAAGGGCCCCCTCTTAAGCTGGTCAGAGCTCACAGCACTTATCTCTGGACTCATTCCCAGCATACATTCTACCTGGGCAGATTCCACGAAGGAGCTGGGGGTTAGGAAGAGTTGAGTGTGTTGGGAGGTGAGAAATGGTTGGTTCTGGTCAGTATTTTTTAATTAATCCAAACCCTTTCCTTCTCCAGATCCAATTTTCTCAGTGAAGTCCTCTTTGCTATAGTGTTATTTTTGGGGCTTGTCATTCCTTTGCTGGGGTTTTTGTTTATACACTTTATTGTATCTTGTGTACTGGGTTTTATACTCAGGGGTAGACTTCTTCATTTTCCCAAGGGACAGCACCTCTCAGGTCTCAGGCACAGTGAGTAGACGACATGCATCACAAAAAAGAACTCAGGACCCAAACCCAGGTGAGGAGAGGAGAGATACCTCTCCACGCTGCTAGTGCCAGAGAAGACGCTTGAGCCACACCTTGAGAGAAAGATTACTGTACTTAGGCCTACCATGTTTTAGTAGAGACAAACTAGCCAGTAATTCTTACAAAATAGAATAAAATGTCACAAACTGATCATAATACACTGTGCAGCCACTTCACAAGAGTCTACGTTGACAAATCTGAGAGCTGAAAAGTTAAACATGTTTCAGGAAGCTGTCGGTAGCCAGCTGTTTGCCTTTCCCAGCACTATCACTCCCCTTGAATCCTCAAACCACCACACTCTTAATCTGAACAGCATGACCAGGCAGGGCTACATTTAGCCTCACTCCTGGGCTGATGGGCATCAGTAAAATTTGTCCCTCATATCTATGTCCTCTGAAAAACTCTTAGAACAAAATCCTGTGACCGTCCCACATTAAAGTGCCTCTATTGTGCTATCATCAGCTGGTTCTTGTCAGCTTATCTGAGGAGTTTTCCTGTAATGAGCCTTCGTTTCTCATACAGAACTATAGAGCATTAAAACACACCTAAAAAAGACTAGAGGCTTACCGTAAGAACTTTCAGATACTTGTAAAGCAAGTTCTATGGCCACTATTTACCCTGTAAAATGCTGTTTAGGTTTCTGGTATAGTAAATTTACAACCTAACCTGGTGTTTGATTTTTAAAAAGCATCTTAACTCACCAGTAGGAAGCCAGGGAAAAAAAATAAAAAAATCAAACATACAAATCTACTGTAAGGAAAATTTAATATTAATGAGGACACTTTGGTTAGTTTAAACCAGTAGTTTGAAGAGTTACAATAGTATTGGTGCTTTTTCCAATAGTTTCTAATAAGAGAGCAAAGAGATTGTTTCAAACTGTCTCTAGTATCATCAAAAATCACCTACGCTGAAGAGGTATCCTCAACATAGCATCTCTCACTAAGAGACCCATTTGCAGAATGGAGGCACAGAAACAATACTGAGTAATTTTCTCATGCAGCACAGGAATTCTCTTTGCCATTATATATTATTATTTGATAACTATTTTTATAGCTATCCTGGCTACTACTCAGTACAGTTTACTTTTAACAAAATTCAGTGAAGATTAGCAGTGAGGTATCAATACCTTTTTATTGTCCACCACTTTATGTACATAGATGGTGGCCTGGGTGTACTCACGCAGGTCCCTCTGCTGCTGGCATAACAATCCTTCTCTGCATTCTGGACACAGCTCTAGAAGGATAAACAAGGAGCGTATGATTAAAATGCCAACAGATATTTTGGTGATAGCAACATTACACAAGACACTGCTACAAATATTCATCACCATCATTATACTGAGAGTGGCTTGCACAATGGGGGTATATTCTCCAAACTCTGCATTTACTCTATAGCTGTTACTGAGAAACTGGCACCTATCTTTTCCACTCCTCCCTTAAATTCTGACCATTTATGCTAAAAGGCAGCTCCCTCTCCAAACTCCAAAATGGAGCCAGCATCAGTTGAAAAAGCTATTCTACAGAGACTGGTGAAGACAAGACTCACTTACTGGGCTCAGAATCGAAAAGCGTGCTCTCAGGGCTCGTCTCAGCAGCTTGCATTCTGATGATTTTGATAACGTGATCCACAACAAATAGTTTTTGTATTGCCTCCCACTCACTGGGCCATATTAGAGCTATACTGTGCAAAGAAACACAACATGCTTCGTGACATAGAAAAACCAAACCACAAGTATTCAATTACAGCTGTGTAGCTTAGTCGTCATTAGAGGAAACTCTGTGCACAAGCCTTACACGTGCACTGGGCTCTAGGTTTCAGAACCTTTCAGATGTGAACAAGAACAGTCTCTCTACCACCTAAAGGAAAACTATGCAGGTAGGAAGGACTGAGATGGAAGAAAAAGTATGAAAGTGAAAGATGTGCTACATTTAGCTCTGTGCCATTGAAGAAGCAATCCCGCATGAAATCCATTGATGGTACCTGATACTTTGAAGAGAAGTCTTGTGGAAATCAACTTTGAGAAGACCTGTGTCCATTCTGATGGTAAATGTAAGGAAGTGAATTTCCAGTATCAAATAATAGCTAGTCTCGCTTGAGTTCATTTAATTCCTAATAATAAACTCTACTGATCATTTTTCTTTCTCCAATGCTAGCCTTGGTTCTGCAGAGCACTTATCACTGAACATGTACAGTACTTTCTGCATGAAGATTCATCTAAAGGTGTAAAGGGGTTTTCACATCAAGATCATTCAAAAACAGAGATATCTCCCAGGGAAATGTTACAATTACAGAGATGAACAGTATTGTCCTCACAGATCATTTAATTCTCATATTCCTGGATGCAGGGAGAGAAATACCTGGCAAAGGAAGACAAGTGAACAGAAGAAACTCACTGTTTAGAGTCTTCTTTGGTCATGGAAGCAAATGTGAACATGAGGCCCTCATGTGGGCAGAGAAGAGCACTGTTTCCTACTGATGACACAGGACTGCATCTTGTAGGCCGCCTGCTCAAACAGAAGGGAAAACAAATGTGTACTTAGCACAGCTAGACAGTCTGAGTGAAGTTTTTTGGCAGATAAGTAAATTTACAAAAAAAAAATACATATATAGACATGAAAACTACTTATAAATGTGGGTCAAATTTGGCAAATTATTTCATCTGAAAACAACCTGCTTTTTTTGTAAACATCTGAATGTTCTGACTTGACATTGTTTTGAAAAGGCTGATTTGAATCAACATTCAAAATGTTCTTTTGTTTGACCCAAACAATTTTAATTTTGGTTTTTCATTTTGGTGAGAAAAACTGATTCAAAACTAGCAAAATCTGGGGGAGATTTTTCACTGAGCTCTAGTTAGACATCGTACAGTTATGCTATTTCCTTAACAAAAAATCAAAAGTCAGCAAATAGCACTGACAAGAGAGAAGTAGAGTATTTAAATTTGTGATTTTTATAGAAAAGTAGCCAAAATTCCAAAGAACTTCTAGGTTCAGGGAATGAGATATGGGTTTTTTGATCTTGGGATGTTACTAATATCTAGCACTGAAGGGAGGATTTTTATTTTCTATTAATGACAGACTACAGAAGCACGACTGAATTACGTCCTTTGACCAGGATATAGCTTTAGTTGTGAGAATAAACTAAACAATCTGACCATCTCATCAAGACAGAGTAAACATGAACCTCTGCTGTTTCTCAGAACCTATAATAACCAATACCAGCTTAAAAATCCCAGTGCTTTCTTATTTCCACAAGGTCAGTCACTACACAGCAAAATATTTTAATTTTATCACGATTCTACACTGCACCATTCAATCATCATACAAAAGTCAAATTACGACATATACACCCAAAAGGAATAAAGGGAGTTCAGTCAAGATTTAAAATATGAACCAATTTACCTTACAAATTTCCTCCATTCTTCTACAAAAAACTGTGATACAATGTAGAGCTCATCTGTCTCCTGGAAAAACAGACTTCATTTAAATTAACCTAACAATGGAGATAGAAAATACCTAAGTTTTCACTGTCTTTGTTATACCTGCTCCTTTTCAAGATCCTAACATTCTTTACAATAACACCATTCAAGTGTGACTTCTGAAAGCCAACTACAATAATTTGAGATCACGTACCAAGAACATAGCACATAGTGAACCCTTGTGTTACTGCTTATATTAGAAAGTTAATTCAGTTTTGTACCCAATTATCTTCAATCCATTGTATAAATCATTTCTACTGAGCTCCAGCAAGCCCTATGGCATATACAGCCTGTGATTAACCAGCAGAGCATATTATACTAACTGTACAGTTGCAGACTTTGCTGCTTGGATGGGCAGATCTCATTGCACACAAAACAGAGCTACTGGCATTCGTCCATAACCCACCCCAAGTTCCCTGTGTGCCAGCCTCCCATCCCCGTTATTGCAGGGACTCCCTATAATCTCCGCCCCAACACACATGTCAGGGGTGTTGTGTCCCTTATTTCTCCCCTCTGCCCTTACCAGGATCCCCCATTTTCTCTGCCCCATTCCATTGTGTATCCCCCATACCATTATCCTCCATTTTTTCCTTCGGGGCTGTATGTTCCCATTCCTCTGTCCCCTCATGCCAGAGCCCTCTATTATCCCTCCATCCCAGGGGCTGTGTGTGCATCCTTATTCCCGTCACCACTCTTAAGTCATTCAGGGCACCAAGATGTTGAACTCTACTGGAAGGAGGGGCAGAGCTGGGACAGAGCTATGCAGCAATGTTGCAATGTCAGCCATGAACTGGCTCACTGATCTACAGAAAATTACAGAGGTGACTGAACTTGCTGGATGTGCTAATCAGAAGCCAGGGCTGTCTCCTCCTCATTTCCCCTTTCTGATTTTCATTAAAATCAACAGGGTTCTGCCCACTGATGCTAGAACATTCCCTGAAATTTTGGAATTGATTCAATGTGGTTTAAAAGTTGATTCAATGTGGTGTTTAAAAGTTACATCAAACAGAGAAACATCAATATGAATAAAGCACTCCTCCCGCTGCTATCACAATACCCCCACATGCCCTCAGTGAGGAGGCAGTGAAAACCGCCTTGCTACTCCTATTGTGACGGATTCCAAGCATTCACAACCCCCTACCCTAGCTGTGACTTGTTTGCTGCTTAAAGCCACTCCACCCCCTCTCTAGAGTTTTTGCCTGCTGCTGAAAGAGAGCCACATCAAGTATATAGCAAGCCAAAAACCCTTCCCTCCAGCAGGGTTCAGAATGGAATTCTCCAGCATGGCATCAACAGCTAGTGCTCCAAACCCAGTCTTGTCGTGCAGATTCATTAGTACTGCTTGCACATGAAATTGCTTGAAGGTATTGCTCTTACTGCTGGCTCAATACCATGGGAGCAGCAGGTGTAGATAACACAATATTGTCAAGTTATGTTACAACGTATTAAGAGCAAGGACCAAATGCTATCCTCAGATGGGGGTGACATTCTGTCCTCAGGACAGAAAAGAATTTAAAATATATTCTCATAAACAAATTAGCCAATAAAGTATCACCCTAACAAAGAGCAAATTGTATCAGCAATTGGTTGATAAAAAGGCAATTCCTTTCTTTGGTAAATTTAACACTTGCCTTGCAAAACAAGAACAGTGGAAGCAGCTCCTCTTTTCAAAGAAAGAACAAAATGGGCAAAAAAATTTTTGGACTGTGGGCCGCCATTTCTGCTCTTACTTCTTCCCTCTGAGCTAGGCTGTTCTAGCCTGTTCCCACATTTGGCCCCAAAAACCTTTTCAGCATGTAACTTTTAACAGCAGCCTTTCCCCATCCAGATATACACGAACACTTCCTCTCTGGAAAGCTAGAGCCACATAGGATGTGGGAGGAAAGAGGGATGATTACAGGAGGGGGAAGAGGAGCAGGAGTAGCAGCTACGTTACTGTGACAAATGATCTGAATGCTTGAGAAGATCATCTGGAGAAAGCAGGCAGGGTCAAGAAGTAGTGGATGTGGAAGCAAAAGGTAGAGGAATAAGACCCAGGCAGGAAGCCAAGAGACACGGGAGTTAGAGGGGGAAGGGAGAGAGGATACATTGAGAAAATAGATGGGATTCAAGATTAGGCTATGAGAGAGATTCACTGATGTTCAAGTGACATTTGGATGGAGGGGAAACACACTAAATTTCTCTCAGATCAAGTATCAGCCCCATGCAATAAGGTCCGCTCCAATGGCTAAGGTCAAATTAGGACTCAGGAGACCCAGGTTCAGTTCCCTGTTCTACCCCAGACACCCCTGAGCACATCTTGCAAGCAGAGACTCGGTTCCCCATCTGTACAATGGGGATAATGGCCCTGCTCAGCCTCACAGAGGGGTTGCGAGAATAAATGTATTCAGGTTTGTGAGGTACCCATGACACTGCAGAAAGAGGGCCAGGTCAATATCTAAGAGACACAGACGGTACCTCAGGAAGTTTACTTCAGCTAATATTTTCTATTCTTTTTCATTTTAAAGGACATTCTCTTGAAAGATGCACACTCCTACAAATGCCAGTCAAAAAGAACACCCTGGAATTCTTTATCCAACGAGAGTATCCAAGTCAATGCTTAAAGGATTGGAAGGAACATTTTTTTCAGTAAGCTTTACACCATGTTTGCATGGTCTAATATTTTGCTCAAGGGTTACACACAAATTCCCTTTTAATAGACAAAAATTTTTACATTCTATTATCTAATACAAGAGTACACTAATAGCCTTTTCCCAGATATGGTAAACGATCAACCTTTCCTAGTCTTTGTACCTGAGGCCAGCTACCAAGACATGGTCTGCATTTGTCTTGGAACAGGTTTTGGAGAGCAGTCTTCTGCTCACTTGCCATCATCTTATGCAGGGCTTCATTTTCCTCTCCTTCTCTTTCCAGAATCTGTGTGAAAACAGACAGCCTTTTGGCCACTTGTTTTTGTTTTCAAAGGTGCTATTAAAAAGGTAAAAGCAGATTTTTTCCCTCTCATGCATTTTAAGCCAGATGAATGCCAACATGAAAGCTAGAGCTACCACCATACATGAACTGTCAAAAGGCTTACAAAGTCATCAGATATCCAGATACCTTGCACTGGGAACAGCACTCTCTGCTATTTGGAAATTCTGGGGCCTTTGGAAAATACTGCTTGAGCTTTTTCCAGGCTTCTTTAGAAACAACTCTCCTTTCATTTTCTGATATGCATAGGTCACCTGCATGGAGAAATCCAAGAGAGATTTTTTGTTCTGCACATACTCAGCAAAAGTTTCACAGCACTAAAACAGATTTAATAGATTACTTGTATGAATACAGAAATAGATTTTACACCCTTATAATCTGACATCCTGTGTCAGCACTAGAATAAAAAACGAACAGTTTATACAGAAGAGTCACCTTCAGCCTCTATTTCCATCCCACTGATTATTGCGTTTCCTCCTGGAGGTAGGATTTTAGTGCTTACTCACAGCAACATAATGTTTTAAGAATAGCAGCCAATTATTTAAAAAGCTAACCCAATACATTCTTAAATACAGCATTCCTATTTAAAAACAGAAATATCTTAATCTACCGTGATTGCCCTTTGGATTTATAAAACCATGTGCCTCTACTGTAGGCTGCAACACCCCCAGGTTTGGCCTTGACCTCCCTACCCCCATCTGGGTCCCCCCTCCTAGAGACAAGGCCCTGCTCCTGATCCCAGCTCTAGGAGAGGGAGCGTGGACCGGTTAAGGGGGCTGGGTTTCAGCTCCCCCACTATTAAAAATGTTCCAGCATCACTGGCATGAGCCTCAGATCCAAATGTAACAAAAGGAATGGAAAGACAGAAATCAATGGAACAGGATTTAACAGAAATTAAGAGCAAGAGAACCAGGCTAGAGGAAACACACACACACAAGGGCTAATGTTTTCCCACTCATGGGTGCCTCGAATTAGGTACCTAAAAAAGTAATTTAATTTTCAAAGCTGCTGAGCACCCCAGAACTTTTATTGATTTAAAAATGAAGCTGCATGTGCTACAAACCTCTGGAAAAATAAGACCTACCATGATTTATTTGCCTAAATATGGCAATGAGAATAGGTGCCTAACTTCAGGCACTGAAAATTCTGTCCAAGATGTTCTCCCCATACATTCTACAACTACTCTTCTGAAAGTGTCACTGCATTTAAAACTCTACATTTCTGTAGCAATCGCTTAGAACCTGGAGCTCCACAGGACACACACAGTCAGGATCCATAATTAAACACAGCAGATTCCATTTTCCATAATGTCCATCTTGGAAAAAAGTGAACTGTACAGACTATGCACAGAAAGCTGAATGCCACTCCATGACTTGAATCTTTTGATCAAGAGTATGCTTTATTATATCCAGCTGGGTGGAATTAAATGAGAGAAAAAACATGAAGTGAGGTGTACCAAATATTATTTAAAAATTATGTCAATTACAGGGGGACCCCGGAATACCGTGCCCCGCTATAGTGCGAATCCACTTATAGTGCGGTGGGCTCCCAATGTCGACAGTGGCCGCTGCTTTGATGCAGCGGAACCCCGCAATACTGCGACCCTGCCATTATCACGATTGAGTTTTTTTGGATCCCGATCGTTGCGGTATTGCAGGGTCCAACTGTACTTAGATATTACCATTTATCTTGAACTATTTTTCAGGAAACTAACAAAAAAACTGACAAATCAGTAAGATAACAAATTAACAGAAAACATTTATGAGTTATCCTGGTAAAAACTATGCCCAAAAGGTCACTGCACCGCAGTACAGGCATCAAATTTAAGTGCAAGACTCAACATGGTGGGAAAATATAGTATTTCATATACGAGAAACTATGTACTTCATTGTTGACAGACTGAACAAGCCATAATATTTGCCTGATTTATAGCTGTAAAAGGGAAAGGTACAACTCAACTGAGCCCTCACTATTCAACTGCGGCTGCTGCTGAGTTAAAAGCCAGGTGGTGCTAATAGGTGTGGTAACAATAACGCTGATGCATAACAAAATGAGAATAATATTAATTTCAGTACAGAGGGTACAGTAGTGAATGGTAAACAGCAAACAATCAAACATGGGACAGAATGATGCTCAACCTTTAAAGTGGGTATTAACCAACAGTGGGAAGGAAAAAAACGTGAAAAGTGCTGTACTTGAGGGGACAGAGGCTAGCTAAGAACTATTTAAAAGTTTCTTTCCCTTTCCATAGTCTATCTCAGCATGAAGTGGGTTTAAGTTAGCTACAAGATACAGAAACACACATCAGGGAAACTCCTTAGCTCTATTTCTTTAGTATTAGCACAAGACTTCAATGCACTGACCTGTCATCTTCTCTCATTCTGACAGAGTCTGAACTCCTGCCCCTTGCCATCCCCCCCCCCCCCGCCCAAAAACAAATAGCAACACTCCATTCCTGGATTTATTACAATAAATGAAGATCAGACTGGATTGTTTTTAAATAGCATTTAATGAAACAGTTGCTAAATTTGACCATTAACTTAGGTGCACCATATGGGGAAAGCAGGACTGGGATGATTTCCAGAAACCATCAGGGACGCGAAAATAAGATTGTGCAAGTAACTGCTCACATCATAAGATTTATGAAAATAGACCAATAAGCTAAAGTGAGAGGTGGAAAATCTGATCAGAATGTACAAATGTTGTACCATCTGGAAGGCAAAGAGCCTGACCATCTTCTCCTGGGAGAACTGCACCACTGCACGTGCACTGAATTCATGTCCCCCACAGATTTCTTTGCTACCCTGCAGAAAATTGGACTTTCCTGAAGGGAAGCAAAGGGAAGTTGCAAAAGCAGTCAAGCACCACTCCCTAACTCCAAACGTATATCGTTTCAGGCACCTGGAGCAGCCGACTGAGAGGTAAATCACTGCAGGGCTGGGGACACCCCAGCTGGTGGTTCCTACCCTGAGCTGGGATCAGCTGCTAGTCCCAGCTGGGCTGGAGAAGAAGGGACTTCCTCTTCCCCTTCCCCTGCAAGGCTTGGCTGGGGCTGTGCCAGACTCACCCCCAGAAGCCTCCCCCATCTGCAGGAAGTTCAGCATCCTCCCCTGCTTCCAGCCCCCACCACTCCTGTGCAAGGAGCTGCTCTCCCATCCCCTCAACTCCCATGCATCTGGACTTCCCCTGCCCAGACACCCCAACCAAGCCTCACCCTGTACACCCAGAACTCCGCTAGCCCTCCATACCAAAACTCTACCCCACTGAACCTCAACCCCTGCATCTGGAGTCCCCCTTTACACATACCATCCCCACACAGCTCCTTACATTCAAACCCTCAACATGAGCTTCCACATCCCCCATGTCACTGACCCCCAACTAAGCTGCATCCAGACCCCTCCCCCTCCACTGAGCCCCAACCACTTTTACCTGGAAGCCCCTGTACCTGGAAACTCCCATCCAGATCCCCCATACCTTGCACTCCCACCCCCAACTGAACTGTCTGCACACCCAGATTTTCCCACACAGAATCTCCTCACCCCACACCTGGATCCCCCTCACACTTTGATCCTTCCTGGTTAAGCCTGCCTGCCCCAGACCTGGTCCACCTGGCAAAGAGGTGCAGGGCCCCAGAGTGTATCTGGGGCAGGCCCAGGTCTTGTGCTGTGTTAGGGTCGGGTGCAGCCTCACCACTGAGTCCGTGTGCCAGAGGTGGGGAGGCTGTACGGTGATCTCCCACCTTCATACGGCAAGTGGACTTTGCTTCCCATTGCCAAGCTGGAGCCTCTGCATTTATTTATTGACAAATAAAACTTGCAGAATTTTAAAATACTGTGCACAGAATTTTTAATTTTTTGGGACAGAATGCCCTCAGGCGTAACCATTGTCCCCTCTCATCATCTCTCTCTCTCTCTCTCTCTTCAGAGGTAGATTCTGGGCATGAACATCAAAGATGATCTAACCTGGTAATCAGACAAAAATTATTCAGTGGGGTCAGGAAACTATCAGGAGAGAAAAGTTATAACCCTTCGGAATTAGAGGTGAAAAAGATTCCTGACACATACATGCAAGAAGATGGTAGTGGGAATTCATAAGGGAAAAACTGTATGATATTTTTGGATGCAAGCCAGACCGAACATATCAAGCAGTGGGCTTTGCAGAAAGCACCATGAAGGAAATAGTTTCTTCCTCTGCAAAATTAAGGATCTATTACAGAGAAAATAGCTTAGCCATTACACTTAATTCCATTAATTCAATGGAAAATTTTGAATGCATTAAGGTGAATAGAGCATTTTACAAGAACAAAGTAAAGTTAGCTCACGATAACAAAACCTGAAATTTTGATGGCACCAATATTTAATGTTATTTATTTTTTACAGGGACCAATTTATAATTAAACTAGTAATTCTCTAATGAAATATTTTCAAAACACTTATTTTTTTGGTGTTTCATCACTTTGTTCTGCAGTTTTATACTAACCTTGTGGGACTGTCAATTACATTGCACAACGAAAAAGGGTTAAAAAAGACATTTTAAACATTCTATTTGAGAATACAGCTTTATTAATCCAAAAGCATGCATCTTATTAGCTTTAGTGGTGGAGCTTGCATTGTTAATTCAGATCAACTACATTAATGCATACATGCTTGTCACATAGCTATTCATTGACCCACTAAGACCTGAAGGCCTAATTGCTACGATTACATTATGATAATGTCTCCAAAATGGAGAAGTTATAGTCTATTAAAGTTGCCAATATTCTGCACAAAAAAGGAGACTTGAAAACTTGGATATAGAGGATGCAACTAACTAGCCATCATTTAATGCTATACAGCATATCATGTTAGGCTTATTATATATGGAACAGGTCTCAAAAATATCCACAGTTTGATCACAATCCTTGTGTCGAGGACACTGAAATACCTACTGAGAGAAAGTATTTTTTACCCTGC
The DNA here is from genome assembly GCA_007922305.1 of Dermatemys mawii. Classification (NCBI taxonomy): domain Eukaryota; kingdom Metazoa; phylum Chordata; order Testudines; family Dermatemydidae; genus Dermatemys; species Dermatemys mawii. The sequence goes on from ML677380.1 coordinate 18,020,757, forward strand.
ACTTCCAGTTATCAGTACCCAATAACAGTGTCTCACTTTAGAGAGTTTTTATTTTCTTAACGTACAAGAGGGAAGGGAATGGATACCATACCACAAATAATCATGACTAAGGGTGTGAGTTTGTCACGGAGGTCATGGATTTAATGATCTTCCACCAGGACCTCCGGGACTTTTGGAGCAGCCAGTACACTGGCCCAGGGGCTACCTGAGCAGCTCAGGCAGCCTCTGGGCCAGTCACACCAGCTTCTGCTGGGGCAATCTTGAGCTACCAGGAGTTTAAATGTGGGAGGGGCTATGGGTTGGGGAGCAGAAGGGGGTGAGGGCTCTTGGCGGTGCTTACATCGGTGGCAAGGGAGGTTGGCAGGCAACATCTCTTGGATTCTAGGCGGAGGTGTGGCCAGGCAGCTCTGTGTGCTGCCTCCACCTGCAGGCACCGCCCCCCCAGTGCACAATGGCTGGGAATTGGAGTGGAGGCAGCACACAGAGCTGCCAGGCCGCGCCTCTGTCTAGGAGCTGAGGGATTTTGCTTTTTCTGGGGAGGCGGGGAGCTAGATAGGGAGTCTGCCAGCCCCATCAAACCCTCCCCTCCCAGAGCACCCCCCCACCAAGTGCCACCAGGCTGCTGCCTCCTACCCCCCCCCCCCATCCACCAAAGCACTCGCGGTGTTCCTTCCCCCCCCCACCTCCTCAAAAATATTTAGTCAGGGGTACATAGTACAAGTCAGGGACATATGAATTTTTGTTTACTGCATGTGACCTGTCCATGACTTTTACTAAAAATAGACATGACTAAAACGTAGCCTTAACTATGACTGATTTCACAGTATATTTCATCCAAAACCTCAGAGTATTTTCACAGATTTCAAAGAATTTAAGTGGCGACAAACCATGCACCCTCCCGCAGAACAGAATCCCTCTACTTCATACTGAGGCAGTAGTTCTGCACAAAAAATCAGAGGGACAAGCAACACCAAATGAATTGCTAATAACTTTCTGCAACATCTAGATCAGTGATTCTCAATAGGTGGCCCACAGACCAAATGTGGCCCACCAAGGATTCCTCTATGGCCCACCAGCACATCTTAAAAGATGTTTATAATTAAATTAACAAACAGCAATGTGATGTCTATCATTTGCCTATGACTTCCTTAGTAACTAGCTTACTTGCAGTGCTTCATATATAATGAAAGCGGTATCGGGGCTCAGTGCCAGTAAGCCCCTCTACAAATGAACTACTGACTGGGTGACCAGAGAATGGTAGCTTCCAGAGGGGTACACAGCTCTGAAAGCAGCACAACTGCCAGCAGCAGCGCCACCTTCAGAGCTGGGCAGTTGGAGAGTGGTGGCTGCTGGCCTGGAGCCCAGAGATGTCATGGCCAAATTAAGCAGTGCTTACTGGATCTTAAGTTCTCACGATAGCATTGCCTGCGATTTAACCAGAACGCCACCGGTTTTTTCATTAGTGATGGAAATGGAGCCAAAAATGAATGTGAATGGGAGTAAACATTGCAAATTCTACAGCGAAAACTGAGCTTTTAACCCAAATTGGACAGCAGATTTTCTTATTCTGCCAACTCATTTAAATGTGTTTAATATGTCAAACCACTGTTTCCATCTGTAAGTTTATCAACTTGAGGCACCAATTCAAATCAAAGCACATTCTCCTAGCAGTGGCCTATACTCCTAGCAGTGTTGCAAGATGTAACAAAATTGAAAATATGAAGTCTTTGTATCACACTTTAAATATTCTCACATGATAAAGGACTATATAAGAAAAGCAACAACTGTTTCTTTTTGGATAAGGTTGGTTCTAGCTAAAAAGAAAAAGCTTTCCTGGATGCCGAGCTTGTGAAATGCATGCTGGAAATGGCACAAGAGCTTTTTGACAGAGACAGAAATCAGGATGACATTGTGAAGCAAGCTCCCCTCCCTGATTCCACAGCAATACAAAGACCAGAGGTAATGTACAAGAATTGTTTGTCAGCACTGCTTTCCAATTATAAGATATGTCTCTTGAAGTGGATGAATCTGTAAGATTTTAGGATGGTGAAATTTTCAAGGAAGAATTTTTGGGCTTAATACCATTAGAAATCTACACTACAAGAGAGATCATTTTTGAAAAGGTAAAAAACTTTTCTGAAAAAAAGAGATTTAGATCTGCAGAAAGTAAACCTGCTTGTTACAGGTCCCTCCATGACAGGGAAAGAGAAGATCTCAATTTGGAAATGATACACCCCTCATTAAACACACTTCACTGCACCATTCACCAGAGTGTCCTGTGTTGTAAGTTGTCTGGGGACTTGAAAAAAACTATGGGTATGGCGATGAGATTGGTGAACTGCATACATTTAACTTCCAGCTTGCAACATCGTCTTTTTAAATGTCTTTTTACAAGACATTTCAGACAAATACAATGACCTGTTGCAGCACAGCCAAAGAACACTGTTAAGTAGGGAGTGTGTATTAGAGAGGTTTTGTGCGATTCAAAAAGAATTTCTTTCAAATCACAAGACCAAAGCTTGTGAGTTCATAGAATTTAAGAATGATGTTCTCTCTCTGCACAGGTAGCTTTTCTGTGCAACATTACTGGTCACTTGAATTCCCTCAACCTGCAGCCCCAAGGCCATGCAAACAGCATCGGGAATCTCTTTGAAAAAAATGTGTTCCTTTCCAAAAAAATCTTGAAATCTTTCAGACAAACTTAACATGAAAGATGTTGCACTTTCCCACAATGCACGTTGTTGCGATCGATGAAAACAATGCAAGAATTCCTTAAAAAATCTCAAATTTTAAAATTCTATTTGAGAGTTTTAAAATTCCAAAAGGATTTGCTTTTATTTGTTCGTGATCCATTTGTTGTCTCTGCTGAAGCAAAGAGCATTCTTGTATAGGTGATGAAGGTGCCTTTCAATTAGGAATTGTAAGGCTCCAGAGCTCAGATGTCCTTGAAAGAAAAATTCAGAGAAGTGGGACTTTGTGATTTCTGGGCTCAATATGCTGACCAGTTTCAGAATAGCCAGAATCTAGTCATCTGTCTTTTAACAATGTTTGGATCAACATGCCTCTGCAAATATGGGTTTTCTACCATGAACATTATAAAACAACCAACACCGCAATCGCTTTACAGATCAGCATCTTCACCAGTGCACATGCCTTGCCCTTATCTCCTACAAAGCTTGCCAGAGATCAATGATGTCACCTCTTCCACTAGATTGCCACAAACACAAGTAATAATGTTGATTTATACACTTTGTTAAAAGACAAAAACATTAATACTTATGTTACAATTAAGGTCTTTATTGGCAGCTAAGTTGTTTTTTTTAATTTTGTCCGTCTTCTGTGCAAATGGCCACCTCTTGTCAAAAATTCTCAAATCAGCCTGCAGGTAGATCTAACTGAGTATCACTGATCTAGGTTCTCCTTGTAGGTCTCCCATCAAATCTATCCCAACATCATAGTAGCTCGTAAGATCTGATGCAATCACAGCTCAAGATCAAATGATAAACATTTAAGAAAAGCAAAGTCAGAAATAAATGTAATTAAGCCCAGCTTATCATGGTTTTTGCAGAAGAAATATGGAAGATCTGTCTTTAAATGGTGGGTCATTCGAATATGTTCCCTAAATACACACTTACCATGTGGGCAAACAAGGTCTTCATTAAAATTTAACTCTTCTTCCTCCTCCCTCTTTTCTTCATTTGACTCATCTGACCAAAAGAAAAAGTAGATTGCACAGATGCTCTCTGTAGTAGAGTTTGACTCTTTGGAGGAACTAACAATTTGCTTCCTTTTCAAATTGCTGCAAAATTCTAACACTAGGGAAACTTCAACAACAATATACTTTTTAGTTTACTGGCCCATTCCTCCAGTACCAGCGCAGGATTATGCCTTACAATATATTTTGAGTGCTCTGAATTTCATGGAGTACAAGACTATCTTCGATATGAAACTACAAAGGTAGCATTCTTTATAGCTAGAAAACCTGGGCTTTTTGCTGCTCTCAAATAGCTTAGATCAGAATTAATAGAAAAGTTACCACCAGATCAGAGTGGAGGGAACAGAAATCTTACAGGCAAAACATTAGTCAGCTCTCTGCTTTGAGGAATCTGATCCAAACCAGATGTCCCCATTGCTGCACCACAATGGCCTCCTTCAAATGAGGCCAAGAATCACTCCACTTGGAAGGCTTCAATGTGAGTAACTTGGAGATAGGATTGTGCCTATTCTGTTTTGGAAGGTGCCTATAACACTGTGAGCAATATCTGAAGAAACAAAAAGTAACGTGCTTACTTTGACAAAGGACAGTTTTTACTAGTCACAAATGCAAGAAGCCTGGGAAACAAGCAGGGAGAACTGGAAGTCCTGGCACAGTCAAGGAACTATGATGTGATTGAGAATCAGAGGGGTAGCCGTGTTAGTCTGGAATTGCAGAAGTGACAAAGAGTCCTGTGGCACCGTAAAGACTAACTAAAGTATTAGAGTATAAGCTTTCGTGGGCTAATACCCACTTCGTCACTGCATGCATCCGACGAAGTGGGTATTAGCCCATGAAAGCACTTATGTTCTAATACTTTAGTTAGTCTTTAAGGTGCCACAGGACTCTTTGTCACTTCTATGATGTGACTGGAGTAACAGAGGCTTGGTGAGACAACTCACATGACCGGAGTACTGTCACTGACGGATATAAACTGTTCGGGAAGGACAGGCAGGGCACAAAAGGTGGGAGAGTTGCATTGTATGTAAGAGAACATTATGACTGCTCAGAGCTCCGGTATAAAACTGAAGAAAACCCCAAGAGTCTCTGGCTTAAATTTAGAAGTGTGAGCAACAAGGGTGAAGTCATGGTGGGAGTCTGCTATAAACCACCAGATCAGGGGGATGAGATGGATGAGGCTTTCTTCCAGCAACTAGGAGACGTTACTAGATCACAAGCCGCGAATCTCATGGGAGACTTCAACCACCCTGATATCTGCTGGGAGAGCAATACAGCGTGCACAGACAATCCAGGAAGTTTTTGGAGAGGACTGGGGACAATTTCCTGGTGCAAGCGCTGGAGGAACCAACTAGGGGCAGAGCTCTTCTTGACCTGCTGCTCACAAACCGGGAAGAATTAGTAGGGGAAGTAGAAGTGGATGGGAATCTGGGAGGCAGTGACCATGAGATGATCGAGTTCAGGATCCTGACACAGGGAAGAAAGGAAAGCAGCAGAATACGGACCCTTGACTTCAGGAATACCAGACTTTGACCCCCTCAGAGAACTGACGGGCAGGATCCCCTGGGAGAACAACATGAAGGGAAAAGGAGTCCAGAAGAGCTGGCTGTACTTTGCAGGAACAAATCATCCTGATATGTAGAAAGAATAGTAAATATGGCAAGCAACCAGCCTGGCTTAACAGTGAAATCCTTGCTGATCTAAAATGCAAAAAAGAAGCTTACAAGAAGTAGAAGATTGGACAAATGACCAGGGAGGAGTATAAAAATATTGCTCAGGTATGCAGGAATGAAATCAAGAAGGCCAAGGCACAACTGGAGTTGCAGCTAGCAACGGATGTTAAGTGCAACAGGAAGGGTTTCTTCAGGTATGTTAGCAACAAGAAGAAAGTCAAGGAAAGTGTGGGCCCCTGGCTGAATGAGGGAGGCAATCTAGTGACAGAGGATGTGAAAAAAGCAAATGTACTCAATGCTTATTTTTGCTTCTGTCTTCACAAACAAGGTCATCTCCCCGACTACTGCACTATGCAGCACAGCATGGGGAGGAGATGACCAGCCCTCTGTGGAGAAAGAAATGGTTCAGGACTATTTAAAAAAGCTGGACGAGCACAAGTCCATGGGGCCAGATGCATTACATCCGAAGGTGCTAAAGGAGTTGGCAGATGTGATTGCAGAGCCGTTGGCCATTATCTTTGAAAACTCATGGTGATCGGGAGAGATCCTGGATGACTGGAAAAAGGCTAATACAGTGCCCATCTTTAAAAAAGGGAAGGAGGAAGATTGGGGGAACTACAGGCCAGTCAGCCTCACCTAAGTCCCCGGAAAAAGCATGGAGCAGGTCCTCAAGGAATCAATTCTGAAGCACTTAGAGGAGAAGAAGATGATCAGGAACAGTCCGCGTGGATTCATCAAGAGTAAATCATGCCTGACTAACCTAATTGTCTTCTATGACAAGATAACTGGCTCTGTGGATGAGGGGAAAGCAGTGGACGTGTTATTCCCTGACTTTAGCAAAGCTCTTGATACAGTCTCCCACAGTATTCTTGCCAGCAAGTTATAGAAGTATGGGCTGGATGAATATACCATAAGCTGGATAGAAAGCTGGCAAATCGTCGGGCTCAACGGGTCGTGATCAATGGCTCCATGTCTAGTTGGCAGCCAGTATCAAACGGAGTGCCTCAAAGGTCGGTCCTGGGGCCGGTTTTGTTCAATATCTTTATCAATGATCTGGAGGACGGTGTGGACTCCACCCTCAGCAAGTTTGCAGATGATACTAAACTGGGAGGAGTAGTAGATACGCTGGCGGGTAGGGATAGGATACAGAGGGACCTAGACACATTAGAGGATTGGGCCAAAAGAAATCTGATGAGTTTCAACAAGGAGGAGTGCAGAGTCAGAAGAATCCCATGCACTGCTACAGACTAGGGACTGAATGGCTAGGCAGCAGTTCTGCAGAAAAGGACCTAGGGGTTACAGTGGACGAGAAGCTGGATGAGAGTCAACAGTGTGTCCTTGTTGCCATGAAAGCTAAACGCATTTTGGGTTGTATAAGTAGGGACATTGCCAGCAGAACGAGGGACGTGATTCTTCCCCTCTATTTGACATTGGTGAGGCCTCATCTGGAGTCCTGCGACCAGTTTTGGGGCCTACACTACAAGAAAGATGTGGAAAAATTGGAAAGAGTCCAGAGGAGGGCAACAAAAATGATTAGGGGGCTATGATGAGAGGCTGAGGGAACTGGGATTGTTTAGCCTACAGAAGAGAAGAATGAGGGGGGGATTTGATATCTGCTTTCAGCTACTTGAAATGGGGTTCCAAAGAAGATGGATCAAGATTGTTCTCAGTGGTAGCAGATGACAGAACAAGCTGTAATGATCTCAAGTTGCAGTAGGGGAGGTTTAGATTGGATATTAGGAAAAACTTTTTCACTGGGAGGGTGGTGAAGCCCTGGAATGGGTTCCCTAGGGAGGTGGTGGAATCTCCTTCCTTAGGAGTTTTTAAAGTCAGGCTTGACAAAGCCCTAGCTGGGATGATTAAGCTGGGGTTGGTCCTGCTTTGCGCAGGGGGTTGGACTAGATGATCTCCTGAGGTACCTTCCAACCCTGATATTCTATGATTAGCTCTGTAGGGGAAAATAAAATGGATTGCACCTAAATACAGTTGACAACTGAGGCCTGTTTTAAACTTGAAATTTAGGTCATCACAGCTACAGCACTCAGGAGTGTGAAAAATTCACATCCCTATGTGCCATAGCTATGCCTACAGTGTAGATACAACTAGGCTGATGGAAGAATGCTTCCATCAACTTAGCTACTATTGCTCAGGGAGGTGGAGTTCCTACAGTCACAGAAAAAACCTATCGCTGTAAGAACCATTTACATTACAGTGTCACAGTGGCATAGCTACGGTGCCGTACCTTTATTGTTGTAGCACTCATGGCCTAAGTTCCAACTGCAGGGCCAGATTCTACCTTCACTTTTAGCTGGGAGTTAGGGATGTAAAATATTAACCGGTTAACCAATAAACATCAGTCTTACTGGTAATGTAGTGAGTTAATGTTTAAATGCCTAATGTGCCCGACTCATGCCCGGGGTCCTTCCTGCTGTGCGCCTGGCCCCAGCCTTGATCCCTTTCCAGTCTGGGTCTGGGCACAGGGCAGCAACCAGGACCCCATGTAAAACATGGGGGCACTGCGGCACCCCCCCCCCCCCCCGCCGACATAATAGTTCCTGCACTTATGTTATGAACTTGTTAATAATTAAATGTCTAACTGATACAATTTTAATAGTTTAAATGTACTTTTTAAAAACACTATTTAGATCCCCAGTGGGATTAAATAGGTGTAGTGAGGACAGAGTTTGACCTGCTGAAAACTTTTGAAGAAAAAAGTACATAGTGCTTTTGAAATTGCTCAAATATGGATCTAATATATACTACTTTGTATTACAGTAGAACCGCAGTGTTACGAACACCTCAGAAATGGAGGCTGTTGGTAACTTGTTCAGAGTTATGAAGATTTCAAACTTATGGTTAATCTTTCAAAAGCTTACAGCTGAACATCGATTTAATACAACTTTGATCTTTAATATGCAGAAGAAAAATGTTGCTATCCCTTTATTATTTTAGTAGTTTATGTTTTACAGAATTGTATTTGATTCTCTCGGGTGTGTGGGAGACATGGGAGAACTCTGCTGCTGCCGGATTGTGTACTTCCTGCTCCAAATGGGATGTATGGTTGACTGGTCAGTTCGTAACTCTGAGGTTCTACTGTATATTATTCAGACCTGCTCAAAGCAATCCCTACAACTAAAAGAGAACTTAGAACTAAGAGAATGCTTAGTCAATACTATAGGAACACCTGATTTATTTATCAGATAGTGGGAGAAATAGGGTTGCTTGGTTTTAAACAGCTACCTTTGTTTTGTGCATCTCCATTCATTTTTCCATTACTTGGGTCTGCATCATCATCTTGTTCATTTAACTGTTCCAGAGCCAATTGACGCCAGCTCCGCAAGGATGACTTTCCAACCCAAAATCCATCATTACTGCATAGAAAAACAGACTAGTATTTACAATACAAACTATAACTGAGATTTACAGGTTTTGGCTCAGAATGAGAACTGTTACAATCTTTGCTGGAACAATTCCTGTTGGTGGAAGACAGTTCTTCATGTCTTGAAGCTCAAAAGTTTGTCTCTTTCACCAACAGGAGTTGGTTCAATAAAAGTTATTATCACACCACCTTGTTTCTCTTATATCCTGGGACCAACACTGCTACAATGCTGCAAATAATTGTTAAAATCTCATTTTAGATCATTTAAATATCACTGACAATAGACTTGTGCAATGCAAACATTGGAAGGTGTCAGCACCACATACCCTTTTACTGTAATTTTCAGCAAGTTTGTGACTGTTTTATAGTCTTCGTTTAATTGGTTTTTCAGTCGTAGTATTCGACACCTCTCTACCACACAGTCCTTGCAAAGTGCTTTAACTAGAGAAACAAAAAAGACAACACCATGTTACAAGAATACTACTGCTACACTTCAAAACAAAATTAAGATTGTTGCAAGTGCAGGTATCACCATTTGAAGGTGCTATCAGTCACGTGGGCTTAATGTAGTCACTGACAGTGACATTTTCTACTACTTATGATTTAGATGGAAATGCATGGTAACAGCTGAACTGGACCATATTTTGATACAACTGTAGTTATGTTTTGATAAAGTTGGATTTGTTCCTTTAGCATCAACATTTCTCATCACCTCTGTTTCACAAGTCTGCATTTCTGATATTAACAGTTTACACTTATTGCACCAAGCTAGAGAACAGCAATGTGCGTAGATTTAGGTAAGCCGTGGGTTTAAAAAGGACAGTTCAGAAATTTGCAATAGTAATTTTACCATTCACAGAAACACTGTATGTAAACATGCAATGTATACACACTATAAATATATTTCCTAGGCCCTGGGCTGCTTGGGGGAATCTACAGGTGAAATAAAAGACAGTTTCTCTCTTGACTAGCACACCCTCACTTCTTCGTTGCTCTGAGAATAGGGTTCCAAAATACTGGCTCGTCAGCAAAGATACAATACGTGAGGCACTGTCTACACTGCATCTGTAGAAATAACGAGCCCAGGAGCTCCACCACTCTCCAACTTCAGGGTCTTTATACAAGTTTTGCTATTTTACGGAAATTTTATTTTTAAAAGTTTCATTAAAATACTAACGTTTCAAGTTGTTTCTACTAAATGCACCATTTCCTTTTATTTTAGTTTTTAAGCGACTGCACAAAACTTCAAGGCACAAAGCAGAATCGAGATCTGAAATATATCCACCATTCATGTTCCCTAGTCAGCATAATTATCTGTTTGACCATAACTAAGCAGTTCTCTCAAAAGCAACCATCCAGAGAAATATAAGCAGGACAGATATTCAGGCGAAATATAAAGCTACATTATGTTGACAAAGGATGCAAAACAGATTTCAATATACAAAAATTTAAATCCTAAAGAAAAAAACCCCCCAACCTCCCTCTCCCCCACCCCCCAAAAAAACTTGCCATGGGAGAGTGTTTTATATCCAGATACTATGGTTTAATCTTACCATTTAGCCTTGGCCCCCCTCCGTATCTCCTGTAGAAGTAGTCAGCAACATACTCAGATATTCTCTTCATAATTGATATTTTATCAGGATGCAATTTGCCATGTGAACACAAGCATGCAGTGTTATCTATGGGTTTGGGAGGGGCAGATTCATCCAGCCATTTCTGTAACCATTCGAGAGAGACAAACTCATATGGGCACCCTGGAAAAAAGTGAACAAAAACAAACCTATACTTTTCCACAAGTACATGATACAGGAGATGACATTTTAAAAATTACTCTGCTGTTCAACAGTACTTTTTTAAAATTAAAGTTTGTGGGGGAATCTTTCCCCCCAAAAGAGTTAGATTCCCATTATACAATATTTTCAAACATGTAATTCTGTTTCCATGCCAATTCTGATCTTAACTACGCAGTTTTATATCATGGTGTCCCTTCTAAAAGTCAGCAGTTATGTGAAATTACATCTGAGACAAGAATCATTTTAAATCTAAATAGGAAATGTGCTAGTGAAGCCAGAGAACATTTTCAAACTGCAACATCTTTTGGCTACAGTAGCTTATTCTATTTCAGAACATTAAGGAAAAATGTGTAATGAAATCTTCCTACTGTTAAATTAGGATGCAATGCAACGTATTACTTTGAGAAGTTAAATGCTCCATTCAGAAGTCTGTTTTCCTTAATTACGAAGTAAGTATGTAAATTAGAAGTTTAAAGAAATAATGTAGGAATGTAATAAGTGTCTGAGACATATTAACTATTGGGGAGAAGGTGGATAAGATAATCTCTTTTATTGGACCAACGTCTGTTGGTGAGAGAGACAAGCTTTCAGGGTCATACAGAGCTCCTCTTCAGGCCTAGGAAAGGCACTCTGAGTGTCACCCACCTTGTCTCTCTAATATCCTGGGACTGACACAGCTATACACGGCACGGATACATTAACTAGGATAGTCACAGAGAACAGGATACAATTTTATAAAGTAGATCTCTGTCTTGAAACATCACACAAATCCCTACATGCTTAAAGTACATTAAAAAAATGAGAGAAAATCTAGATGATAAATGCTAGCAGTTAACCTTAACTAGAACTACAGTGAATAAGTTTATCTACTGCCTATATAACAGACAAATGGAAGCCTGCTTGTGATATGCTGCCAATTTTTCAAATGCTGATTGTTGATGTAGTGTTGCTTCCAAAACAAGAGCCTTGTACATTCACTTCACTGTTGAAGCACTGAACAACTCTGACATCAAACTTCTAATGATACATAGAGTCCTGTGGCACCTTAAAGAGTAACTAAAATTTTAGAGCATAAGCTTTCTTGGGCTAATACCCACTTCGTTGGATGCATCCGACGAAGTGGGTATTGTCGAAGGGTACTGGGTATTGTCGAAGTTGCATCCGACGAAGTGGGTATTGTCGAAGTTGCATCCGACGAAGTGGGTATTGTCGAAGGGTATTGTCGAAGGGTACTGGGTACTGTCGAAGTTGCATCCGACGAAGTGGGTATTAGCCCATGAAAGCTTATGCTCTAAAATTTTAGTTAGTCTTTAAGGTGCCACAGGACTCTTTGTCACTTCTGCAATTCCAGACTAACACGGCTACCCCTCTGATTCCTGATGATACATGTTTCCCAGAAAAAGTTTTTGTTAAATACTGTAAGCTATCAACAGTATCACTCAAGTTAATCTGAATTTACAGCCGGGGTCGGCAACCTATGACACGCACACCAAAGACGGCACATGAGCCAATTTTTAATGGCACGCTGCTATCTGCTGGAGTCCCAGTTGCCAGCAGGAGGCTGAGCAGGGCTGACGGCTGGGACCCCAGCAGGCAGCAGTTTGCCATTAAAAATCCTGCCTGACCAGGCCCACTCTTCTCTGCCCACCACCCACTGCTCTCTCCTGCGGGGGCAGAAGCTTGGTCCTGCCGGCTGCTGCTCCAAGGCAGGCTCCTCCAGCACCCAAGCTCTCCTCTCCTCCGCCTCTTCCCCGAGCGTGCTGCATCCTGCTGTTCCTCCCCGCTGCCAATCAGCTGATGGCCTTTGCCAGGGAGGAGAAGAAGCAGAGCCACAGCCCACTCACTGAGGAGGCGGGGGGGGGGGAAGAGGAGAGGCCTTGGGGAATGGGGTAGGATCAGGGCATATCCCCTCCAGCCCACTGCTGGGACCTGCTCAGGGCAGGGGGCTGGGAGCACCCCACCCCAGCCCTCACACACAGTCCTCTGCCTTGACTCCTGAACCCCCTCAGACACACCCAGCCCTCTGCCCTGAGCCCTGCACCCCCGCCCCCACTCCCAGCCCTGACTCCTGCATCCCCCACACATACCCAGCCCCCTCACCCCATTCCCTGACTCTTGCAACCCCAACATCCCCACTCCCACCCTGAGCACCAAACGGGAGCTCCGCACCCGTTGCACCAAATGAGAGCAGCCCAGGTAAGCATTCTGCACCTAAACCTCTTGGCCCAACCTTGAGCACCCTCCCTCATTCTAGCTCCTGGCCAGACCCTACACCCCAGCTCCCAGCCTGCTCCTTCATCCCCCAGCCCTGTGCTCAGTGCACCCCCACCCTCAGCTCGGGGCAGAACAAGAGGAAGAGAATGGGCTAGAACCAGGAGAAGGTAGGTACCCACTCTATGTGGGCCGGGTCAGGACCCCAGACCGGCAGCAAGCTGAGCTGCTCAGCCCACTGCTGGTCTGGGGTTCTGGCGGCTGGCCCCTTGCCAGCTGGGGTCTCAGCTGCAGGGCCTGCTCAGTCCGCTGAGTGAGTCAGCCTAGGTGAATGGAGCCTCAGGTCGGCAGCAGGCTGAGCGGGTCAGCAGCATAAGCTCAGCATTTTAATTTAATTTTAAATGAAGCTGCTTAAACATTTTGAAAACCTTGTTTACTTTACATATGACAATAGTTTAGTTATATAATATAGAGAGTTATAGAGAGACACCTCCTAAAAAACGTTAAAATGTATTACTGGCACACGAAACCTTAAATTAAAGTGAATAAATGAAGACTCAGCACATCCCTTCTGAAAGGTTGCCGATCCCTGATTTACAGGTTGCTTTTCACAGCATCAGGCAGAGCGCTTTTGCTTTACATTATATCATAAAATCTTGAGACAAGGGACTGTCTTTGTGTTCTGTGTCTGTACAACAGAGAGCACACGGGCACCCCGGCCCATGACTAGGGCTTCTAGGTGCTACAGTAATACAAATTAAATAATAAATGCAAACTACTTCATCAAATTTGCTTCATCTATCAGATTTAAAATAAGGCTCAATTTCTGCATTTTGCTTGGAAAAATATTTTTGATATTCAAATGATTAATTCATGCTGTCCAAATAGACAACGAATCACGAAAATAGACTCAGGAGCAATAGGATATCACAGTAATGATGCAAGATTTGGCTGTAAGGAGGAAACCATGAAAATATCAAGCAATTTTTTTTTTTTTAGTCTAGGCTATTTGTCAAAAATTAGCATTCAGAAAAAGCACACAGACCCCAAATTAAAAACTTATATTGAAGAAGCTGACTTAAAATTTCACAATACTAACAATTTAAGATTGTAGCAATTTCTGGGTTGTTTTTTGTTGTTTTGCTTTGTTTGTTTGATTCTGGGGGATGTGAGATATACCAGCACAGACACCAGAAGGAATGAATGACTTTATATAAATACTTGATTCAAATATCTTGATACAAAGTCACACTGATGGCACCTATAACCCAAAACAGCATGGCTATGTTTGTAAAACTCAGAATTTTACTGAAAAAGCAACCGGAAATGTAATTAACAAATTGCTACGAAATGCCACAGTGGCAAAAAACTGATCTCAAATAATGCTTTTTCTTATTTTCCATTAGTGACAATGTTTGGGTTCCAAGATAGATTTAAATATATACTGAGCAACACGTGTTGACTGTGGGAACAAAGCAGATTTACTTCTGCACATCAAATCTAGTCAATACTGAAAAGACAATCACTGACATTTCTAAAAGAATATTGAAAATTAATGGGGGTGGGGCGAAGGTGAATAGAGAGAGGGAGGGAAAGATCAGAAAATTAAATACACCTAGCTGATGCATCAACTCCACTTCTAAAATTTCCACTGCCAGTTGCATTTATAAAGTGAATATGGGGAAAAAGAATCCTTAAACATGGCATATAGAGAAGCACAGCAAAGCTGTAACCAAATACTTTATGTAATGTAAAGTACACTGGACTCTTCGTAATTTTAGGCCTCAAACTGTTTCTCAGCACCATCAGCAGCTTCGACATCTCAGGCAATGATACAACAGAAATATGGTTTATCTTAAAAAGTGTAAGCTTCACTATTGCTATATTGTATTTACTTTACATAAAACATGGCCACAATCTTTGGAGGATTTAGTTAAACCATTTCTAATGTGACAACTTGGGACAAAAAAAATCCCAATTCATGCAACTGAAGGAGAAACTCAGACCACCATCTTGATTTCCAAAAGGTAAGTACCGTGAGAGTGCACTGTCTGGAAACCTGCCACAATGAGATTCATTCCTTATATAAATGTCCATATATCACCACCAACAAACTATTCTAATTATGTTTAGAAAGCCAAAGTGACAAAGTTACTTGTAATTTTTGTTCTCCCAAAGTGACCCATATCTGTGAAGATCATACCCCACATACTTGATTTAGCAATGGCACTTCAAAAACACATTCGGAACATGGACCCTACAGTGGGGAATCCGGTGTGAACACATGCCTTCACACCACTGGTTTTCATTAGTTTTAAGAATAAATGACATAACTAAGTATCCAGGTTTGAAAATTAAGGATCTGAACAAAAGCGACTGAATATTTAGTATCAGAGGAGTAGCCTTGTTAGTCTGGATCTGCAAAAGCAACAGAGTCTTGTAGCACCTTACAGACTAACAGAATATTTAGAGGTGCTCAGCTCTAGATGTAGCTCCCACAGACCTAAGTTGCTGTGCTTAATACCTCGAGAAGAAAAGTCAGATCTTGTACTTAGGTGCCTTAATTTGGAATCAAACGCTAAATTTTAGGCATCCAAGTATAAAAAAATGTGGCCAAAGTATTTTATAAACTGAACGGTCTACTTGCTCTTTTTATAAAAAGGAGTTACTATCTTAACTGAAAAAGTTTCCAGAGACCTGTTTTGGATAAATACTGTTTATATAAAGTAACGATAGCACATGTCTATACCCTCAACCCCATGGAACACTGAGGCAAGAAAGGAATAAATCAAACTTTTAGTATTTAAAAATGTGAAAAAGGCAGTAAGTGAAAAGTGGAAAGGAGGGAAGATTCGGTCAGTGACAGCTTATTCATGGGACACACAAAGCTCTGGACAGAGTGACTCCTGGAAGAGAGCTGGTTGGAAATTTTCTGATGAAACTTAGCAGGGCCTGTGGCAGAGCTGGGGTTGAGCAGTGAGTCGTCGTCCCCACACACACACACCAGCACATTGGAAAGTTGGCGCATGTAGCTCCAGCACCAGAATCGGTGTCTATACAAGGAGCCACATATTAAATTTCTGAAGAGCTGCATGTGGCTCTGGAGCTACAGGTTGGCCACCCCTGGGTAAACTCACAAGAATGTCAATTTCCATATTTCTATTCTGGAGCACCCTATTTCAGTGTTTTTATTAAATGAAATTTTCAGGGTGACTTCAGATTGCAAGGAATTTCAGTAAAGTCTGCTTCCATTCCAAAATACTAAACTTTTCCTGCAAACCAAACCCCTGCATTCTGGTCACCTCTAACATGGAATTCGCATAGATAAAAGTTTGCCTATGCGGAGTTTCCAAGTGTTTGTAAGAATTAAATTAACGCCTTTCTGGCAAAAGGTTGAGTGAATGTGTGACCATCTGATTCATTTGGATCAACAGCACCAAAGCATTCAAGTGAGCTGGAGATGCAGGATTATCTAAGTTACTTGCTTCTCAGTGCTACTGATCAACAGGGAGCTGAGCTGTTCACAGGGCAGCAGAAAATGGGCATGAGGGTAAAAGAAAAAGCACAGGAGAGTGACTGACAAGTGCATCACTGATGGCGAGAGAGTAAGTCAAGAAAAAGGAAGACAGGGAGCGATGGCATAGGTGGCAGTTATAATACAGGACAGGAAAAACAAGGAAGAAAAAAAGTATATTGTGGCAGAAAGCGTTAAGGGGAAAAGCAACACAGATCATGCATCCTCTACTGTAGTCTTAAGTGTTGGTCTACAGGCCCTTTTCTCCTAAGGGGGAAAAAACAATAGCATCTAAAAGCTTCTAACGATATGCTTTGATCATGAACTCATGCGCTAGCATGTACTAATGTGGCACTAATGATTGGGAAACAAACAACATATCTGAAAAAAAAAGGAATGAACTTTTGGGAAAAGGTTCCTACAGAAAATTAAACACAAATTTAAACTAATGTTTGCAAACCTTCCAAAAATTGTCTAGTTACTTTAAAATCTACAGCAGCAGGAAGTCTGAGTGAGATGGAGAATGAGTAGATGTCAGTGTCCTTCTCTACTGCCCAAAGTCTTGCAATACCAGAACACAAAAGGCTATGAGGAAAAGAAGAGTAACAACCCCTACATGAAGTTATACATAAATGGGAAATAGGATTAAGTTAGTGATTTATTTACAAACAGTGCTAATCTTAACAATAGTCTACTACAAAATACTACCAGAATATCTTACAGACCAGCTTCAGCAGGCAACCTTTGGTAGAGCTCCTTCACCTCTTCATGTTTGATTTTGCCCCTGACCACGCTTTGTTTACGCATATCTGCCATTTCGTTACACCACTCTTCAAACTTGCAGTTATCGCGTTCGACTAGCTCCTGCAGAAAAGCTATGAAGAAAGCAAGCAAGCAGAAGTATTAGTACCATTAATCCTACTTGGTCTTAAAAGAAAGAAAGAAAAGAAAAAGAATGGCCAAAATTAAAGTCAATTATACCAGTTTTCTCAGTGAGCAGTAATATCCAGTGGTAACAACCACTGAGCTTAAAGGTTTCCTCAGACAACTAATGAAATACAGTCTTTCTAAAAGTCAAGTGCCTGGATAGTCATCCTCCCCAATATTTATATTTCAGTATTTGTGCCCATATGGGTAATTAAATGTAAAGGAGATATGGGATGTAAATGATTTGATACTGCCCAACAGAATTTACTCTGGAGGACATAATACCTGCAGTGTTTTAGAATAAAAACCTTTGGTGTATGACAAATACTTTTCGTATGTTTGAAAGGACTAACAATAACATACTATAATATGTTGTTGATCACACTAAGGAAAAAAGCAGCAACAATTTTTGTAGAGCTATAATGTTGAAGGACTGCAGACCATGAGCCCACCAGGCTGTTTCAGGGATGTCCCGACTACTCTTTGAGGTCCTTGGTTTCATTTCCTTGCCTCTCACTCATCTCAGCAAGCCACAGGTCCCCTAGCTGTTCCTGTGTTTCTTTGGAGCAATGGTTCTTCCTCCTGAGCTGCAGAAAACCTGGGTCTTCAGTCCCAGTAGCGCTCCAGGACCCTTAATGCCACCTACCAGAGAGGCCAGCAACAAGGATTTGGGGGCATGTATAAAATCTTGGTGATCCAGGTTTTACATGATTCAGCGATAAGCGCAAAATCTGGTAAGAACTCCTGTGGATTCAAAGGAACAGGCAGGGAAACTGAAAGGCTGCTGATTCAAGTGAAAGGGCAGGGTGACTGGAAGGTTTAGTGTCTCCAATGAAATAAAATAGGATACTTCAGAACAGATGGAAAATGTGGGAATGACAAGAATTCACATATAGAAGGGGAAGGAAACGGAGGAAAAATAAGTGAGTGCGTGCAATAATAGACCTATAAAAAAATAAAATCTATGAGATAGGTATATCTCCATATAACTGGAAAAATCTTGAAAGGTCATCAAGCCCAGTACCCTGCCTACACTAGCAGGACCAAGTACTGTCCCCTGACAGATTTTTTGCCCCAGATCTTTAAATAGCCCGCTCGAGGATTGCACTCATAACCCTGGGTTTAGCAGGCCAATGCTCTAACCACTGAACTATCCCTCCCCTGCCCAAACCTCAAACAAAACAGATGTAGCAGTCAATTAATACTGAAAAGAGAACAAGGTGAAGGATAGAAGACTGCCTACATACCTACAGGAATGGTACAAAGAAGGTACAAAATATTTCCTGTGAAATTGTCTTCTACATTTGGAATTTTTTAAGAACTAAGCTGTTTGAGAAATGTTAACTCAGATGTATTTTTCATTTAGATACCATCATGACAGGTGCTACACAAATCTCATAGAATGTTCTTAATTTTAACCTTAATGCTAAAAAAGTATGTGTTTCTGGGACAATGAATTGAGTTCAATACATTCAGGCTGAGCCTTTCACTTAGCAGTCAGCATGGCAAGGTAGGTAGGGCAAGAAGCCATGACTCAGGTGATCTGAGTTGTATTCCTGCTATCAGTAGGACTTGCTGTGTTGGCACGGGGAAGTCAATTCACTCCAACACTTTACTCCCTCCCCACACCACCAAAACAGGAGTAACACCTCCATGCTTAGTGCCCCACAAAGAATATTCTTATATAGTGCTTTGTTAGGTATTATTATTAAATCCACTTGCCAACTGGATTTCCACCTCCCTGAAGCTCTAAGATAGGCCATGAATACTTCAATGAAAAATCTCTGAATGGCCTGCACTCTTACATTTCTTATACCCTTTGTTCACATTAAGAGAAGTACTTGCAAGGCATAGCAGGACATTCCGATAGAAACTACAAACTGAGTCACTGTCAAATATCAGGACTGCTCACCCTCATTACAGTATATACACCATTGACATCTTTTAGCCATCCCTATTTAGCTTTATGCTTAGCTTTTAGACATAATTAGTTTAAAAATTAAAATGAGAATCTGGCTGTGGGCACTAATTATTCAGAACTACTTCGATTGGCCAGCTGAGCATTTTGTGATGATGTGCACAGACTCTGCAGTTAACTGGGTCTACTTCAAACACACATGATGAAGTCTCACAACTATTATGTTACAACAGTTCAGGTGGAAACATTGATGGGACAAGGACACTGAGTGGTTATGAGCACGAAATTTTAAACATACTCTCCTTCATACAGAGTCAAACTGTCATTTGAACTTCAGTGTGATATCCTTTCAGACACTCCATGCTTTTTAGTGAAAAGCTAACTGGGGAAGTAACTTGTCAGTATTTTAAATGATTTTGTAAAAGAAAACGAGAGAACACAGGCTGATGGGGCACAAACTGCTTCTGAAAGGACAGCTTGGCTTTTAGAGGGGGAAGGGAAGAGCACAGCAGGGGATGGAAGACAAAAGGTTAAGAACACCACCACAAATATATTAAATATATAGATAAGGCATATCTGGCCTTTTTGCTCTTATTTTTTCCACCTTCCTAGAAACCATTTTTCATAGTGGAAGAATACACTGCAAAACTCGATTCTTTAAAAATGTTAAAATAAGAACATAAGAATGGCTGTACTGGGTCAGACCAAAGGTCCATCCAGTTCAGTATCCTGTCAACCGACAATGGCCAATGCCAGGTGCCCCGGAGTGAGTGAACCTAACAGGTAATGATCAAGCCATCTCTCTCCTGCCATCCATCACCATCCCCCCTCCTCCAGCCCCGATAAAAAGAGGCTAAGGACACCATTCCTTATCCATCCTGGCTAACAGCCATTAGTAGACTTAACCTCCATGAATTTATATTTATCCAGTTCTCTTTTAAACCTTGTTTTAGTCCTAGCCTTCACAACTTCCTCAGGCAAGGAGTTCCACAGGTTTGCTGTATGAAGAACTTCCTTTTATTTGTTTTAAACCTACTGTTCATTAATTTCATTTGGTGGCCCCTAGATCTTATATTATGGGAACAAGTAAATAACTTTTGCTCATTCATTTTCTTCACATCACTCATGGTTTATATCTCTCTATCATATCCCCTCTTAGTCTCTTTAGTCCCAGCCTCTTTAATCTCTCCTCATATGGGACCTGTTCCAAACCCCTAATCATTTCAGTTGTCCTTCTCTGAACCTTTTCTATTGCCAGTATATCTTTTTTGAGATGAGGAGACCATATTTGTACGCAGTATTCAAGATGTGGGTACACCATGGATTCATATAAGGGCAATAAGATATTCTCCATCTTATGCTCATGTAAAGTTGTGCAATGCTCCCTTCTAACATTGTTTGGCTGCCTGCTTTATCCACTGCTTGCAGGAAGAGCAGCCCATGGCAGCTAGCTGATGGCTGGTTGGAACCATGGTAGACTGGCAGCTCCCTGCTCCCCTAAGTTCCCTGTGCAGCAGCCACCCAGCAGACTATCAATTGCTGGCAGTTCAGTTGTCCCCGCCCTCGCTGCCATCTGCTGCTTCTGCAAATTGCCTTGGAGCTGCTCTCAGGAGCCTCCTGCTTGCTGAGTGTGTGGGGGGGGGAGGCGCTAATGTCAGGGTGTCTCCTGTCCCCCTGCTACTACACCCTGCTTACCCCTTCTCCATACAGAGCAGGCTGGGAACACAAAGGGAGAGGCACAGAGATAGCTTGGGGCAGCAGCTGCTGTCTCAACTTCCTGATCCATTCAAAAAAGACAATGGGCTTAAGAATACGATCAGCTTACTTAAAGGGGCAGTATGCATCCCTCTCTCTTTCCCACACACAAGGTGTGTGTCTGTATCTGTCTGCTATGCTGTCTCCTTGTTGTAGAGAGTAAGGTTACATTAACAACATGTTAACCCTTGAGGGCCAGCCAAAAGCTGGCTCATCATTTAGCACTTGTAAGACATTCCCTGGGAAATATCCCACCCTCTAAAGTTTAGGGTGACCAGACAGCAAATGTGAAAAATCAGGACAGAGGGGGGTAAGGGTAATAGGAGCCTATAAAAGAAAAAGACCCAAAAGTCAGGACTGTCCCTAAAAAAAATCGGGACATCAGGTCATCCTACCACCCTCTGACTCCTCCACCAAGCTTCACAATCATCAGCACTGTGTACCAGTATAAAATTGTTTAGAACATATATTCTCTGTTTGTGTGCTCTCTGTGTGTGTGTGTGTCTCTCTCTCTATATACAGTATTTTGTCTGGTGAAAAAAAATTCCCTGGAACCGAACCCCTTCATTTACATTAATTCTTATCGGGAAATTGGATTTGCTTCACATCGTTTCACTTAAAGTTGCATTTTTCAGGAACATAACTACAACATTAAGTAAGGAGTTACTGTAATTACCAGTGCACTATGGAGTGTTTATTGCTGGAATAATTTTTGGATTATTTAAAGCAAGCTTTTATTCTACTCAACTCAGTGCTGCAAAAAGTATTTAAGACGTGTCAATATTCCTCTGGAACTGGCCCAAAACAGACTTATAAGGGCTCGCTACATCTGATAGGAATAGGTTTGAAGAGTCAAAGTTCACTTACTTGGGACTTCTGCTATTAGAGATTTTTCCCGTGTTTGCAGTCGGTACACCAACATGTAAGCATTTCGAGAGCAGTGAGTTCCTTTCCCACACTTGGGTTTACGAGTCTGAGATTTAGAAGGCTCTGCTGAGGTACAGAAGCCAAAAAATAATAAACATGCATTCCAATATATTTAGTCTACTTTAATGGGGAATATCACATCTCATTTCAATTACTCCTAACACATACACACTACCTCTAAGCTCGCCAGAACTTTTCTCCGATGTAATATGGACAGTTTGGCCAGCACATTGTGTACACAGGCTTATCAATGCCGATTCCCTTATACCAAATAACACTGTCTAAAGCTTACTCAGATTGGGTTTTAAACATTGTTTTATGCATGTAACAGAAACGTGTCCTTTCCCACTGCATGACACCTATAAATATCAAAGTGCAATGCAGGAAATAAAGAGTTATTCCAGAGCAGCTGGTTCCAACTTCCACCTTTAACTGGATTTAAGAGATGGAAAGAATTCGGCCATATAATTCCAACCAGTAATTCTGAACCTGTAATTCTATCAATCTCCAGCCTGCCAGAAAAATAAAGTTTACAAAAATATGCATATGTATTTGCAATTTTAAAAGCAATGGTTTTGTTTTGTTTTGTTTTTTTAAAAAAAGGAAAAACCTGCTTATGATCAAACCTTTAATACAACACATGAAAAATACTGTAGGCATATATTGCTATTTCTTGGGAAACTCCAGTACTACAATGATAGGGTCCACAAACACTTAACCCTCCAGCATAACCATCCACACTTATTTGTAAGTCTGCCCCCAACCTCCACCCCCAGGGCCAGAGTTCAAGAGTGTTTCCCTGCAGCAGATCTCCAATACCTGAAGCAGAACTCCTTCCACGGCTGTATACATTTGGGATGACATCTGCTCTTACAGGAGAAAGACCCCTGAATTCAGGTCTTGGGAGGAGCTGGGAAAATCACTAACACATGCTGAACAATGTTTATATATATAAATTCTCTGCATATGAAAGCTCCAAAACCAAATATTAATCAACATACTTAACTTTAAAAACCTGAGTGGCTCTGTTGACTTCAGTGGAACTACATCTGTACTTAAAGTTAAGAATCAGAGAGGTAGCCATGTTAGTCTGGAATTGCAATACTTAAAGTTATGCACATCCATGAGACTTTGTGGGACCCTGGCCTAATATTGTTTGTGATCTGAACGTTTTAACCCAGGGGTCTCCAAACTACAGCCCGTGGGCCAGGGTGTCGGTTTGTCCAGCCCCCTAGATGAGTAGACACATGGAGAACCCACCGTTGCCCCCCCGCGTGAGCTGCTGCCGGCGGCCCTATGTGCGGAAAGATGAGTGCCCCAGCGGCGCGGCTGGAGGAGCAAAGCGGGGGTGGGTCGCTGCAACGGCCAGAGGAGCAAGGGGGGCGGGCGCAGCAGCAGCCCGCAAAGCTCCTTCAAAAATCTAATATGGCCCTCATCTCAAAAAGTTTGGAGACCCCTGTTTTAACCTACTGTTACAAGTAAACCAGGAATAACCGATGAGGCTAACAGAACAAAGAAAACCATTTTTCTGTGTTTCAGGATTTGACAGCACTGTGTATAATCAGCTTCATGATTTTGTTGAGGGTCAGTTTCATCACTAATGCACTAAGCATGACAAAGATCACAACTCTAGTGGGACTTCACATGCATGCACCTAACTTTATCAGCAGCAAAACTGAAAATAAAGAGACATCAGATAGGTGTGTACATGGAGGAATTTAGCGGGCGACGGGAGGGGAGGGAGTGCAGAAGCAGGGGAGGTCAGAGCATGTTTGGTGTTATTCTCAGGGTTCCACAGAAGAACCTTATAAAACAAATCATGGATCAGGTAAAAAATCCTAAAGCCCATATTTATGGTGCTTTGTCAGAAAACTGAGGGCCTTTTAAGTTAGTCAAAAAACTTGCCTTTTTTCCAAAGGGTTGAGGCTATACTTGTGCAAAGGGATATTTCTGCTCGCTTTTCATATGAGAAAAATCTGGTCTTACACTTCCCTGCTTTTGTTAAAGCACTAGAATGGGGATTTTTAAATGCCTCTTGCAGTACTCTGCCCAAGTCTACAAATCCACCTTGAGAGGTACCTGAGAGGTAAATATGCCAAATGGCTTGTGATGGGATGCTAGATGGGGTGGGATTTGAGTTACTACAGAGAATTCTTTCCTGGGTGTCTGGCTGGTGAGTCTTGCCCACATGCTCAGGATTTAGCTGATCGCCATATTTGGAGTCAGGAATAATTTTCCTCCAGGGCAGATTGGCAGAAGCCCTGGAGGTTTTTGGATTTCCTCTGCAGCATAGGGCACGATTCACTTGCTGGAGGATCCTCTGCACTTTGAAGTCTTTAAACCATGATTTGAGGACTTCAATAGCTCAGACATGGGTTAGGGGTTTACTACAGGAGTGGGTGGGTGAGATTCTGTGGCCTGCATTGTGCAGGTTAGACTAGATGATCATAGGCTATCAGGGTTGGAAGGGACCTCAGGAGGTCATCTAGTCCAACCCCCTGCTCAAAGCAGGACCAATCCCAACTAAATCATCCCAGCCAGGGCTTTGTCAAGCATGATCTTAAAAACCTCTAAGGAAGGAGATGCCACCACCTCCCTAGGCAACCTATTCCAGTGCTTCACCACCCTCTTAGTGAAACAGTGTTTCCTAATATCCAACCTAAACCTCCCACACTGCAAATTGAGACCATTACTCCTTGTTCTGTCATCTGCTACCACTGAGAACAGTCTAGATCCATCCTCTTTAGAACTCCCTTGCAGGTAGTTGAAAGCAGCTATCAAATCCTCCCTCGGTCTTCTCTTTTTTGCAGATCTAATAATCCCAGTTCCCTCAGCCTCTCCTCATAAGTCATGTGCTTCAGCCCCCTAATCATTTCCATTGCCCTCCTCTGGACTCTTTCGTATTCTTTCACATCTTTCTTGTAGTGTGGGCCCCAAGACTGGACACAGTAATCTAGATGAGGCCTCACCAATGTCGAATAGAGGGAAATGATCACGTCCCTCGATCTGCTGGCAATGCCCCTACTTATACAGCCCAAAATGCTGTTAGCCTTCTTGGCAACTGTTGACTCATATCCAGTTTCTCGTCCACTGTAACCCCTAAGTCCTTTTCTGCAAAACTGCTGTCTAGCCATTCAGTCCCTAGTCTGTAGCAGTACATGGGATTCTTCCGTCCTAAATGCAGGACTCTGCACTTGTCCTTTTTGAACCACATCAAATTTCTTCTGGCCCAATCCTCTAATTTGTCTAGGTCCCTCTGTATCCTGTCCCTACCCTCCAGCATATCTACCACTCCTTCCAGTTTAGTATCATTTGAAAACTTGCTGAGGGGGCAGTCCACGCCATCCTCCAGATCATTGAAAAATATATTGAACAAAATCGGCCCCAGGACCGACCCTTGAAGCACTCAGTTTGATACCGGCTGCCAACTAGACATGGAGCCATTGATCACGACCCGTTGAGCCCAACAATCCAGGCAGCTTTCTATCCACCTTATGCTCCATTCATCCAGCCCATACTACTTTAACATGCTGGCAAGAATACTGTGGGAGACTGTATCAAAAGCTTTGCTAAAATCAAGGAATAACATGTCCACTGCTTTCCCCTCATTCACAGAGCCAGTTATCTTGTCATAGAAGGCAATTAGGTTAGTCAGGCATGACTTGCCCTTGGTGAATCCATGCTGACTGTTCCTGATCACCTTCCTCTCCTGTAAGTGCTTCAGAATTGATTTCTTGAGGATCTGCTCCATGATTTTTCCAGGGACTGAGGTGAGGCTGACTGGCCTATAGTTCCCCGGACCCTCCTCCTTCCCTTTTTAAAAGATGGGCACTATATTAACCTTTTTCCAGTCATCCAGGAACTCCCCCACTTGCCATGAGTTTTTAAAGATAATGGCCAACGGCTCTGCAATCACATCCGCCAACTCCTTTAGCATTCTCGGATGCAGCGCATCCGGCCCATGGACTTGTGCTCGTCCAGCTTTTCTAAATAGTCCTGAACCACTTCCTTCTCCACAGAGGGCTGGTCACCTCCTCCCCATTCTGTGCTGCCCAGTGCAGTAATCTGGGAGCTGACCTAGTTCGTGAAGACAGAGGCAAAAAAGCATTGAGTACATTTGCTTTTTCCGCATCTTGTGTCTCTAGATTGCCTCCCTCATTCAGTAAGGGCCCACACTTTCCTTGACTTTCTTCTTATTGTTAACATACCATATGATCATAGTGGTCCCTTCTGACCTTAAAGTCTTGAGTACCGAGCACTGACTCATTGAAGTTACTCACACACATAGGACTGCTGATTCGGGGACTCAGATTATCAGTTTAGAACTCAATAACTCCTCCACATTAGCCGCAAGCAAAGCAAGCTGAAGCTCTTCAGCAAACTCAGGGAAGTCAAGACAAACAATGCCAGTGTAAAGAGATATGCGGTGTGGGGGGCAGGGAAAGGGAGCAGGAAGAGGAAAATTAAAGTAGTGATATAAAAGATTTTAAAAAAAACATTGTTATGTAGTTTTTGCTCCAAAAATGTTTTGGTTTTGAGATTTATGAAAACTTTTCAGTTCCCCTTCAAAAAGATTAACAATAACCTCTTCAGTTGTTACAAAAGGTAACTAAAAATAATCTTGCTCTCTAATAATAAAGCCCTATTCTGTGTGCTGGTTTGGGAAGAAACAGCTTTGCATATATTTTAATAATATGCAAGTTAACGATGTTTAAAAAATGGTTGTCTAGGCGACATGCCATATTACAATCTATAAGAGAACTGAAGTCAAGTCAGTCATCATCAGGCCCGTAAGAAATTCAGCACTCAGATGGGGTGGGGGTTAGGGTTAAAAACTGTCTGCAACTAATTAAGTTGCAATTTCATTAGTTACCCTTTAACAAAAAATGTAAAAGTTATGATGGCAAATCACTCAATACATGTATCAGGGCAACTGATTTAGCCTCCATGTTTTTGGTGAAAAGAGTTATTTTAAAAGGGCACTCACAACTTAAAGGTTTTACCTAGATCTTCCTCAATCCCCAGTTGCAACTTCTTCCCCTCCATCTTTTCTATATCTTCATCATTAAACTTGTACCATTCACCAGTCTGTGGGTCTTTCACATGAGCAATGTAGTGACCAGAGTATGCACTCACTCCCCTGTGTATGAGAACTGCACTAAGTTCATATATATAGACACCATCTGAAAGAGAACAGGCAGTTTTTTAATTCACCAGAAAACACAAGATTTGATCATCTGATACTTCTAAGGTGACAAACAAGCAGCAAAAAAGTTTTTCTAAGAACTGTTCCAAGACTTACTTTATACAAAACAGTATAATTTTTCCCTACTTCCCAAACAGAGCAGTAGCACAAACACTGTGCTGGTTGCATTCTGAACTCACAACCAACCATTTGAAGTTTTTGTTAAAGTACCTAAACTCAACTGCCGGTTTATCAAATGAGGACAAATGCTTAAGCTTTCATTTTAAATAAAAAGATTAAGAGCC
This sequence comes from Dermatemys mawii, assembly GCA_007922305.1. Lineage (NCBI taxonomy): Eukaryota > Metazoa > Chordata > Testudines > Dermatemydidae > Dermatemys > Dermatemys mawii. The sequence goes on from ML677380.1 coordinate 18,048,056, forward strand.
AGAAATGACTTATTAGCACAACCGTTTTAGTTGTTTTCAGCTAGAGGACAGGTGCAGGCAAGATCTTGGCAGTTAATGGCTGTATTGGTACAATTAGTAAATGAATACTTCATGTATAACTCACCTTTTTGTTCCATAAAAGGTTCCATATCAAGCAACTCAGAAAAGCCAATGTAAGTATTCAACTTTTTCTTATGGCCAGTTTGTCTATTCAAAAACAAATCACAAGACTTTCATGTACAAGTATTCAATGCAGCAAGGAGAGTAAACATCTTTTTGCATATTTAATCTAAAATTTTAATTTGCAAATCACTACTGTATTTTAACAGATGAGACTACAGGAGCTATTTTAAAAGGGCACTCATAACTTAAAGGTTTTACCTAGATCTTCCTCAATCCCCAGTTAAATGAACTTCACAAAAAATTAAGTGCACAAATGCTCAAATTCATATCATTTAACTCAATTCTGACTTGCTGAATAGAACCAAGCTGGATGAAATAAAAGCCAAAGCAGAGAAAGTAACTACAAGCATTTCTGAGTGACCAATATCCTTCCTACGTTTAACACACATACAGGTTAGGTTACTTGCCTATCAAACACAAAACGCATCAGCTGCAAGTTGAGTGTACATGGAAGACTAAGCAGCCTGATCTTTCTTGTTGCATTTTGTTTACTCTGACAAGTTTCACAAAAGTAACGATTGTCCCCTTCTAACTTTTCTTCCTGGCCAAGGAAAAAAGAAAAAGGTCATCAGTACATGTTACAGAGTGTTACATTAATTCTATGCTCTAGCCCAGGCCTGCACAACATGCGGCCCGGGAGCCACCTGCGGCCTGCACTGGCTCACTGTGAGGCCCGCAGGGGGTGAGTAGGGTTGGGGCAAGCCGAGCGGTGGGGTGGGAGGAAGCGGATGGGGGCGGGACGAGGGCGGGGCTTTTCAGCCCGCAGCTGTTTTTTTTACAGTAATATGGCCCTCGCTGCTTTCCAACCTGCACAGGTCTGCTCTAGCCTTGAGATTCAAAATTATATACAGATACCAAGTTAAAATGTGAGAATTCTAATTATATCATTCAAGCTGTATTCCAAAATACTTCGCAGTGAGAGTGCAAGACAGCATATAAAATACTGGAAACTCTGGGTTCACCTCCAGGTAAAATTATCAGAGTTGTTAATAGGCAGCTGTCAGTCTGAGGAAACCACCTGCCTTCCAGACTGAAGTCAGAAGCTCTAGTTGCAGTATCAGGCAGATTATCAAAAATTCCCTCCACAGTGCAGAGAGATGTGCAAACTTGGCTTCTACCAGAAAGATAGTGGAAAATTCTATTTTAATGAGGTCACACAGGTAAGTGTGATATGGCCATAAGGCCAGAATTAATAGAAAGCCGTATTTTAGCAATGAACATGCAATGAGACCCATGTAGATGGATCCTTTCCCCCACGCTGAGCCAAATTAACCCCAATCAACCCTTTTAATTAACTCTGCCAATGCCGGTTCCAAGCCCGGATGAAAAAGGAGGAGGGTTGGGCGTGGAGCTAGCAACCCCATCCTGTAAAAATTTACCCGCTACAGAAATGCAAGCAATAGATAATTCAGAGACCAACTTCCTGGAGAATAGCCCAGGACAGAATCCTCTGGCAATCTATTGTTGGCGGCCCATATCCTGAGTGGGGTGGAGGGCAGAATGAATGAATGAATGAATGAATGAATGAATGAACGAACCCCTTTTAATTGTAAGGCAAACTTTCAAGCCCAAGTTTATTGTTGCAAGGTGGAGATACTGTAGAGTTGGGGTGTGGTAGCCTCCTAATGCATCTATTAGATCTGCAGATATGAATGTTTGCTTTTTATTGTAGAAGGCCTTTCACAAGCAAAACAACTTGTTGGTCAAGCAAATCACCCTGTTTCACCAAACTAGCTGACTAATTACAGGGCAAAAGACTAAACTTATAATTAACTTTTCCCTTAATATTTGTAATGACCTTCATAACTCAAACCTTAAAACACCCTGAACTTAAGATCTAGTCAAATTTTAAGCATGCATTAAAAGCAGATATAGGTGCTGAAGCTGCTTCTCCTGAGTGACCTGCCAATATTTTAGCTTTAAAAAAAGCTCTGCAGTTGATAAACCAGCGAAACAAGGAAAATGACTATATACGGAGTGCTATGAACGAAAAAGTAAACCAACTGAGAAATACTCTCTAATCTTTCTGTTCTAGTAATTTGAGGTGGAATATTTTCAGAAAGGTGTGATACTTTCACATGTCTCTTTTTAATTGCCATTATCTTACCACTACCACACTCCTTGTTCTCTGACTTCATTAGAAGTTTTATTTGAATTAGGAGTACAGAACTGACCCACATTTAGGGACAGAAAACTCAAATTGTTACTCTAGTCCAGTGGTTCTCAAATTTTTGTACTGGTGAACCCTTTCACACAGGAAATCTCTGAGTGCGACCCCCCTTGAATATATATAAAAAAGTGTTTTTAAAGTATAACACCATTATAAATGCTGCACACAAAGCAGGGTTTGGGCTGGAGGCTGACAGCTCGTGACCCCCACCATGTAATAACCTCACGACCCCCTGAGAGGTCCCGACTCTCAGTTTGAGAACCCCTGCTCTAGTCAACTCACTGAGTAGATTCAAAGCTCTGACCACTAACTTTGCTGTAATACCAGATTGAAAATTAAAGCACTTTCTTGAACAAAAAGGGAAAAACTTAAACAACCTCTCAACAGGCAAGGTGACTAAGGCTTTGTGGTTGCTACAGAAACAATAGGGTTCCATAGGAGTTGGTACCTTAAGAAATTCTGTGATACAGTCTGTCAACTGCTTGTGCCCTTGGATATTTAACTCCAGTTCATAAAATTTCGATATGAGTTTGGACTCCCTGCCACATTGGTTACAGCTAGAATTAAAAATAAATTAAAATAGATCAGTACATGTCTTAAAGTGTCAGCATTTAACCACCATAAAACTTTACTGCTGAAGTTCTTCCTCCGATTGTTAAACCAGGAGAGAGAGTGGATTAAATGATCTTCAACACATTGTTTCCAAAATTGCATGGCTTACAGAAGAGGACCTCGTACAGAGAAAAGAGAGCATCTAACAGGAAGTGCAGAAAAGCCTATTTACAACTTATCTTTGTTTCAAACTTCATTTACAATTCCACCACTGGGAAACAAAACAGGCATTAGGGCAGCTTAACATCACATATTCTAGATATGTGGAACTAATCCACATAATTAAATAATTCAGATGGCTATTACTTTCCTTTACTAAAGGATGAATTACAGGAAAATAGGCAAACTGTAGAATGTTAAAAATTATGCAGTCTTATTTAAGAAACAAGACTTTTAAACACATGGAAAACATTTTTTAGTTTAAAAATAATTTAACAAAAGTCACCTTTCCTTCTGCTACAGATGTAAAAAGAAAGGCTCCTTCCCAGTCATGCCCTCCCACTCCCCCCGCCACCCAAAAAAAGTCTTCAATATTTGTCGGAAGGTGACCTGAAGAATAGGCAAACACACTTAGCAAGAAAGTACCACTAGAGAATTAAACCAACTACTTACACAGTGACATATGCATACTCTCCACAAAACTGCTTTTGAACAATGTTCCGTACATCTGGATTTTTTTGTTTAGACAAAGTATCCTCTAGCAGTGACATGAATAGCTTTGAAAATTCCTGGGCATCCTAGAACAAAACACCAATACTTGGTAATATATTGCAACTCAAAAGTGGAATCAGAATCTACCTCTCTAATTTACTTGAAATTATGGCAGTGATAGAGACTCACATACCAAATTACATGGAAGCTTACTAAGGAGCATGATGAATAGAAAAATACAAGTCAAGAGGGCTAAGAAAAAATTAAACTTGACTAAATGGAGCTTAAGACACATAGCATGAGAATAGCAGCATGAATCAAATTGGTACAGTGCTGGTAGCTAAGAAGTGTTTGATTTCTCAACAGCAACGTGCAGTCTTCTGAACAACAGGAGTGGCACATTTACAGTATAAATCCCATTATTCTCACTTTATAACTCCACATTGTGAGCCAATCTTTTCCCCACAAAAATACTGAAACAAATATTTGACTGACGTGCTTTTTCAGAGCATTGCTTATGTTGTAAAAACAGCACACAGCAGTTTAAAGCGTGTTGATCTTCCTTTGTTAGGGAATAGAGTATCCTTTGCTAAGGATATGGAACAGCTTCTGTGTGAGGAGAGATTAAAAAGACCAGGACTTTTCATCTTACAAAAGAGACAAGTAAGAGGGGATACGAGGGAGGTCTATAAAATCTTGATTGGTGTGGAGAAAGTAAATAAAGTCAAATATCAGAGGGGTAGCTGTGTTAGTCTGTATCCACAAAAACAATGAGAAGTCTGATGGCACTTTAAAGACTAACAAATTTATTTGGGCATAAGCTTTCGTGGGTAAAAAACCCACTTCTTCAGATGCATGGAGTAAAAATTACAGATGCAGGCATTATTTTACTGACAGGTGAAGAGAAGGGAGTTACCTCACAAGTGGAGAATCAGTGTTGACAGGACCAATTCAATCAGGTTGGATGTGGTGCACTGCCAATAACTGATGGGGAGTTGTCAATACCAAGAGAGGGAAAATTGCTTTTGTAGTGAGCCAGTCGCTCCCAGTCCCTATTCAAGCCCAAATTAATGGTGTTAAATCTGCAAATAAATTGTAGCTCAGCAGTTTCTCTTTGAAGTCAGTTTCAGAAGCATGGCTATTTTTAAATGGGTTGTAGAATGTCCAGGAGACTGAAGTGTTCTCCTACTGGCTTTTGTACATTATCATTCCTGATGTCTGATTTGTGTCCATTTATTCTTTTACGTAGAGACTGTCCGGTTTGGCCAATGTACCTGGCAGAGGGGCACTGCTGGCACATGATGGCATATATCACATTAGTAAATGTGAAGGTGAATGAGCCCCTGATGGTGTGGCTCATGTGGTTGGGTCCTCTGATGGTGTCACAAGAGTAGATATGGGGACAGCGAAGACAACAGGGTTTGTCACAGGGATTGGTTCCTGGCTTACTGTTTCTGTGGTGTGTTGTTGCTGGTAAGTATTTGCTTCAGGGTGGGGGGCTGTCTGGAACAGAGGTCTGGCCTGCCTTCTAAGGTCTGTGAGAGTGAGGGACGGGATGGTTTTCCAGGGTAGGTTGTAGATCCCTGATGATGTGCTGGAGAAGTTTTAGCTGAGGGCTGTATGTGATGGCTAGTGGTGTTCTGTTATTTTCCTTGTTGGGTCTGTCTTGCAGTAGGTAACTTCTGGGCACCCGTCTCACTCTATCAATGTTTCCTCACTTCCCCAGGTGGGTACTGTAATTCTAAGAATGCTTAATAGATATCTTGTAGTTGTTTCGAGCAAATTCAGTTGTATCTTAGGGCTTGGCTATAGACAATGGATGTGTTGTGTCCTGGATGGAAGCTGGAGACATGTAGGTAAGTATAGCGTTCAGTAGGTTTCCGGTATGGGTGGTATTTATGTGACCATCACTTATTTACACTATAGTGACCAGGGAGTGGCTCTCTTCTGTGGACTGGTCCAGGCTGAGATTGATAGTGGAGAGGAAATGGTTGAAATCCAGGTGGAATTTTTCAAGAGCTTCTTTCCTATGGGTCCACATGATGAAGATGTCATCAATGTAGTGCAAGTCGAGACAGGGCGCTAGGTGATGAGAGCTGAGGAAGCACTGTTCTAAGTCAGACATAAAAAATGTTGGCATATTGTGAGGTCATGTGGGTGCCCATAGCCGTGCCTCTGACTTGAAGGTATAAATTGTCCCCAAATCTAAAATGGTTGTGGGTGAGGACAAAGTCACAAAGCTCAGCCACCAGGTGTGTCTTGGCCTTATCAGGGATACTGGTTCAGACAGTGTGTAGCCCATCCTCGTGTGGAATATTGGTGTAAAGAGCGTCTACATACATGGTGGCCAGGATAGTGTTTTCAGGAAATCAACAATGCATTGTAGTTTCCTCAGGAGGTTGGTGGTGTCTCGAAGATAGCTAGGAATGTTGGTAGCATAGGGTCTGAGGAGAGAATCCAAATAGCCAGATAAACCTGTTGTAAGTGTCAATGCCTGAGATGATGGGGCATCTTGGGTTTCAGCTTTATGGATCTTGGATAGCAGATAGAATACCCTTGGGTGGGGCACTAGGTGTGGCATCCGTGTAGATTTGTTCCTCTGCTATAGCAGGGAATTTCCTGAGCAGATTGTGTAGTTTCTTTTGGTACTCCTCAGTGGGATCAGAAGATAGTGGCTTGTAGAACGTGGTGTTGGAGAGTTCCCTGGTAGCCTCCTGTTCATAATCCGACCTGTTCATTATGACTACAGCACCTTCTTTGTCAGCTCTTTTGATTATAAATGTCAGAGTTATTTTTGAGGCTGTGGATGGTGTTGCATTCCGTATGGCTGAGGTTAAGGGGCAAGCGATGCTGTTTTTTTCACAATTTCAGCCAGTACACATCTGTGGAAACACTATGCAGAAGTCCAGTCTGTCATTTCTACCGTCAGTAGGAGGCCACGCAGAATTCTTCTTTTAGTGTTGGTAGGAGGGTTCCTGTGGGTGAGTGCACTGTTCAGTTGTGTACTGAAAATATTCCCTTAAGTCGGAGATGGCAAAAGTAGGCTTCCAGATCACCACAGAACTGTATCATATTCGTGGCGGGAGTGGGGCAGAGAGTCCTCGAAATAGGACAGACTCTTCTGCTGGGCTAAGTGTGTGGCTGGACAGATTAACAATATTGTTGGGTGGGTTAAGGGTACTGCTGTTGTAGCCCCCTGTGGCATGTAGGAGTGTAGGATAGTTTACTGTCCTTTTTCCTCTATAGAGAAATGAAGTATGCACTGTAAATGGCTTGTCTCGTTTTTGTAAAGTTCAGACATGTGGAAGTTTATGTGGAAGGTTGGTTTTGTACAAGAGTCTCCAGTTTTGAGAAGTGACAAAGAGTCCTGTGGCACCTTAAAGACTAACTAAAATTTTAGAGCATAAGCTTTCGTGGGTTAATACCCACTTCGTCGGATGCATGCAGTGGAAGTATCCAGGGGCAGGTATAAATAGGTAGGCAAGAACCAGGTGGGAACTAACAAGGTTAGTCCAATGAGGCTGAACCAGCTTGTTATCTCTAATCAGGGAGGGTGAGGTGTTCCTCTAGCAGCTGAACTGGAGGTGTGAATAGCGAGAGAAGAGAAGCTGCTTTTGTAGTTAGCTAGCCATTCAAAATCTCTATTCAGTCTCAAATTGATTGTGTCAAATTTGCAAATGAATTGCAGCTCTGCAGTCTCTCTTTGCAGTCTGGACTTGAAGTTTTTTTTGCTGCAAAATGCTGACCTTTAAATCTTTTATGGTGTGTCCAGTGAGGTTGAAGTGCTCTCCTACAGGTTTTTGAATATTGCCATTCCTGATATCTGATTTGTGTCCATTTATCCTTTTTCGTAGGGACTGTCCAGTTTGGCCGATGTACATAGCAGAGGGACATTGCTGGCACATAATGGCGTATATTACATTGGTAGATGTGCAGGTGAATGAACCAGTGATGGTGTGGCTGATCTGGTTTGGTCCTGTGATGGTGTTGCTGGCGTAGATGTGTGGGCAGAGTTGGCATCGAGGTTTGTTGCATGGATTGGTTCCTGAGTTAGAGTTATTATGGCACGGTGTGCTGTTGCTGGTGAGAATATGCTTGAGGTTGGCAGGTTGTCTGTAGGCCAGGATTGGCCTGCCTCCCAAGGCCTGTGAAAGTGAGGAATTGTTGTCCAGGATGGGTTGTAGATCACTGATGATGTGTTGGAGAGGCTTTAACTGAGGACTGTAGGTGATGGCCAGTGGTGGTCTGTTGTTTTCTTTCTTGGGCTTGTCTTGCAGCAGCAGGCTTCTGGGTACACGTCTGGCTCTGTTGATCTGTGTCCTTATTTCCTTGTAAGGGTATTGTAGTTTTGAGAAAGGTTGGTGGAGATCTTGTAGGTGTTGGTCTCTGTCTGAGGGGTTGGAGCAAATACAATTGTACCTCAGTGCTTGGCTGTAGACAACGGATCGTGTGGTGTGCCCGGGGTGGAAGCTGGTGGCATGAAGGTAGGCATAGCTGTCGGTAGGTTTTCGGTATAGGGTGGTGTTGATGTAGCCGTCATTAATTTGCACCATGGTGTCCAGGAAGTGGACCTCCCGTGTAGACTGGTCCCGTGTAGACTAGTCTCAGTTTTGAGAGTTCATTCTTATCTTCTCATCTGCTGTACAGGATGCTGATCAGGTGGTTTTTCAGTTTCTTTCAGAGCACCTGGCACAATCTCTCACCACAATCAATGTAGTATGTCGACTGCAATGGATTTTTTACCTTCAGTCCATTTGGTATGATGTTCACATGTTTGCACTTGGAGAGGAAGGTGATGTCTGTCTGCATCTCTGCGAGTTTTTGATGAGTTGATGGCTGCTATTAAATCCCCTCTCACTCTTCTCTTCTGCAGATTAAATAAGCCCAGTTCCCTCAGCCTCTCCCAAGTCTTATGCCCTAATCATTTGCCCTACACTGGGCTCTCATAGAATATCAGGGATGGAAGGGACCTCTGGAGGTCATCTAGTCCAACCCCCTGCTCAAAGCAGGACCAATCCCAAACTAAGTCATCCCAGTTTATCCACTCTTCAATTTATTCACATCCTTTCTGTAGTGGGGGACCCACAGCTGGATGCAATACTCCAGATGTGGCCTCACTAGTGCCGAATAGAGGGGAATAATCATTTCCCTCAATCTGCTGGCAATGCTCTTACTAATGCAGCCCAATATGCCGTTGGCCTTCTTGGCAACAAGGGCTCACCGTTGACTCATATCCAGCTTCTCATCCACTGTAATCCCCAGGTCCTTTTCTGCAGAACTGGTGCTCCTAGACAGTTGGATCCTTAGCCCATAGCACTGCATGAGATTCTTTCATCCTAAGTGCAGGACTCTCCACTTGTCCTTGTTGAACCTTCTTAGATTTCTTTTTACCCAATGCTCCAATTTGTCTAGCTCACTCTGGACCCTATCCCTACCCACCAGCATATCTACCTTCCCCCGCACAGTTTAGCATCATCCGTGAACTTGCTGAGGGTGGAGTGCATCCCATCATCCAAATCTTTAATGAAGATGTTGAACAAAACCAACCCCAGGACAGACCCCTTAGGCACTCCGCTTGATAGCGGCTGCCAACTAGACATCGAGCCATTGATCACTACCCATTGAGTCCAACAATATAGACAACTTTCTATCCACCTTACAGTCTTTTCATCCAATCCGTACTCTTTTAAATTCGCTGGCGAGAATACAGTGGGAGAACGTATCAAAAGCTATGCTGAAGTCAAGACAAGTCCACCCTTTTCTCTATCTCCATAGAGAATATCTCCTTTTCTCTATCTATCTTCTACAATGAGCCAGTTACCTCATCGTAGAAGACAATCAGGTTGGTCAGGCACTGGGGAATCCATGCTGACTGTTCCTGATCACCTTTCTCTTCAAGTGCATTAAAATGGATTTCTTGAGGACCTGCTCCATGATTTTTCCAGGGACTGAGGTGAGGCTGACTGGTCTTAGTGCCCCAGTTTCTCCCTCTTCCCCTTTTTAAAGATGGGCACTATATTTGCCTTTCTACAATTGTCTGAGACCTCCCCCGATCACCACAAATGTTCTAAGATAATGGCCAATGGCCCTGCAATCACATCAGCCAACTCCCTCAGCATCCTCAGATGATCACCTAAGTGTGACTCCAGGGTTTCTCATATCTCTTTGAGACCCACCATGACACTGCTCTGCAGTGTCTTAGCACACAAATACAAGTTACTTCTGTTTACATGATAGCTCAAGTCAAGCAACAGAAAAGTAGAAGCACAGGCAAACAAGACAGCATGATTTTAATCAGTTGCATCATTTTAAACCTAGGGCCAGTTCTTTAGGGTGTTAACCAGCACAGTTCCAATGAAATCTACCAAACAATGCCAATTTACACCTACTGACAAGCCAGTCAACAGACTTGTATGCTCTGTTACAGGATAAATGTCCATGTCCAATTTGTTCAAAAAGAAAACCCATCAAATTTAAAAACCTCAAGATTACCTGTTGTTGTCCTGTATCCAAACCTAGTGCTTTAACAAACCCAGAAGGATCAATGTATCGTCTATTACTGTTCTGTAACAACGCAAACAAATACTGAAGATGTTCACAAATTGTCTGGGGTTCATAATCTATTGGAAAAAAAAAAAACATGCTCAAGTTAGTGATCAGCAAGTTACTGTTCATCTCAAAACAATACAAGAGAAAATTAAAGTCATTCCAAGTAGAATAATTTACTTTTTATTAGTCAATGGATGAAACTTTTTTACACACATATCTTGATGGTCAGAAACAAGCTGTCCTTGTTTACAGCTCAGATTATCTATTGTCATGAGCTATAAAGTGGTTAAATTAAGAATCAGAAAATCATTTCTAAAGACAGATTTTCCCATTTTACACTTTACTGCCTTTCCCACAGCCAACGCTCAATAGGGGGAGAAGGCCCTGGGGCTATTAGTTAATAATAAAATTTGTTATGTTGTAAACTTGAGGTTTTCCACAGTATTTTGTTGCTTTCAAGTACCATATCTTCTGAGTACCTCCTCCATCAAATGAAGTGATGGGCTAAAAATAACACCTCACCAAAAAAAGGCCAAAAATTCATGTCTGGTGTGAAATACCAGCTGCAATAGTAAGTTTAAGCAGCATGGTAAGATAGATATTACAATGCAATATTCCATGGTGTAGAACAGAAAGCACATACTGTTAACCCACATTAACTGCAAAGCACACCTACTGTACACTAAACAAAAAACATGGGCCACTGGTCTAATCTAGTGTGAACCATCTATCTACCTAGTACATTATTCTGGAACCAACAGCAGTCAATGCCAGCTTTTTCTACATAATTTTCTTATGTGGAACTGAAGTTCTCGCCTGAAATATGCCTATGGGTGGAATCTTCTTCCTGACCCCAGTCAGCTAGTAGCAGAATAATGTCTGAAACGTGACCATTAGTATTTCTAATTTTCCCCTCTCTAGTCACTTACTATTGTTTACCATGTGTCTGTTTATAAAGCAGAAAATGACTTCACACCATAAGGTTTGCAAAATTTCAGAGTAGCTCATTCTAACACACTAAAATTCTCTTTGCTCAGATGTTATAAGCAAAAGTTGCTTTTATAAGACAAAGGCTTAGGA
>ML677380.1:18065534-18080079 GCA_007922305.1 Dermatemys mawii
CGGAACCTGTACTACGCAGTATACAGTGTACAGAAAAGGACAGGCATTGGAACCTGTGCTACACAGTGTACAGTGTACAGAAAAGGACAGGCATCAGAACCTGTGCTACACAGTGTACAGAAAAGGACAGGCATCAGAACCTGTGCTACACAGTGTACAGTATACAGAAAAGGACAGGCATCAGAACCTGTACTACATAGTTGTTTTGCAAGTACTGTAAGGTGGAAATCTGTGCATATTATAGTGACATACAAGTGCAAGGTGCTAAATATGAACACCATGTATGCTGTGCAGCAGGATCTGGGGTGAGAGCTGATGAACACAAAAATGCAGGCGAAACCTGTGTCATCGCCTGCGTGGCCAACAATACATCCAGAGATGCTGTCAGTAAAATGGCAGAAATTCTCAAGGATGAAACTGGATCACTTCAGATGAATCAAAGTACACAGCAGTTATTGATTTGATTCTGGGCCTGCACTTCAAACAGCAGCTGCTCAGTGACCTTGACACATTGCCATTTTCTTTGCTTGTGTATGAATTGAGTGACAGTTCACTTCAGATGCTTTTTTATATTTTCAGCAAGTACTTCAGTGCTTATAAACACGTCTCTGCGCATGACTGAACTATCTGAACCAGACAGGGCATCGCAAAAACTATACTGCAAAGTAAAACTTTAAAACGTCATTGTACTTGCTACCGATGCGTGAAAGTTTAGTTGCATTGAAATTGATGCATTGTTTAGTTTTAAGAGCACAACTCTCTAATCTTCAGTTTATATCTAAGGCTAAGATGGTTTGCCATGGTTAGTTTAGTAAAAGTCATGGACAGGTCACAGGCAAAAAACAAAAAATTAATGGAAGCCATGACCTGTCTGTGACTTTTGCTGCTGCGGCTCCATGGTTTTCCCCTGCTGGGAGCTGTGGAGTTCCCCCTCTGCCCACGGCAACTCCAGTCCCTTGGCCCTGGGACTGAAGCAGAGAATATCAGGGAGGTTTCTGGAAGTTTTGAATTCTGTGACTTCCATGACCTCCATGACATAAATGTAGCCTTAGTTATATCCAGTGTTTGTCATTCACTTTTTATTGGGCTCACAAAGCAATGCAATTGTCTTTCTGGTAATCCTGATATGACTTTAAAGAAACATGCCTCTAGTTTGCACAGTGAAGCGGGGGAGGAAGCCAAGCTGATTTCAAGGAACTGCATCAGTAAATGCAAACTGCCCGGTAAAGATGATTTCCAGTGCTACTGTGTGGTTAGTTGCTGCAAGTGATGTAGAATGAATTGCAGGGCAGTATAATGAACTAATTACATGTCAGCCTGCTTTATCTGCAGAATGCTGCTTTTGCACCCTTTGACCAAGAAGACAGAAAATTAAAGGATTTAAAGACTTCTGCATCTTAAATCAGGCACATTGGTAATAGTGGTTCTCAGAGTGCAACCACCAACTCTTGCTAGTGGCTGTTCTGTCAATTTTTCCTAAAATAATTAACTTTAGGAAAAACAAATAAATATACATGTCCAAAGCACTGCAATTTATCTATTAGGGTTTTTTTGCAGACTCAATAATAAAAATGTAGTTGTCCCTATTCTTTACTGGATCTAAGCCAGGGATGGGCAAACCTTTTGGCCTGAGGGCCACATTGGGGTTCAGAATTGTGCGGAGGGCCAGGTAGGGAAGGCTGTGTGCCCCCAAACAGCCTGGCCTCGCCCCATCTGACCCCCACCCACTTCCTACACCCTGACTGCCCCCCTCAGAACCTCCAACCCATCCAACTCCCCCTGCTCTTTGTCCCCTGATCGCCCCCTCTGGAGACCCTCCACTCTAACTGTCCCCCCCAAGACCCCACCCCCTATCTAAGCCCTCTTGCTCTTTGTTCCCTGACTGCCTGCATCCTGAGACACCCCCCCAACTACCACCCCCCGAGCCATCACCACCTAAGGCCCCACCCCCCTTACCCAAGTGCTGGGTCCCGCAGCTCAACCTGGGCATCGCCCAGGCCCAGGAGCTGTAAAACTAATAAATAAAATTGTTTGTAAATTGTTCATGTTAAACTTCATAAGTAAAGTTTTATGAATGAAACTTCATTCTTTCACAAAACCAAGTACCCCAATAACTGACTAATTGACAATTAAGATGTTTGTTAAGAACCACAGCTGTTCAGGCGGCTGCCTTTGTAAATTTCACTTTCAATCCAATTGCTACTTAAAGTATTTAAACTTACACTGTTTCAACAATGTAACTTCTGCTCACTGTTTGCCATTCTATATTAGCTATTGTCCACCGTCTGCCATTTCTTACACTTGTCCATATTGTAACCCAAACTCCTTTTTAACTTGTCTTAAACTCCATTTTAAAATGTTCACTCCATTTTATAAACCTTGCTGTAAAAGTTGTTCTGCAAAACCCTGATGTAGTCTGATTAGTTTAAATAAGGTATGCGTGGATGATGGAATCGACCTCCAGCCCATCCTGATAAAAAAGTGTGAACACCAAAGGCTGAAGATGCAGACAACAGCCCTAACAAAGTTAAAGGAATCCACCCTAAAGAGAAAAGAACAAAGGTCCAATTGAAGGAACATCAAAGCCAGGTCCCAGGCTGAAAGTCACGTCTGCAATTGATGGGTGATCAATCACACAGATCCCAGAGGCAGCATGACACAGCAAGACCTAGAAATGCTGAATTCAAACTAAAAGCCTATAAAAAGGATGGGTGAGATGGAAGACTTTGGGTAACGTTCTGCTGTCAACACCAAGGGGTATCAGTGCGCGCCCGACAGAGACCCAGCCCCTCCTTGTGCCCGGCTCTCTTGGCCAGTTGGCCTCCACAAGCTACGCTCCCAAGCTGCGAACCCAAGCCACGGACTCAAGCTATGTTCAGGACGGGTAACTATACAGCAGCTGCAGAACATCTAGTGTGTGTGTATGTGTTGTGTATACATAGTGTGACAAAGCTCCAAGTTTGTACTTGTGGGTCCTGCGCTTCCTGGCAGATTGAGGGGCCTCAGAAACTCATCTAGGCCCCAGAGTGACCTCCCTTTCTCAGTATAATTGGCAAGAGTCACCGCCTAGTGAGTTACCTTCATCACAGGCCAGTATGGAAGATGGAAAAGGGCGGGGAGCCCAGGCCTGCCCTCTACTCCGGACTCCAGCCCAGGGACCCTAATAGTATCAGCTAAGATGGCTGACCTTTTATCCACAAAACACAATACAATTCCCTGGGCTACTTCCCCACAGCAGTCTCTGCTTCTTCAAACTCCACTTCACCCTTACCTCAGGGCCTCTTTCCTTCTGTATGATATGTTGTCCACCACTCAGTCTCACCAACAGCACAACTTCCTTCCACAGCTCCTGACACCCACAGCCCACATGACTAACTGGGAGGTTTTTATCTGGTTTCAGCCAGTCCCTGATTGGCTTCAGGTGTCCCAATTAGGCTAGCTGTTTCTACTCCTTTCTAGAAGGTTCTTAATTGGCCCCAGGTGTCTTGATTGGTCTGGAGTAGCCTTTGTTTGGCTATCCAGGGAACAGGGACCTGCACATCCTGAGACTAATATACCTGCCTTCCAGCACTCTCCTATATCCTTCTGGACTGACTCCGTCACAATAGGTGTTGGATATTAGCTATTGGTTATAAATCAAATTGTGTTATAATAAACGTGACATTCTTGTCTTCTCCCCTGAAAAGATCCTGTGTAGTTTTATCTGTATAACAGAGCACGGGGCCCTGTGGCTCCCTGCGCTCGGCCCAGCCCCCAGCCCGGGAACGCAGGGCCCCGCGGCTCCCTGCCTGGGGCCAGGAGTGCAGGGCCACTGGCACCACTCCCCCAGCCCGAGCTTGCGGGCTGGATAAAAATGGCCTGCAGGCTGCATATGGCCACCCCTGTGGCCACCCGCACCCATATGGCCGTAGTTTGCCCACCCCAACCTAAACAGAACAGAAACACAAATAAGGTGCTTTGCCTGTTTTTTTGTTGTTTGATTGTTAAGACTTGCTAGCTAGTAAGTCTGCTATTGTGAAAAGTGATATTTGTATGTGTGTTAATATCACGTTTCACAGCAGACTTACTCAGCCCCAGCAAGCGGGGGACAAATGAAATCCTGGATGAGGAGGTGAGTAAGGATGCAGGAGGGCCAGGGGCAATGGGTCACTGAATGGGAGGTGGAAGCAGTGGGGGGTCAGGGAGATGAGGGAGTGAGTCTGGGCCTGGAGCCTGGGGTCCTGCTGCATGAGTAGGGGCTGGAGGAAGCAGTGGGAGCCAGGGGCGGTGGGGGCAGGGGAAGAACTGGGAAGCCTGGGGTCAGAGCCCGAAGCCTTGCGGTTGGGGGAAAGAGCCTGCTGCCCACCCACCACCCCAGGGCTGAAGCCCAACGACAAAGCCTCACCGCCCCCAGGAAGGTGGGGAACTCAGATTGGTCACCTGGCTCCAACAGTGCTTGTGGCTCCAGAAGGGGGCAGGGACCAACCCCTGCTGGCAATCCTGAGACAGGGACCACTGCTTTGCCCCCCACCCCTTAAAACCCACCACCAAGGAAGCTGTGGCCGTATGGTGGCCCCATTTGAGAACCACTAAGAGAGAGATTGTGTGCATAGCAGAAGATCCAGATTTCTCTTTTACAGGCCTGCATAACTCGGAAAGCAGCAAGGGCCATATTACTGCAAAAAACCCAGCTGC
The DNA here is from genome assembly GCA_007922305.1 of Dermatemys mawii. Taxonomy (NCBI): domain Eukaryota; kingdom Metazoa; phylum Chordata; order Testudines; family Dermatemydidae; genus Dermatemys; species Dermatemys mawii. The sequence continues at coordinate 18,070,209 of ML677380.1, forward strand.
GGGCCGAAAGACCCCGCCTTCGTCCTGCCCCCATCCACTTCCCCCCCACCCCACTGCTTGGCTTGCTCCACGCCTGCTCACCCCCCGCGGGCCACACAGTGAGCCTGTGCGGGCCGCATGTGGCCCCCGGGCTGCATGTTGTGCAGGCCTGCTCTATTACTTCCTGCTAGGGGAGATCTCCATTGGCTCACGTGGCAGGGGTCTGTGCTTTCTGCAGCCGGTGGCACAGCGCTCTACTGCAGGATCTCCAGATCCTTGTGTGAGAGTGATCTCAACTCACTACTGCATCTTGCCCAGCAGGTTCTGAAACCAAATGTTTATAAAGTGAAAGGGTTGAAAACAGGCTGCTGAGCGTGGGTTTGCAGGAAGCCAGTAATTACTTGTTCAATGTACTTGTTGGTCTTGGCAACTTCATCCAACAAAAACTGGAAACAAGCAAATTGACTATAGTGTTTACCAAAGATGTTGTTAGAAGGATCCTTGAATATATATAGCAGGTGCTGAGTGGTTGCCAAATGTGACTACAGAGATCAATGGATATGCAGAGAAAATGGCTTTGTAGCCCAGAGACATTATAATGTGATGTCAGGTTTTGTTTTCATGCTTGACTGGAAAGCCAGTGAAGCAATAATTGAGCTCTTTGTTTTATTTTTTGGAAAAGATCATGATTAGAACTGAAAGTGTATCCTCCAAACTCACATGGAACAATGCCCCATTGAGATCATGAGAGTATTAACATGCATATTATTTCTGAATCAAGTTGCTGAGTTTTTCCCCCTATTAAAAGAAAATGAACCTTCATAAGAACATAAGAAAGGCCGTAGTGGGTCAGACCAAGGGTCCATCTAGCCCAATATCCTGTCTACCGACAGTGGCCCATGCCAGGTGCCCCAGAGGGAATGAAGAGAAGAGGGAATCATCAAGTGATCTGTTCCCTGTCGCCCATTCCCAGCTTCTGGCAAACAGAGGCTAGGGACACCATCCCTGCCCATCCTTGCTAATAGCCATTGATGGACCGATCCTCCATGAATTCATCTAGTTCTTTTTTGAACCCTGTGTGATGTTTCACTCCATATCAGGGATCAGCAACATTGGCATGTGGGACTGCAGGGTAGGCACCCTTAGGGGGCCCCGCTGGTTTGTTTACTTGCCGCAGTCCCCATTGGACTGGGATGGAGAACCGCAACCAGTGGGAGCCGCAGTCGGTGAAACGGCAAGTAAACAAACCAACGGGGCCCACTAAGAGGGCTTACCCTGCGGTCCCTCGTGCCAAGGTTGCCAATCCCTGCTCCATATTCTTCATGAAAACATGCTTATGATATGAATATGATATAACTGAAATGGCCCATGTGAGATCACTGGAGAGGTTATGATTTACTGACTGTGATTATCCTGCATCATCTCTGTATCTGAAGCTAGGAATAGTGGCTGTGTCTGTATTTCAACTATGCTACTTTGGGTGATGCCCACTGGTAACACTTCAGGTTCAACAATGGAAAAGCCAGACAGAGCGGATGGCCCATCAGCGAGGACAATGAACTGCGAAAACTTGGCCTTCCTGTAGAAGCTCCATACTGCCACTGACTCATGGACGCTGTGATATTGTCTTGTCACCTGATACTAAACATTACCTGGGACTTCTTGTAACTCTCCACTGAAGGGAGAGGATCAAGTTTGGGAAACAAAGGATTCCTGCCTTATGTAAATCCTACTGAAGGGTGGGGAGGAAGGTAAACGGGACCCTTCCTCTCCATGGCCTATCTGCCCAAGAAGAAAGACTTCAAAAGGGAAGTCAAGGGGGGAATCCAGACTGGGACAGGGTCCAGTCTGAAAAGGAATATAACAGGAACTCAGAACCACAGAAGCTTTGCAAACTGCCTGCGACAATATCTAGGGTGAGAAATACTATTTGTAACCAATTTCTTTAACGAAACTAGCTTAGTTGGTGTGTCTGATTTCAATTGCTCAGTAATCTGTTTTATTCTGTTTGTTACCCCTTTTATCACCTAAAATCTACCTTTTACATAGTTAATAATATTTGTTTTCTTTATTATTAAACCCAGTTTCTGTCATTTCCAATAGGGTAGTGGCAGTAGGAGCCGGGGGCGGTTCGGGGCAGCCGCTCCCCCTGAGGGCAGAGTCCCCTGAGTGGCACCTGCTCACCGTGTGGCTGGAGCTGGGGGGACTCGTGGAGCTGCTGCCGAAACGCCGCCGGGCAGAGCTGCGAAGCGTGTCCGGCCCCGAAACACCGCCGGCGGGCAGAGCGGTAAAGCAGGTCCAGCCCTGAAACGCCGCCGGTGGGCAGAGCGGTAAAGCAGGTCTGGCCCTGAAACACCGCCAGCGGGCAGAGCGGTAAAGCAGGTCCGGCCCTGAAATGCCGCCAGCAGGCAGAGCGGTGAAGCAGGTCCGGCCCTGAAATGCCACCAGCGGGCAGAGCGGTGAAGCAGGTATGGCCCCGAAACACTCTGTCCGCCGTCTTGAAGTTGAAATCTCCTCAGTGTGATAGAGATGCTGGCTTTGATCTGCTTCGCTCTTGGAAGTCCAGGGGCTCCGGGCTCCTGGCCCTGTGCTGCCCGGAGTCCCCAGGGACAGCTCTGTCCGCCATTAGGAAATTTTTTCCCAAGAACCTCCAGTAACATTTCATGAACCCCCAGAGATTCACGAACCCTAGTATGGGAACCACTGGTCTAAATCCATCCTCTTTACAACCCCCTTTCAGGTAGTTGAAAGCAGCTATCAAATCTCCCCTCAGCCTTCTCTTCTGCTGACTGTTGATCTATTGACACAGTGCAGCCAAGAGGATCTGAGCACCATCATTACCAGGAGGTGTTAGAGATGGATCGGTCACATGCTTTGGATGGAAACCCATTCCATCACCAGAGTAGCAATAAGATAGACACCTGCAGACAAGCGAAAACGAGGCCGCCCGAAAACAATATGGCGAAGAGCTGTGGAAGCCAAGCTGAAAAACCTGGGGCACAGCCGGGGAACCATTGAATCAGACAGACTTGTCAGAAACAGACAGGAGTAGAGGAGCTTCATCACTGCCCTAAATGTCAGAGGCCTAATAGGAACATGATGATGATGATGATGATGATGATTGATGATATGTCTGACAATTTTGTTCTTTACTATAGTTTCAACCGTTTGCCTGGTACTGAAGTCGGGTTTACTGGCCTGTAATTGCCAGGATCGCCTCTGGAGCCCTTTTAAAAAATTGGTGTCACATTAGCTATCCTTCTGTTATCTGGTCCAGAAGCTGATTTAAATGATAGGTTACAAACTACAGTGAGCAGTTCTGCAATTTCACATTTGAGTTCCTTCAGAACTCTTGGGTGAATCTTATCTGGGCCTGGTGACTTATTACTGTTGAGTTTATCAATCTGTTCCAAAACCTCCTCTAATGACAACTCAATCTGGGACAGTTCCTCAGATTCGTCACCTAAAAAGAACGGCTCAGGTTTAAAATCTCCCTTACATCCTCAGGCATGAAGACCGATGCAATTAATTCATTTAGTTTCTCTGAAATGGCCTTATTGTCCTTGAGTGCTCCTTTAGCATCTCGATCGTCCAGTTGCCCCACTGGTTGTTAGCAGCTTCCTGCTTCTAATGTTCTTAAATTTTTTTTTATTTTTTTTTTGCTATTACTTTTTGAGTCTTTGGCTAGCTGTTCTTCAAATCCTTTTTTAGCCTTCCTAATGATATTTTTGCACTTCATTTGTCAGAGTTTATGCTCCTTTCTATTTTCCTCACTAGTATTTAACTTCCACTTTTTAAAGGATGTTTTTTTGGTCTCTCGCTGCTATATTTACTTTGTTGTTTAGCCACTATAGCACTTTTTTGGTTTTCTTACTATGCTTTTAATTTGGGGTATACAGTTGAGCCTCTATTATGGTGTCTTTAAAAAGTTTCCATACAGCATGCAGGGATTTCACTTTTGACACTTTTAATTTTTGTTGAACTAAACTTCCTCATTTTTGTGTAGTTCTGAAATTAATTACTACAATGTTGGTCCGGTGTGGTGTTTTCCCTGCCACAGAGATATTAAATTTAATTGTGCTATGGTCAGTATTCCCAAGCGGTCCAGCTGTATTCATCTCTTGGACTGGATCCTGTGCTCCACTTAGAACTAAATCGAGAATTGCCTCTCCTCATGTGGGTTCTAGCTGCTCCAAGACGCTGTCATTTAAGGTATCAAGAAACGTTATCTCTGCATCCCGTCCTGAGATGACATGTACCCAGTTAATATGGGGAGAGTTGAAATCCCCCTTTATCATTGAGGATTTTATTTTTATAGCCTCTCTAATCTCCTTGAGCATTTTTAAGTCATTCTTTTTCTGTACTGTGTGTGTTTGAAAAGAATTCTCACTTACACTAGCTGGCCACATCTTAGGTTCACCATGGAAATCAGATTGTGACAATCTTGATTGGTTATCAAGTACAGGAACAAATGCAGTAAAGGGGGATAAAGGGTTAAGCGATTATGACATTGAGAGGTGGTTGTTAGTTCTTCTTGGACTAACTGTGTTCTCTAATTTCTAGCAAATCACCATTACGGGAACTCGAGGCATATAAATTCAGCCTTTACCAGATTGGGAAGCTCCCAGATCTTCCAGACTAAACCCGTGGGTGCAGCTGGAGTGGGTGGAGTTTCTACCCTAAGGCACAAGCCCTGGCCTCTTACGGGAGAGCTAAAGCTTTATGCCAAATCTACCTCCACGAGAACCTAGCTGGTGCCACAATAAATCAAGACAGCAATTTTACAAACACACACACACACACAAACACACACACACACTCCACAGCCATGAAGACCGATGCAAAGAATTCATTTAGTTCTGGGAGTTTCATGGGAATTTCAAAGCCATCAAGGGGCTTTGGACCCCCAGTTTCCATTCGCATTAAACCTCCTGTACCACTCTGCAGATCTGAGCCTCCAGCAGTAGTTCTGTGAGTACCATAGACAAGTCCTCTGCGTTGAGCAACCTGCAGTGCTGGGTTCCATTGTAAGGCCAAGGATGGGTGAACAGCCCCTGGGGGAGAGAGATGAAAGGCATGGGGGAAGTGGGCCCAAGCAGTAAACACAGGGAAGTGGGCCCAGGACAATAAAGTTTGGAATGAAGAAAATGAAGGTGATTTTGTCCAGCTGGGTCTCCTGAAAAACATTGGAGCCCTAAACGGGGCATCTTCTCCCACTTCCCTGGCAAAGTCAAGCTGATAAATAGCTGCCTGGGCCGGTTCTATGATTTCCCTCTTTACGGCTGGGATTCAGCCAGGTGTGTCAGCGTGTGCTGCCCTTGCAGGGCCTGGGTAGCTCCATTGACTTTGATAAGAGCGCTCAAGCGTTGAATGGATCAGGGCATGAGTAGTTCCATCAGTTCTAAATCCGTCCCGAGCCCATCGTTTCCTGCCTGGATCTCCCAGTACCTGGCTCGTTAATGCTCTGGCACGTCCATGCCCAGCAGCTGTGCCCTCATCCTCCTGGCTAGATCTTGTCCATGTCGGTTTGCGGTCACCACAAGATGCCTTTTAGTCTGGTAATGAATTGGAGGTTCCTGGGGCAGCATATTTTATTGCTCTCCCTGGCGCGTCTACTGCCCCAGCAAATTCCCAGAGTTGCCATGGCTACCCACTAACACAAATCCTGACCGTAAACAGTAGAGTGAAGCAAGGACAAAAGTAAAGCTCTAGGAGTCATTGTGCCCAGACAAGAAAGAGAAAAGTCCTCTGCCTTTTAATCAACCCCCGGGGCTACTGCCTTTCGCAATGAGCAGATCAGCTTGCTCCCCTTTGTTCCCATGTCACAGCAAACGCCAGCTTGATTTGCTCACGGCAAGCTCTGAGGTCACCACTCAGTCTACCAGCTGCTGCTGGCCTGTCCGGTCCTTCCTCATGTCTCGCTGTAACTTGGGATTTGGGGCTCCCCAAAAAGGAAACACGAAGATGAGGGGACACCTGCATATGCTGGCAGAGTGGCTGGTTCTGCTGAACTTCATGGCCTTGGAGGTCTCATCCATAGAGACAGGTAGGGCGGGTTTTCCAGGCTGCTGCTTTTGCTCCCCAGCTGGGCTGATCAGAACTCGAGTTCTCTCGTTGGTTTATTAGTAAAAACCTGACTTTACATTTGAATCTAAAGCGCAGCTGTGACCTGCACTCTAGCCACACTCCTTCTGATCTTTGCATAGGTGAGAGCTAAATGGTTTCACTAGGATGGGGAGAGAGATGTGCATGGCCTAGACCAGTGTCTGCGGCCTCCTTCCGCTTCCCCGAGTCCTCTCGCAGCCAAGAGGGGGTGTCCGCCTAAATGTTGCCAAATAGAAAGCTGCTGCTTTCGGCAGTATTTCAGCGGGACACAAATAGAACACTTTCAATTTCGGTGGTGTCCTGGGGCTGATCCCACGGCGGCGCTGGGACATGTGGCCCCCCATGCACGCACCCCACTTTGAAGGCCACTGGCCTAGACAGAAGCTGCTATTTTTCCTGGTTTGAAAAGCGTCTGCATAATGCTGAATGATTCATATGGTCTGAGGAGAGACAGGCACCTGTGGCCAGTAGGTGACCACCAGTAGCTTCCCAAATCATGATTGGCGGTGCCCTTGTGTGTATTTGCCTGGGTCGTGTCCTCACTGCGAGTTGTGACCTTTCTAAGAATGGAAGACATTTGGCACCCTTCAAAGGCCCTGCTGTTGTGCTGAGCTGTGCAATGACACGTTGGCATTCACACACAGCTACTTGATGGACTGTTTGAAATGAATATTTTCCCTTGAGTGTTGAGGCCAAAGTCTCATTCACGGTGCAAGAAGAATCACTGTTACCATCATTCCTGTTTCACGTATGCAAGTGCAAATCAGGAGTGACTGCTCTAATGAATGGAGTTCCACCAGTGTGAAACTGGTGGAAATTAGAGGAAAATCAGGCCCAATCAGTCAAGCCAGGCAGTATGAGTCCTACGTGATATCTGCTGTCCAGAGAAACATGGCTGAGTAGGTAAAACCTATTAACTTACCTTGGAACAAAATTCTCCCTTCTGTTCTGCGGCATAGGTAAGAGATCCACAGTGTGGAGCGGAGTGCAGCATTTTGACTTGGTCCTGTGGCTAAGTTGCAGCCAAGACAGGAAGCTCGCTATTGTCCAGTGCGTAGCTGTACTGCTAGAATGATCGATACCTGTCTTACCATAGAGAATGAACACATTCATTGCATGTAATTCACCAGTCCAGTAATCTTACTGGCCTAAGCAAATATTAGTTTGGAAGGGGTGGCTCCCCATCAGGCAGTGGAACGTTAAGGGGGTGTTTCTAGAGTGAAGTCCAGGGGTCAGACCCTTTGGGGTAGGAGCAGTCGGTGCTTTTTTGCATTGGATTTAGTATTTTAATACCCGAGGAACGGTGGGGAAGTGTTCGGAGGTGACGGAGGAAATTCACTGAAACCCACAGGAAATGGGTTGTAATGGACGTTCAAGGTTGTCTCCTGCATTCCCTTCCCATGGGAACAGGAATGAACAGTGCCTCACCTCCCGCTGGACTCCAGGAGAGTTTGCAGTGCCCTCGTCACCATGTCTTATCCTCTGGTGACTCTCTGCGTGCTGGCTGCCCCACGCCAGGCGCCAGAGCACAGCACAGCATGTCTCACCCATTCCAGGTTTTCTCTGCTGTAATGGACTTGCTGCAAAAAACAGAAAAGGGCTCCTGGCCCCAGAGGAAGTTTTCCTATTGATGTAAGTGGGACCAGGATTCACCCAGACATGGACCTGAACTGGCACCTCCAATCCAGCCCCACCCACCCCCAACCTCCCCGCCATGTTTCAGGTGGGGTTGGATTCTTCTAGTTTGAGTTCCCACCCAGCTGAAATCGTGTGAGAACAGCTGGTCTTGTGTGAACTGTACCCTCAAGATGGCTCAAATCTCACCAGCTGAGACAGTTTTACACATTTTGGGCCAAAATATTATGAGATGTGTTTTTGAGATTTCACGGAGTCAGATCCAGACACAAGTCCCAGTCTTGATTAGGCTTTGAGCCTAACCCTAGACTAAAACAACGCCAGAGCTAAACGTCGGATCTGCTTCTCTGTACCCCAAATCGTCTGGACAATCTAAAGAACACACTTCACTGCTGAAGGCTTTGGAGCAGCCAGGCTCTCATCCCTCCACACAGTAAGCTCCACTGTACAACGACAGCAGGCTGCAGGGCTTGTTTCCCCAAAGGAGCTGTCTCGGCCAACGATTGGAGATGTAATTGGATTAAAATCACCTGTACAGGAAACAAGATGTTTTGGCATCAAGAAGCCATGGCCCTTTGGCACTGACAAGCAGGAGAGCTGGAATATGCTGGCACCAGAAAGTGCCGCCCCGGCACTTCCCAGACATGTAAATGCTTCACTGTGTGGGCTGCCAAAGGCACAGAGCAGCATTCTTCAGGTCTCTGTGTGTGTAACTGCAATGCCTTTCGGTGGGTGCTTGGCTCCAGAGGGCTGCTCCCTTGTGATTTCAGGGTGACAGTAAGAAGGCCCATTAAACGAGCCCCTGGTAATTTGATGTGGGTGGAGTCATGGAGGACACTATGGGAGCAAACCTTTTCTTTCTGCTCATCAGGACCAGTGATGCGGGTTGACGAGTGACCCATCCCCCGGTACAGCAGGGGGCTGCTAGGAGGTGGGAATTTTTCTGCTCTTCTCCCGGGCCCCGTCTACCTCCCTATGGTGGGAGACACTTTGAAAACTGCGATTCTGCTCCCCACAATTTGCCCTGAGCTGCTCCTGCCCCAACCCCCAAACTCTGCAGCTGGCAGAAGGAGTCCAACATAGCCAGTCATTGCAACGAATGGGCAGCCAGATGACCAAGTTGTTCTGCGTTCGGGTTGTGTAATTAGAAACCAGTACAAGTCGGAGACGCTGAACACACTGATCCGTCCTGAACGTCAAAGAGAGCGTGACAGTGTCAATACTTAACTGGTAGGGATGCAGAACTTAAAGGGGAGATGGGATGGGACACTAAACTGTATCACACTATTCAGCCACGAGGGGGCACTGTGCATGACATACTTTACTTTCTTAAGCTAACCTTAGCAGTACCCGGCGGGTACCACAGCTGGGTATAAGCATGCGCCGTGCCCAGCCCACAGCTGGTTCAGAAGAACATGACAAAGGGTATCTCAATGGCTCGAATTACAGCAGCGTTAGTGATCCCTCCCCTGCCACTTCACAGAGCCATGGAGTTTTCCAAGAACCTCCCCCGGTGACTTCTGCCTTTCGCTCATGACCTTTGTTGGAGAGCTGCCTTCGCTTGCCCACAATGAGTCGTCTGTGTCTCTCCTATAGTGCAGCTCTGCAAGCCTTCGACCCTCCCCCCACACTCCCTCTCCCCAAGGAGACCTAGAAAGCTCACAGCTGTTTAACACAGGAGCTCCTAGGAGGCCCACAAGGCTGGAATTTGAGTGCACACAAGGTGTGTATTTACAGCCTTCCCAGGCTCTGCAGGGGGCCTCACTGCTCCAGACATGTTTTCCCAGCAAGCACATTTTAAAAAGTAACAACGTGTCACTTTCCTTTGGGAGGAAAAGCAGCAGAGCTTTGCCAATTAAAATACATCCCAGCATTAGCCAAACTCCGCTCCCCAGGAGCAGGCAGGGTCTGGGCCACATGCTGTCGAGGGATTATTTTTCACCATTTCAAAATAATTTTTAACTTGGCCATGTATGATCCACTCTACAACAACAAACCAGCATGCACCTCCCCGTGCTCATGACCAGCTCGATGAGAACAAACCAGCACACACAGCACAGCGCACTTATCAACAACCCTCCGATAACAAACCAGCACACACAGCCCAGCGCACTCATCAACAACCCTCCAATAACAAACCAGCACGCCCAGC